>CM057156.1:30767112-30774612 GCA_029962745.1 Echinometra lucunter | reverse complement strand
AGGAGATAAAGGCAATCTTTAGATGTCGATGGCAAATTGCCGAAAATATGGTGTGTTTTTCTTTGAAAATGGATAGGCTTATCATTCATGCATCGGATCATTTTGTATTTCTGGTTGGGATAAATATTCGGAAGTCGTTCAGAACTTAGTGATCGCTATCCCTAGACTGATCTTCACAGCTAAGCCTGGACGGAAATCTTCTATTCAAGACCTAAGGAGGTCAATCAGCGGTGTATGCAGTCCTTTGCCTTAGGAGGGACTGTGATCCATATACTCTAATACAAGGAGGAGAATGAGAAGGGGACGGGGTCGACTGCTTTGGAAAGAGAAGATCTTTCCATGCTTTCGAACACTGTTGTGTGTAATTACAATTATTAATTTACAAATGACTCTTGCGAACGACTTGTTTCAAATTTTAATTTGTGGCTCGTTTGTTTTTCTTTGTAGGAAATCTGTCTGTAGGGGTAAAGTGCAACCCCTCCCCCTCCCACTGCCAGTATTACAAATATTGGTTAGTAAGGTCAATTCTCGACAGGATATTCCTTCTCAGTCAAAATCTATTCAATGGATTTATCAATTTTCAGGCATGTAAACAGAGAGGCCTACTTTAATCCTTGTTTGTTCCTTGCGATATACGATGAGATATTGATAATGTCTGATAATTTTTTTTAAAGATTTGGATGATAATTATTATCCCGTTTCCCCCAAATAGCATGTTGTACACGGTTCGTCGTTTGTTTGCCTAGCTCTGAGTTAGAAAATAGAGCATACCTTGACGGTATGAGTGATATCATATAAAAGGGAATGCAAAATGCTCTACTTACCTTCACATTGCTCGGTCAATTGAATGACGAAGTTAATTGTCAAACTGATAAGTCGCATTTGCATTTAATATAGGCTATACCTCTATATGTGTACATATTAAAACTTGCATTGTGAGTAATGATATTTTCATAACTCAATCCAAACGACGGTATAACTCAATCTTTATTCTACGCAAAACATTAAGCAAATAACGTTAAACTACTCTTGACACCTAATGAAAAAAAATGTAAAGTGCTTAAACACGATAAAAACTACTTTCGAAAATCAACTCAAGCGCAATTTCAAAAGCCTATTGCACTGCCCATAAAAATCATGTAAGGATAACGTAATAAGCCACTGTAAAGTCTGCACATTTCTAAAGATGATGGACAAGGATATTGGAGTTGCTTTAAGTTGATTTTTCGAAAGTAATTTTTATCGTGTTTTTAACTTTGAAAGGAAATAATTTATGTCTTGGTAAATTAGTCCAACAGATGAGAAGCAGAAACATGATATTCAGTCTCATGGAATTCCACTGAAACCGCTCCTTTAATCAAAATAAGGAGAGTAATCCAGTGATAATAAAAGGGTAACACCGGGACATGTATAGAGGTGCATAGATTATTTTTCATATTTAAAATTCACGGTTGATATATGTCTTGTCCATACACCTTTCTGAAAATTTTCTGGTATGATTTTTTCGCGAACCATACCACCGCTATAATCATTATAATGCTATAGCTATAGAGCACAGTTAAGAAGATCTGAATATCATTTGATAGTTATTTTTATTTGTATCAATCACAATTTACAATCATGAAATTTATCATTCATTCGGTCTAAGTTCAATAATGACTGATCCGAGTTATAATTCAAAATCCGAATTTACTGTTGATTACTGAGATCCCGTTACGTTTCGATGGGAAACACCCACCATCATCATCATCATATAACACAGTCTCATTCTACGGTCAGACGATGATGGATGTATCTCATCAAACGTAACTGGATCTATAAATCAACAGTAAGTTCGGGTTTTGAATCATAACTCAGTCATTATATAATTTACAAATGTTTAGTCTGTTAATTGATAATTGATAATTTATTCAGTCTCATCCACAATTGTGGAAATTTGCTTTCCACCAGCATATACATAGGACAACAAATAGACGAAAAATACAATTACATTCTGGATACACAAAGTTGCCTGCATGTTAATGGAACAGTATTGGAATGTGAGTACATGTTTAAATGAATCTTTACAATTTTATGCTCTTTTGCTGTTGAGTTATGTTATTTAGTTCTTATCTATACTTATTTACGTTTTCCTCCTCCTCCTCCTTCTTCTTCTTCCTCTACTTCTTCTTCTTCTTCTTCTTCTTCTTCTTCTTCTTCTTCTTCTTCTTCTTCTTCTTCTTCTTCTTCTTCTTCTTCTTCTTCTTCTTCTTCTTCTTCTTCTTCTTCTTCTTCTTCTTCTTCTTCTTCACTGGGTACCATGTTTTTCTCTATCTCTCTGACACATTTTCATAGAATAATATGAGTATAGAAATAAACCTGAAATACAACTCAATCAATGAAGAAAATGTACCAAATTATGAATTAATACACTCGTTTTAAGAATAAGGAAATACCTGTGCCTGGGAGGCGAAAAGCGAACTGAATCACTGCAACCCTCAGGTTTTTCCTCCCGTTTGGGGGTGTGCAGGTGGACCACTACACCAGGGTTTCCCCCTACTCTTATGCGAATATTGCAGTGGGTTCTTAACGTGTAAAGGAGGTGACTTTCCTCTACACGGGGCTCCATTTAACGTCCTAGCCGAGAAACGGAGTGTTTTCCAATGTAACATAGCCTGCATCTATGAAACAGGGAAGGGGCACGTTAACATCAACGTAGGTTTCAGTCATCCGCCTGGGTTGGACTCGAACCTACGATCTTTGGTTCGACAGGCAGTCGCTTTACCGACTGAGCTAACTCGCTCCCTCAACTTAACATAGAATTAATTTCATGGGCAATGGCTTATAGGAAGTCGGTTCAATATACACACATAAATGTCAGTCCACAAAAATGAGAGAGACACGACAGTGAAAAAAAGGTTACAGCTCTGTGTACAGCTTTTTTAGAATTTAGAGACCGGATTACTGGGGCGACGTATGGCATGGTATGGTGTGGTTTTTAAGAGCGTGCGGTTTTCTATAGACACAATGTCATGACAGAGGGAGATCATTAAAAGGAAACTGATAAAATAATTACTTTTTTAAAAACATATTTTATAAAATTATTTCATCTTTTAAACAAGACCAGGCGTTTTTCATCAAACGACTCGACCCGTAAATTAATTTAGGAAAGCATTCGCGTGATGGCGCTGTTTGCCTAGTATACGTTGTTCACATTCACAACGATTAACAATGAAACTCCTCTGAGTTTCCAAAATGGAAAACTATTGGGAAAAAATGAGTTTTAAGCAGCATTCTCTTTGTTGATTGATCCCTCCTATTTGATTTTAATATTCAGCAGATGATCACTATGGTATACTAGGTTATTATCAACCCTCTCCAATGATCAAGCTTGATGATGCATCAAACCACTTATAGGAAAGAACACCGGCTCTGTCTGAGTAAATGAATCTCAAATATATGTCCAAATATCCATCACTGAATAGTTTGATGATAAATATACGTATCTCAACGCATTTCAGTCACTGTTAAAAAGCGCGTCTCTAGAGTTATGAAAAAACCACGACGCAAAGCATTTTACAGTACCTTAAGCGTCTTTAAGATCTCCTAAGTCCATAGACTGACGGTCTTCCTCAGTTTGGTAGCTTGCACTCGGATCTTCAAAAGGCCTAACTCTTGCTTGTTTCTTCTTGTACATAACGACGCCAAATGCCGCACCAACAACGCCACCGAAAACCACAATGGCAAGAGTAAGAGAGAGTGCTACAATAAGTGCTAGATTGATTGGTTCATCAGGCTCTTCAGTCGTATGGGGATTTTGGAAAGATGGCTCCGTCGTCGGGTGAGGTTCTTCATCCCCTTCTGTTGAAGTTAGTAGAGTGCTATCTGTGTTGACTACTGGCTCTGTGGCATTAGGATCAAATGTACCTACGAGCGGCGTAGACGTGGGAACATCTGTCGAACTGAATGAAGTTGGAATACCCTCCTGTTCTGATGTCATCGGTTCGTGTGTGCCAGGTTGAACTGTACCAGACACTGGAAAATAGGCAGTTGTACTGGGTAGATCGGTAGCATCTGATATACCCAATGTGGTCCTGTCGGTCATACTTAATGAATCATTGCTGGTCGTGGTGTTCATATCTGTGGTCAAACCTACTGAAGAAGCTGCAGGACTTGTCGCATTCACTACCAAGTTATTAGTAGGTGGAGTCAACTCCGTCGTGCTTGCAGCGCTGGTAGAGCTGACCGGTAGAGTTGTCGCCATCTCAATTGTAGAATGATCCGTAACCATTGCAGGTGTTGAAGGAGTCTCAGATGTCGTGAAATCAGTGCCACCTGTAAAGTGTTGAACTGTTGCTGTCACATTAGGAGCCGCAGTGGAAATATTGACATTAAATGGCTCTATAATTGGCAGGGAAACAATGTTGGACATTGCCCCTGCGTTTCCAGCTTCGTCCACAGCTCGAATGGAAAAGTAATAGTTGAGACTGTAACGTACCACAGGTAGTATTATCGTCAATGTCTCAAAATGACCACCTGGACCTATGATAGATAGGTTTCCATGGATGATCTGGTGATCAGCGACCAGGGAATTATCAGTGAAGTTCTCTCTCAGGAAATCGAAGTCATTCGAGTATCTCAGTTCGTACTCGGACGCTGTAAACGACACAGGAAATTTACATTTTTTTTATTAAATTGTTCAAACATATTATCTAAACAAATTTTAAGTACACTCCCAGTGCAGTGTCAAAGATCGTCTGCTCGACATTTAATGAAAATCACAGGTCAGAAAAAATTGGAACCAGCGGGATTCGAACCTTGTTCAATGGTCGAATATATTGACATACTTAAGGAACACGCTATCTGCCGGATCAGCAATACCTAGGAACAATATGCAACACATAGTTGCTTCTAACACCTATAACACTGCAGATCACACATTTTACCTCTTGCACAGCAAAATGTGTTTAAACGCAACTAAACTTATAAAAAAAAAAAACATAAAATCTCATGTACGTGATCCTGATTACTTGAAAAATGCATTTATTCATTTTATTAGCGTATTTTGTTTATGATGCGATGGACATGTTGAAAAACAATTTTTTACGCCAGTGGCACAAACTTTGACGTCCTAAAGATCCTGTTTAATATTTTCTCGAAGTATCATGTCTACCTGTACATAGCCAATGAAACCAGGGTGCATTCTAATAACGCTCCATTGCGAATTCAGAATCAGCCTCTTGCAACACAGTTATGAAACATCAATTCGAAACGCTGCTTCACGCTACCCAGCCTGTTACAGCTTTTTTTTTTTTTTTTCACGCAAAACTTTGTTTTCGCACCTCTTTCATTCTTTTGTAAGTACAACAATGCTTTGCATCGGATACCGTGGTTTGAACTAGACGCGTATCAGAACGCTGATTCTGTTCTGAACAATGAAGCCATAGACGCGCTTTAACATTTAGTATAAAGTGGAAAAGCATTATCATACCATTTGGGCAGTGACACTGAGGCCCGTATTCTGAAGTCAGGTTTAACATAAGCCGCGGTCTAAGTGTGGTTGAACTAAACTCTGGCTTAAGTTAGACCGTGGCTTCAGTTAAACCCGACTTCAGAATACGGGGCTGAGAGTTATCCAGACAATCATGCAAGTAACGCCTACCTGTCCCTTGGTCGAGATCATCTCCTACGGCTGTCCAGGTCAGGGTAACCGTTCCATTCTCATACGAGAATGATGAGTAGGCAAAATCCTGAATACGAGATGGAGCTAGAATATCAGGAGCATTTGGGATGTAGTTATTCACAACGAAGACACCACCTGATGCAGACCGCATGAATGAAGATGGGGACGAGGGTGGGGTTGGAGTGACGGCACGTCGTTCTGTAGATGCGAAATAAAAACCAGGAGTGGGAAAATATTCAGCGACACAATGTATTATGATAATGTACATTTTATCCGTGATTATATTTACGGCTTACTCATCATAACCTGCAAGTCCTGCATATTATGTTGTCAATTCTTAAGATCATTGGTCTTCTTTTTAATAATACAGTAACGATACACGTTATGTTTGAAACGTGTTTGCTATGAACACAGGATAACTGCATCATAACCGCACTATGACTGTCTACTTTGCACAAAGACCAAGAGATGTGTTCACAATTGATTAAGATTCCCTCTAATAAAATGTTGATTTGGGGGGGGGGGGGGTCTTTGTTTCTAAAGCATCTCCTAAAAAACATTTAAATGTCCTTTTATATAAACAAAATCATGTATTCTTTGGTTCACTTCGACGCATTTGCTAACTTAAGCCCTTTGCTAGAAACAGTTTCTACGTAGACCTTTAATTGGGTTACGTGTTGTACATGTTGTACGTTCTTCCTATCCTTCGCCTCCAACCTAATCCAGCTTTATAACTATGTTCCTAGCACAGTGTATTAGTATACTATTAAGTATCAACCACTTGGGCAAATCCAGGGTTTTGTAAGAAAAAAAAGAAGAGGACACTATGATCAAATCCTGTCCCCATGAAGCAGGCTGGTTGTACCCCCACCCCCCACCCCTGAAAAACTTCTATTGTACAACTTACTTCTGCTTCTACTACGACTGACATGTGTAGTGGTTGTACCAAGAACTTCTACCATGACACTGTATCTACCATCGGCATCGAAATTTAGGAAGTATCCTGAGTATACCCCGTCATCCTTCATGAAATCGGAGCCTGCAAATTTGTGTGATACATGTACAATGGATGGTGATACTATTATACAATACCTGATTTCCATACAGGAATAGTTGAATATGTGTAATTGGTTATGATACTAATTCACATCTTCTGATTTCTACGCATCAGTCATTGTCAGTAGTTTATCACTCATCATGCTCATAGTCCTAAAAATTATCTGTAGAATATCAGGTTTTGTAAAATGCAGACATAAACAGACAATAATTCACACTCGATGGAACAGCCATTGAATCGAACACAACGCACGCATCTTATGTAATTCGAGAAGCTGTTTTTACTTGGTTTTGCTACAGTGTTACGATTCATATGTTTGTACTCTATTAAACAATCGCTTTTACAATTTAGAGATGTTAATATCTAGTGGCTTTAACCCTACATGTGGGCTGGAAATGATTTTTGGGATCGAAAACATGATAATGCACATTTACCACTCTCGACAGTGCGATAGAAAAGTACTGGGAAGGTACTGTTTTAAAATACTGCCCCGGGGGCGGGGGTGGCGGTCCAATATGATTTGTCGAGAGGGAATTATGTAGGCAAAACTCCTTGTCCAAAGATGTAAGTACCAAGTGAGGATCAAACCCAGGACCTTACAAATGAGAGGCAAGAGCCTTCCACCACTATACCATACTCCCATGCGATTCTAACATGAACATGATGAGAATATGCCTTGCTCCTGGTGAGATATAAATAGAAAAAGAGTATAAAGCTAAATCGGCTACCCCTGGCGACAGCCAGTGAGACCAGGGCCAATGAGACAAACAGCCCAAGCAAC
>CM057156.1:30692112-30764612 GCA_029962745.1 Echinometra lucunter | reverse complement strand
ATAGGTATTCTATCATTAATTTTGTCGTGGAAATATTTTTGAATCTGCATTATGTAATGTTCACAAACAACAGTATTTTTTAGATAGAGTCCAATAAAGTACACCATGCTTCTGTCAGGGGAGTCAATCCGTTTTATATATACCTGACATTTTTCTTTTCTTTTCAAGTGTCTCCTTTTCTGAAATGTCGGGGCATACATTATCGGCTTTTTAAAGATGGCTTCCCCCCTAAATTGGGGACATACCCTGTTGTTACCCCACCCTCAGAATTTTTTTCTGGGGGGGGGGGTGTCCTCATGTCCCGCCTGATTGACACCCACGGCTTCTGTCGTTAACCGTTCCAACATTCGCAAGTTGGCTCTCATGGTAATAAAGATACTTATTTCAATTTGCCATCGTTTTATTAAATCCTTATGGATTTAACAATTTAATTTTGGGCTCAAGACAACACATGATTTTTACTACGGTCATGTTCTGTTAATATTTACGAAGGAATTGTTTTCTTCGATAAGAATAAATCTGACACCACACGTGAATGCAGTCAAAGGCTGTTTGTCGTAAAATGCAATTTAAACCATTTTACATTACCACTTTGGGGGCTGTAGCCTTGTTCAGATGCGGTCGCTCCACTATGGTCCAAAGAAGGGCCTCAGTCACACACGCACTGCTCCTTTGATCATGGCAGAAGAAAGGTCTACCGCCAGTTATATTTGCTAAATCCTCCATTTGCCCATCAGCTGCATCAGTGATAGCGATAGTATCGATCACGACACCAGCTGACTTGACCTCTTCTAAAACGTCGCGTATGCGTGGAGAAACATTCTCGTCCCCATCACTAAGTAAGAATATGTAACTGCCGTTCGTGTTGTTACCCAGGGTCTATTTTACGTTATAAAAAAGTGAAAAATCTAACATGAAATGTGTAATGAAAACGACATGCTCTGTCATGAATCATATTACATCATTTTCTTTCTTACCTCCGTTGTTTGCTTATCTTGGGATTTTTTTATAGATTGTTTGTTTGTTTAGTTGTTTGTTTTTGTTGTGTGACATACTTTTATTCAAAAGGTCAATTTTTTTCCTTTCTTACTTGATTCTGGAAAGCGCCTTCCACAGTTCATACATTAGAATAAATTTCGTTTATTCACGTGCCCCCTCGAATCTCACCTCTTCCGCTAGATCTATATTATTTCTATAAGAGTAAAACATTTTCATTACACCACCCTCTTCGGACATGGTATATTTCATATCAGAGGCGATTGGCTCTTTTTTAAATTCACTTGATTTTTTTTTTTTTACTTTTTTATTCATTTATTTCGGGGTGGGGTGGTGACACCTCATGTTCAATAGTTTTATAATATTTCTTTCACTGAATGTGAGGACGCGTCCCTTTCACCCATTGGTTCCACGTATGATTTGTTCTTAATGGATCTGCCTCATTATTGCATTTTGGATATTCAACCCTTTTTCATTGCCGAAATTGAGAACCCTAATTCATTTAAAACCCGAGGAGCGGAATGGCTATGGGGGAGTTGGAGGAGTATTCTTCACAGGTTCGCATGATATTTTTCAACGAAGGCCGGCGTACTTGTGGTTTGAGGGCCGGTTTATAAAGTCTGACTGAGCCGGTCACATAAAAATTCCTCGACCAAATTTCAGTTCCTCTCTGCCCCTGTCATGCCTGTTGAACCTTGACGTCCGAAACCCATTCGACTTTCGAAATTACGAAGCGGTTTTCTCTTTTGGAATCATAACCCTTCACATGAATGAACCATCGGAAAGGTTATGGGGATCATGTTTACAATCGTCGACATCATCACTGCCACCATCCTGACAGAAAATCATGTATATGCCATACCCATGATAACAGGGTAGGAAAAGGGACCAGGGGGCTGTTTCATAAAGCTGTTCGTAAAGTTACGCATGATTTGAGGAACGACTTTAATATGAAATGCCAAATGGGATGCCCCAAAATTTTCCTGACATTTCCACAAAGTGTGACCGCATTCCCCATAATCTCAATCATATTGTGCTCCCCCAAAATACTTCGCAATAAAAAATTGTTAATTTACCTCTGCATATTTCACCTATATGTGATTTATACTGAATGAGAAACCCATTTGGCTTGCCCTATTCAAGTTGTCGTACAGTCATTCGTAACTTTACGAACAGCTTTATGAAACACCCCCCCCCCCCCTGTACATATCTGTACCTGCCTTGTACATTGTTTTCCGGGGTACATGTATGAAGAACCGAACAGTTCAAAATAGCTTTTACCATGAAGTACAACCAAAGAATAAATATTTACGAAGAACTTTCAGTACCGAAATAAAGCACGCGTACGTATTGTAGTACGTGGTATAGCCACATATCGCGCGTCATCGATAACAACAAACGGTTTCACGTGTAGTATTACAAACATTAAAAAATTGTTCAAAAGCATGCATATTCCCGGGGATTTGTGAGGGTCTACTGGACTCATCGAGGTTCATTAGTATATTTTCAGAGTTTGAAATTTTATGTGAATCACCTTTTCCATATATTTTGATGAATCCTAGGGGAATTAACTTAATTTCAAATTCCCCGTTTTTGTGTATTAACCTATGACAGCTAGAAGGTCAAAAGCATGCATAGTACCCGAAATTTATGGGGAGTCTTTGATTTTTTTTAGTCTTTAAGGTAATCTTTTCCAACGTCTCAATTACGTATAAATCACATTTGAAATAAATTCAAAGTAGTAATAGGGGAACTATAATTATTCAAAAATTGCTTGTTTTCACGTGTAAACCTTTGGCAGGCAAAATTTTTCAAAGCAAAAAATATGCATATTCCCGGGGATTTATGGGGGGTCTATTTGACTCACGGAGCCTTTATTATATATTTTCATATATTTTGAAATCTTATGTAAATTACTTCTTCCGTCAATTCAAATAAACGTTAGGGAATTAGAATCACACAAAAAAAATCTGGTTTTGTGTTAGCCTATGGCAGCTCTTAGGACAAAAGCATGCATAGCACCCGAAATTTATGGGGAGTCTTTGACTTTTTTTGAGACTTTAATAATCTTTTCCAAAGTCTCAAATTACATATAAATCACATTTGAAATAGATTAAAACCAGTAATAGGGGAGCTATATAATTATAATCAATCTTAAAATCCCTGTTTTTACTTGTTATCCCTATGGCAGGTGACTCTGTCAAAAAGTAGGCATGATTCTGAAGATTTACAGTGCCATTTATTGAAAATAAAGTTTTATGAAATGTTCTTTTAACTATCCATTCTTCTGTTCGTGCAAAAATCAGACTTTAAGAACAAAGTTTTAGATATTAAATATCAAGAATAGATTAGACATCTTTTCACACGTTATACCAATGTCGGACGCGATTTTCCGAGTCCATTTTTAACACAGCATTACCCTTGCCAAAACGTACTACGGAAGTAGGCGAGAGTAATTTGTCTTGTAATCCAATGTCTTTGGTACAACCGTTAGAAATATAAGTGGAAATAAAGGTGACTTACAAAGATTGCCTCTCGTATCCCACATCCTATGCATGTGCTACCGCTATAAGAGGAAGGCAAGAGGTTCACCAGATCCTCTCTCGAACTGTCGTCGTCTCGTAATTGGCTGAGAGGAGCATTTGGTATTGAGTATGTCTGAAAGGATACGATGCCTACTTCACTGCCAGCTGGTACCAGGTCCAAGATAAAGATAGTTGCTGCCTGAATTAACTTGTTGAAGCGATTTTCAGTCTGTAGAGAAGCCAGGTAAGAATAAAATCTCTAAAGACCAATGGAAATTCTTTAGGTTCAGAGTTCAGACTTTCTTTTTATGAACAGTATTTCATGAAGAAAAGTGTCTCTTTGGTTTCCATAATAGTTATCCTCTTTAAATTTGTCAAAGGTTTTCACCAGGAATGTCATTTTTCTTACACATTTTGATTGGTTAGACCTCTACAGAGCTAGCATAGAATTTCGGGAAGAAGAATTAGCGTCATGTTTAAAGGACATTTCATTTCGCTTCCATTGTTGTTTATTCGTTTGTTAGTTTGTTACTGTCTTTTAAAGATTCCTGGTGAAGTTCTTTACTTCTTTACAAGCAATGAAGGAGAGTAGCATTTTCAGGAACCTTCAGAATATAGATATTTACCGGGTAGGCCTATCAATAACAAGGCTTCAGATGCACCTGAGAGTAATATTTCAACTCAAAAGAAAAAAGGAAAAAAGTTCCATGAATTTTCTTCACTGAAAAGGATCTGATTACTGGTTATAAATATTTCGAGAAGGTTGAGTTTCACTCGAGCCCCCAGAAACACCTACGACCCTAAGGAATGGTTGATGAAATAAAGGAATGTGCTGTTATGTATGGAATATAGAAATTAATCAAGATTATGTATTGTCCAGACTTTTATTAAGATAATATTTATCATGAACTTCATCTATTCTCGGATTACATCGATTACGTCGCCAAGAATCAAAGATGCATCAATGTATAATACTTCCGTTCATATAGACCAATCAACATTACAACTTCCCTTGTATAGCAATGCCTTTCGAGGTAATTAAAGGACTTTTTCTCAGGTCTGCTGGTTAAAGTGATCAATAGGCCTCATCAATAAATGAATGTTCGGTTTTAATGCATAATCTTACTAACGTGTGCAGTCTTATTGCTTTGACTGAGATTGTTCCATGGTACTTACCCCCATACTTCCACTGATGTCTAGAACGAGTACAACTCGTCTTACACCAGGAGGCTGTAGAATCCTGAACGCTGGTGTAGTATCGGTATGTTGTGGCAATGGTGGGTTATTCTCGTTTACAAAATCTTGGCTTTGATCTAGGACGTCCCATGCACT
Source organism: Echinometra lucunter (assembly GCA_029962745.1). NCBI lineage: Eukaryota > Metazoa > Echinodermata > Echinoidea > Camarodonta > Echinometridae > Echinometra > Echinometra lucunter. The sequence goes on along the minus strand of CM057156.1, from coordinate 30,759,759 downwards.
CATACCACACAATTTGTTCTGAAGGTTTGGTGCCTTGTAGTTGTGAAAGTTAAGTGGATCATATTTGTTACCGTTGCAGAATTCCACTATCTATCATGGGAGAAGGTAACAAACATCTCAATGACACATATAACACAGAGAAAATGGCCAAAGAAGAAAAATGGAAAGGAAAGTTATATACTTTCACAGTACGCAGCATTATGCTTTCGTCAAACAGTAACTTCCGGAGGTGTGATGATTAAACCAATCATATTTACCGTTGCATAATTCCACTGTTATTGAAAAGGGTAACAAACATTTCGTACAAAACAGAGAAAAGGGCCAAAGAAAAAAGGAAATAATGCTTTCGTCAAAACAATAACTTCGGGAGAAGAGCATTTTGTATACCTTGTAGCAAGAGATGATGCTAGCGTGTAATCGTTAAATTATCATTCTGTTTTAAGTGGTTCATAATAAGTGGTTTAAAAAGTAATTCAAATTTTGACTGCAGTACTCTCAGAAGGGTTAGTTATACGTCAGTTGCATGGTTGGTTAAAATAGGAAAGCAATCCAGCTGTTGGTTAACGAATTTTGTATGTAAAACAAAAACCAACTGTAAGGTTCATATTTTAACCAATAAGGTGACTTTTTAACCAGCTGTTCTGAGAGTGAATAATCATAATTACAAGAAGTAGAGTATACGAGCCAAAATGAGGAAGGGACAAACTGCCACTCACTAATGCTTCTTTGATGGAGGGAAATTTGTCAGTATATTTACAATTTGATGATGATGATGATTTGGATGGCGTCATATACCTGTTTAAAAACATTCAAAGGCGCAGACTCCTCAGATAAAGTTAGCATTCAAATGAAAATTTTGTCATATGAAAAGAATCGACAGAAATTATGAAATGCAATAAACATGCTGACATTATATTGTGTGATCTACCGAAAAAAAATATCAAATGAATAACCGTTCTCCCAATCGTGGAAGTGAGAAAATTTTGTAACTTGCTCGATTCGTTCACTCGAACCAAAACGGAAGCTACTTCTAAAAAGAAACTCTGTCCATTTGCATGTTTAGTTGTTGACATTTTAGTTTTAAAATTCCATATAATCTTGTATCAAGTGGTAGAATAATGTAAAAAGATCATAATATAACATGACTAGAAATGTTATTACACTTATTAGTGTGCTCTTTATCATTATTGTTATCATCATTATTATAATCATCATCATCATGGTCATCATCATTCATTACGAGGTACAATTGTACCTTGTAATTCATAGCTTAATGTTCTTTGTAATCAATAGTTTCAGTGTAATCATTATCATCATTACTACTGTTTGTTCGGTTAGCAATTTTTTTCTAAATCATGCTACATCAATATACTGAAATTTTATTGAGGATGTAGCATGTTTTGAAACCACAGTCTTCAAAAGGAAACATGAAATCTCTTTTTTTCTTCTTCCTCTTTTCGAAAAAAGAACGATAAAAGAATCAAAGTTCTCTTACCCTCCCGTGCCATAAGTATGGCAAAATAGGTAAATATTGTATGCTTTTGTGAGTTACAAGCCTTCCTAAATTTTGCGATTTTTCGTTTATAAATGTTGAGTGTTGTCGACCATAAAATATTTATATTTATATTTCAAAAAGGAGAACTTGTCCCTTTTCTGTCCTGAGAGCAGTAGATATCCAGACCCGGTCATGTCTGAAATAAGGGAGAAGCCAAAAGATGAAAGGAAACAATCGCTATATAGAGGGTTTGGGTATATCAGTGAGCGAAATAATGATATTCTTTCATATTTCTCCAAAACCTGTTTACTGTGTTCGTATACACTTTTTCGCAAGGAAATAATGCCTATAACGTAGCCAGAAAATGGCGGAGGAAAATAACCAAACCAAAGAGAAGATAGATTTCTTTGGGCCGTTTTCAAGACGTTGCCAGGGAGGATGTGCGCCACAATCGGAAGTTGGGATTATCCTGCAAAATGTAATAAATGTGTGAATAATTCGCTTAAAGAAGTAAATTTCAATATATTCACCACACTGCCATAAGGGAATTCTTAACACATTTATTATATTTTGATGGATAATCACGAACTCTGATTGTGGGACGCCATCCTCTTTGGCAAAGTCTTGGCAACGGCCCAAAGAAATCTATCTTCTCTTGCTATGGTTATTTTCCTCCGCCCTTTTCTGGCTACGTTATGGGCATTATTTCCTTGCGAAAAGTGTATACAAACACTGTAAACAGGTTGGGGAGAAATTTAAAAGAATATCATTATTTCGCTCACTGATATACCCCACCCCCAATATGACGATTCGTTTCCTTTGATCTTTTTTCTTCTCCCTTGTTTCCTACATGACTGGGTCTGGAAATCTACTGCTCTCAGGACAGAAAAGGGACAAGTTCTCCCTTATAAAATATACACAAATGGTCGACAACACTCAGTAGTTATAAACGAAAAATCACAAACTACAGCATGGCTAATAACTCACAAAGGCATACAATATTTAGCTATGTTGCAATACTTAAGGCACGGGAGGGTGTTTTGCTACTGAAGTGTTCCAAGGTTCCGAATTCTCAATCGAGGCTTATTTAGTGGACTCGATCTAAGATGGCAAATAATCTCACATTGCTATATTTCACGCTGACTTAATTTGGGACTTATCTCTAATTGAACTGAATTTTTTTCAGAAATACATTCGCTTTGCTCTCAATAAATGTTCCTGCATACGTACCGATGGCACACAGTGTGAACCGAACATGAGCGATGCACACTGAGTTCCAGTACAAACTATGTCCCGATGCACACATTCCTCTTCATACATGCATGCAGGATTGCTTTGACATTTTTCCGGAGTCATATTATTTAGTTTGTAAAGTTCCACATCCACTCCAAGAGAGCATCTCGTTATCTGGCACCCGTATGTTTTGTCTGAGTAGGTTGGAGCAGTGGAATCTTCTCCAGTGTAGTGTTCTGGCATCAAGCCCCATCGCAGCCTGGCCCAGTACCTCACTGTGTCCATATCTGAAAACGAACATCATATTGTTTTTGAGACATAAGAATATGGTTACATTACATTCAGCTTTTGTTAAAGCTTCATATACGTTGACACTCGAAAAGGGGAACTTGAATTTATATGTACATTCACATTTTTTTACATATTTAACATTCGTTAAGATCGCCCATTAATTTGTTTACTCATTGAAATATTTTTGTTAATGCTATATAGTCCTTTCTTCTGGACTTTCTCTCTCTCTCTCTCTCTCTCTCTCTCTCTCTCTCTCTCTCTCTCTCTCTCTCTTCTCTCTCCCACTCTCTCTCTATTTATCTTTATCTGTAATGACTTTTACATTTTTCGTACCATTTATTGATGTCTGTATATAGATTTAAGTACTTGTTCTTTGTAAATAATTGTCTTTCATTTTTATGCAGGACCATTACGTAAAACAGCCTGCGAGCTGATTGATGTTTTATCCTGTTGAAATATGTTTTAATGAATAAATAAATAAATAAATAAATAAATAAATAAATAAATTGCATTTCAGATCACATGCCTTAACGGAAAGCAGTTAGTAAAATGAGCATTGGCGTAAATCTTGGGGGGGGAGGGGATACGGGGTATATGATTCCCCCCCCCCCCACACACACACACACACACAGCCTCACTACCTTTTTAGAGAGGGGAGTTGATGTGTGCAAAGTATACCTATTTTTGTTAACATTTTGGATAAATCTATCATAAATTTGTGTTTGAAATGCTATCAAAAACCAGAGATAGGATTGGAATGCCAGCTATTTGCTGAAAAGTATCTTAGTTTGATCCATTTGTCACGCGTCTCGTATGTTCCTCTCCACGATTCCACTTTGTCCCATATTTATTTATCTATTTATCCATTTATTTATTTATTTATTTATTTTGTTTTTAATTTTTATTTAAAATAGAGGTTATTTACATTCAGTAAAATAAACTGTTTTCCAAGAACTGGAAAGCAGTTCAAACCCAAACCTACTGATGAAATAATGGAATATTTGGCCAAAAATAAAATGAAATGAAGCATGCGGAAGCAGAAAAGTTTCATATTTTTAGCTCGCTAAGTTTGGAATTTTCCGGGAAAACACCATAGCCACCCATCTTTAAGGAACAAAGTACAATGTTTGATTAATAAATGACTCATTAACTGAGATGTTAGACCTTAGTTAACATGATTAAGATCCCTATGATTCGATGAATGGCTTGAAATCCTCAGGGTCAGTTATGCTGGGGAACAATTTCAATAATTTTGAAAGCGGATTCTTGATTTTATATAAGAAAAGGTGGAAATTCATGAAACATATCTGAAAACCATCGAAGTCCTACATCACTGTGAGTACCCACTTCGTCACGGCTTTTCTAAAACGGAGGCCTTCCTCTTCCTGTCAATGTAGGCCTGAACTCGTAAAAATTCCGATATGCAACTTGGAGCTATAAAGTGAATAAGGATAGGCCTGTAATTTCTGTCTATCAAACAAACAAACAATCGATTGTTAATCATGTTAATAGTTAGAAGACGTACTGACTACATTGGTTAACGACTGTAGGCTAGCATTTCTTTTAAAACCGTGAATTTCACTAGAGTGTCGAATAATCACCGATGAGCGACAACCGAAAAAAAGTTGCAATCGTTCACAACCATCGCCGGCTGAAAGCCCAAAGTTGTTGAAAGAAATTTTACTTGGCGACTGGACGCCGATGAGTCTCACAATTAAAGGACATCGATCGGTTATACATAATATAGATCGCCGACCTCACAACTTACCATGACATTTGCTGTTATCTTGTAAATATCCTGAAGGCAACGTCATATGTAACCCTTCCTTTCCACACCCCACTTGGTTTATAACGGTGGGTTCCGTTACGCTGGGTTCCGTTGACTCGCTGCCATTGATGATTCGAATATTAGCCCGATTATAGGACTCGGACTGAGCGATTTCATAGAAAGGTTGCCGGGTCCAGGAATTCGGGACGAGGATTAGTATTTCCTTCCAAAAGGCTCGGAACTTGGTAGCAGTGAAGAGAACAGTCGAGCCCACGGTAAACATCTCCTACAAAAAACAATGTTTACACAGAAAAAGAAAACTGAAGAAGGAATAAGTTCATGCTCATGTAATCGTACTCCTTGTATGCATTTTGGTGTCGCATTATAGGCAGGTCGTCTCCATTTATCACTCGTATATTTCATTTAAACTTTTGATGCTGAATAGTCATTATTTAGATATACGATAGATTAAATACTCAAATTACGATAGATTAACCGTTATAGGTAAAAGTCTTCTTAACTCAGCCTCCTGTGTTTGCTACAGGCCTGGTACATGGGCTTCAAATAATAAACTATTATTTTCCACTCCTACATATTTTGAAAAAAAAGAGGAAAATCTTTATACAAAGAATTAATGTCAATGAAAATTGTAAAACTTGAACAGAAAGTTGTCAATTTGTACATGAAAACAATGATACACAGTGCTGCCGCAACGGAGACTTTTATATACATGTGGGAAAGGCAAAACGTACTATAGGTTTTTCCCACCCATTTTTCGTCACATCTTCCCTGAATTTCATCGATTTTCTATTCAATTTCGTCCGCAGAAGCTAAGTGCGTTCAAACCCTACGTTTAATTTCGTTAGAATGTCATGCATATTCGTCAGTTGTCACTGAAATTCGTCTTTGCCGCTTAGCGAGAAAGGAATGTTTGGATCAAATTCGTCATTTTTTCAAACAAATTCGTCGTTCTGTCATTCAAATTCGTGAAGTGGTATATGTGCCTATGAATGGACGGTTTATCCAGGACTTTTACAGTTTTTACTTCCTCATAATATCATTTGATTTTTGTTACTTCTCTTGGAATTGATTACACATAATGTTAAATGCTCTATCATTTAAAGTAAAAAAATCGTATTATACACACACACACCCACACGCTATGTGTATATTGTGACAGGATCGTTGTCCGTCAGTAGACCGTATATCTGGGAGACGAATTTGAATGAATATTTGACGAAACTGAATGCAAAGGCCCCCTCACACCTGACCGAATGTAGGCGGACGAAGGGTGACGAATGGGAAAAATGCACGAAATGCACGCGAATTCAACGAATTCAAATAAAATTTACGTCAAATCATGCGATCAGTAACTATTGTCAAATTTTATCAACGAACGGTAAGCGAAGGATGAATATGACATGCGAAGGATATCGATTTTTCGGTTCACCTCTTTGAGTATATTGCAGCCGAAGGCGAGCGAAGGGTTGATATAATCCAATAAGACGAACGAACAGTGAGCAATGGTTTGATATGGCGTGCGATTAGAAACGAAGACGAGGCCTAGATCGGGCGTTCTTGTACGTTTGTTTGCGCTCCTCGGGTGGTACGGTGTACCAGGTTGGTTCCGTACGGACCAGGTCCGTCCGAATTTCAGTACGGCCAGAGAAGTCATCCACGCAACATGCCTACAGTGAAAGTCACAGTCACAGTCACAGTGAGCAGCTCAGAACTCGCCAAATTATTCGTCTGGTCATTCGCTCGCATTCGCAATCCATAGTTTGTCTTAGTATCTCTTAACCTTGTCTTCGTGTATGTATCGCTATTAAAATTTAGTAAAAGTTAGTATTGGTTTCCCTTCGCATAGAAGATGGCAAGCGAAAATCCGTTTGTCATAGTAACTCATATTTTGTCATCGTGTTGCTTCGTTAAAGGTTCTTTCGAGATCGCTCCACTTTGGCAAAAGCGCGATGAGGGACTATGCGACAATAACACACGAACGATAAACGAACGATTACCGCAGACTAAATAAGGGATGCGAATACAAACAGATGACCAACGATTTTTCAATTCGTCGCGAAATTTTAAACATGTTCAAGATTTCCGCGCGAATTTGAATAATCGCAGCTGTTAGTTCAGAAGGTGTACGAACCCAAACACGAAGGGTAAATATGATTTACTATCAGTTACCATTGAAAACGATTTTTTAAAAAATGCCTTTCGCCAGCCATCGCAAGGCATATTTCAGGCAATTCGGTTAAGGCCCCCTCACACCTGACCGAATTTAGGCGGACGAAGGGTGACGAATGGGAAAAATGCACGAAATGCACGCGAATTCAACGAATTCAAATAAAATTTCCGTCAAATCATGCGGTCAGTAACTATTGTCAAATTTTATCAACGAACGGTAAGCGAAGGATAAATATGACATGCGAAGGATATCGATTTTTCGGTTCACCTCTTTGAGTAAATTGCAGCCGAAGGCGAGCGAAGGGTTGATATAACCCAATAAGACGAACGAACAGTGAGCAATGGTTTGATATGGCGTGCGATTAGAAACGAAGACGAGGGAATAGATCGGGCGTTTGTCATCGTGTTGCTTCGTTAAGGGTTCTTTCGAGATCGGTCCACTTTGGCCAAAGCCCGATGAGGGACTATGCGCGACAATAACGCACGAACGATAAACGAACGATTACCGCAGACTAAATAAGAGATGCGAATTCAAACAGATGACCAACGATTTTTCAATTCGTCGGGAAATTTTAAACATGTTCAAAATTTCCGCGCGAATTTGAATAATCGCAGCTGTTAGTTCAGAAGATGTACGAACCCAAACACGAAGGGTAAAAATGATTTACTATCAGTTACCATTGAAAACGATTTTTTTAAAAATGCCTTTCGCCAGCCATCGCAAGGCATATTTCAGGCAATTCGGTCAGGTGTGAGGGGGCCTTTAGGTGTAAGGGGGCTTTTAGATGAAATTGATTTTGCTGTTTCGTGCCCAGCTACTGTGACCGACGAATTAGAATTGCAATTGACGAAAATAGGTGACAAAGCACGAAAATGAATGACAATGTTTCAAAACTGATCGACCAAAGACGAAATTCAAACAAGCATTCGCACATTCCACATGGCCAGACACGAAAGTGAAAGCACATTTTCAAAAATTTAATGAAGAGGTGATGAAAATGGGCGGGAAAAACCTAACTAATAATCTGCATGACAATGAAGTCCACACTTCCTGTGATTTTTTTATCTGTCTGTTTATACACAATGTGTAATTTTTAGCAGTCTGGATCAAAAGATGATGCAAAGATGCCACTAAACACTACTGAAGGAAAACACTGTACTGTTGTGAGTTAACGAATCCCGATCTCAAAGCACAACGCTCTGTGTAGTGTGTAACCCTCCAAAATTCACCGAAAGTAACTCAGGCAACTTTACATGAGAGAAAGAAGGTCCTAAAGCCACCGGAACAGTAGTTTCCAAAGGAAAAACTATCAGTGAGATATGAAAATTTAGTTTGAAATGCAAATAGTATTGTTTTCATCTCACGTAATTATCGATGCTGGAAAATACATGTACACTGTTAAATATATGAATATGAAAAATAATCTGCCTTATAAAGCCAACCGCACACTATCATGTGACTATACGATCTGTCTGCGAACCGATTTTGGAAAAATTGTTATAGCATTTGATATGAACATTCAAACATGTAAAATCTAAATGATCGAAGTTTCGAATAGTCGTATGAATAATAAAATCGAGATTCCGGGCTATTACGAGCCTCCTTGTAGGAATAAAAGCGAACTCAATTCCGAATCGTAGTGACATTATAGCAATCTTGCGATCGGCTGCGATTTGAAACCGATTTGGCCTTTACTCCGACCACAAGGCTTGCAGTCGACCAAAATTTCAATTTTAGTATTACTTTTATTATTCCGAACTTCAAATACGATAAACATAAGCTTTCAAAATGCCATTTGTTCGAAAATCGGGTCACAGTCAGATCGTAAAGTGTGCGGTGGACTTTAAGGGTTTTCTCGATTACTCAAAATGGACTTGGGCCCTTCTTCCTGTCAAGTATTCCATGGTTTAAACTTTTGCGCCTGTAGTAAATTGACACTCTACACCACGAATATGTTTATCACTGACGTACATAGGTGGCACCACTTGAGTATTATTCTTAAGTGCACCACCTTCATTATGCCTCTCCCGACCCTCACAAATCCAGTCTACATCCCCATTCATGCTAAATACAAACCTCAATTTTGTCTATCAGGGTAGGATCCTCTTCAACTCCTTCGTCGATGGCTATAAGAACATTCTTGTATTCTCCATCCTCTAGAACCATTTGATTTATATCTTGACCGACGACTCCAGAGTTGAAGACAAAAACACTAAATACAAGAAACAAAACTCTACCCGCAGACATTTTGTTTCCGCTACCCTTATTGGAGAGCGTGGAAAATAATTTTTCAACGTCTTTTCACGATGTGATGATTGTCTAGTCTGGAGTCACATTAACCAGTATGTGAATTGTGAGTTGCATCTTATCATTGACATTAAACCAAACAAATCATTATCTGATTTTCAAGTTAATTATCTAATGTTTGAAAAGAGACATCCCAGAGGTGCATTGTAGGAGATCATTCTGAAAAAGGAAGTGATCTGCATTTAAACAGAAATAGGTTCTGTATTATGGTTATATTACATTATCAATATACGAGAAGTGACAATTATCACTGACCTCTTGATGAAAATGAAAGGATAACTGAAGTGAATTTTATGGTGAATTTTATGGTTTACAAAATATTCATGTACTGGATTCTTTTAATGCCAGGGAGATAAAATTGGAAATAAGAAATAAACGCCACTTCGGTTTTGATACTTATCCCCCCCCCCCCCCCTGCAAAACGTGAGAGAAACGTCACCGTCTACCCTTGGGATTTCCGCCCGTGCATGCATGGTATGAGTATGTTGGAACATCCAACATCCTAGGCGATCATCCAGGGTATTGGGACTGCTTCAGAATTACCATGAGTGGGATGATTATACCGGGGTATGTTATGTGAAATATTGGAGGATCCTTGTTCCTTGATAAATCCAAGGAAGTACCATAGTCTATGGTACCTCCTTGATAAATCTCCCTTATTCCAATCCCCTTCATCATAAAATCAGCTGGGGTGGGGAAAGTCATAACATAACCGGCTGGTCATTAGCGCTTTTAATGAGCTGTTACGCCGTTATTCATAGTCCATTCAACACCATCAACACCTGGATTTTTTTTTTTTTTTTTTGAAGCGAAGCGGCAATTTCATGATCTTTCACCAATTAAGTCTAATAAAGTCCATTGTAAGACTGGGCATATGTGTGTACGATACCTACCTCTAATGTTGTCATAAACATGTAACAACATGCTATGAAGTATGCGCAAACTTCTAAAATATTACGTCATCTTCGATACCCGGGGGGTTCCTATAGTCTGTGTACAACTCTGAGACCAGACAGCACGTTACCAAGAATCACAACGAATATAACTCAAATCGAACTTTAGTCCCTCTTGATAACTGGTTTCTGATGCTGAACTGTCATTTAGTTCCCTTTTTGATGAGACCACGAAACCGATAACGCGTTAATTGGAAAGCATAGAGAGTATAGAATAGGATATTCATCCGGTGTTGCATATAATCAGAGAACATATCACTCATCGGAGGTATAATATCAATAGACTGTTAGAATAGAAGCAGAATGGAATACAAAAGGAAGATTCTTGCGATTCTACTCTTCGAGATATTTCTTGTTGGAATGGTGACTAGCCAGAAAAATATCATCCACCTACAGAATGGAGGATACTCGAATTTACTCATCGCAATAGATAGTGGTGTGCCTGAGAATCTCACGATCATTGATAATCTCAAAGTAATTTTGCTCATACCTATGCTTATTTTCTTTGATCTAATATTCCCTTTATTTGATTCTGTATTGTTAGCATTACATTGTAAGTGCGGGCTAGAAGATGGCGAAAATGACAAATTAGCAAAAATTTGAATATGAAGAAAAAATTTACTACGGTTATCAATATGAACTTTGTCATTAAATGGTGTTAGATTGCTCACTTTTATATTTTCATTTCTTATTTATTCATTCATTTATTTATTTATTCATTTATTCATTTACTTACTTATGTATTTCATTTATTTAATCATGCATAAATGCATTTGTATATTTCTTCAGTTATTCATTCGTTTATTCATTCATTCATTCATTCATACATCTCACTGAAAACTATTTCATCTATTCATTTTTGCTGCCATGTAATGCTTTTGGCGGCTTATCATCACTTGCGTACTAGAAGGATGAGCAAGGAGGGCAATTTGCCCCCTACGGGAGGGGGGGGGGCGTTTCATCAAGTGTCTGGTCAGTGAATTTTACTGACAAATTTGCTCTCCGCAAATCAGATGCAAGGATCTTATTAGCTTATAACAGTTGTCGATAAAAATCACTGACGAGAAATATGATGAAACGCTCCCCTGATTAAAAGATATACCGCCATAATTTTGGGCAATTATTTGGAAGTCAATAATTTTACGATTGCTCTCTAAAATGCGAGAATTACTGCACGTTTCCTTCAAAAGGGCCCTCAAAAAGTTATTCACTTGCCTTGTATTATCATGAGCCAGGATTTTCTGCTCCTCTTTAAGGTGCACAATCAGGCAACGCAGTACTGGCTTCCCGGTAGCTGAACACTTCAGCAAAGGAAATCACTCTCTCAGTAACCTCATCATCGTTTTTTTTTTTTTTTTTTGGGGGGGGGGGTACAAAACCGCAGAGGAGAGAAAACTCGCTGAACTGCGTGCCATAATCCACAGCAAAAGCTTTCAGTTTGGGCTGAGTAGAGACCTCTTATGGCTGGACAAATACAACTTTTACAAGAAGTAATTCGGAAATAATCATCACTATCACCCTTTATAGGTGCACACTTCAGTTTGTTTATTCATTTATTACTGTTCAATTATTTACTTATTCCAATAATTGATTGATTAACTGATCGATTTATTCATTCATCTGTTCACATATTTTCTACTTACTATAACCTTTTGTCCTGTACAGGTAACTCCTCCAAAGAGTAATGTTACTTTGATCATGAAAATTATTTTAAATCAAGTGCTATTTTGGGTCACTGTCGCCTTCTATTATCTGTTTAATATTGTTTATTATTTCATGCATATTCATGAATGTGGTTGCGTCATCATCTCTATAGCTTGAAATTGTTTGTTTGTAGACAACATGTGCGTTGTCAAGTATGTTTCCATGACCACCACCTTTGTAAACAAAAATTGATTCATATCTTGTTTATAAATGTCACAATTCGTGTAAACCTTGAGGAAGACGTGCGTTGCGTCGAAAATTTGGTGTATGAATAATATCAATGTTGGACTTGAAAATGCATTACTTCCATACTTTGTCGTCTCTTATATTGAAAGATATAGACAAATGCAAACAACTTTGGCAACTCCCTTACAAATGATAAACATCGAAAGAAATGAAAATGGGAAAATAAAAAATGCGTAGCTTCCTCAATGTTCCTCAGAGCTGTCATACATTTTTAAATCAAAGGTTGAAAAAGTGCCTAATGTTATAAGGTTATAATGATGATGGTGATAATAATGATAATAATAGTAGTTATAACATTAGTAGTAGTAGTATAGTAGTAATAATAGTAGTAGTAGAATTAAGAATAGGAGCAAGAGTAGTAGTAGCAGAAGGACAAGTAGTAACGGTTGTAGTACCCCCTTATGATAATGATAACAATTTTGATATTTATGATAGCAAGAATGATAAGTAATTAAGAGTTATAAATATGTTCATATAAACATATTCCAGCCATCATTTTGTGATTGAGTATTTTTGTGTTTATAGAGAGTCCTGATGAAGATCATAGATCGGAAGCTTGACCAATAAAGGAAGATACAGAAGCTACAACCGCCTCTTAGTAATTTCTTTCGGTATATATATATATATATATATATATATATATATATATATATATATTAATTAATTAAAATGTCATTAAAATGTATACACTGAAGAAGACCCGAGGCGGGCCGAAAATTCTGAAGAATAAAAACTAAATGTTGGATTCATATATCTTTTTCAAGTTGTTACTGTCTACATGGTTTATTATCCAACAGATGGGAATTCTCAATATATGTATATTTCATATATATATATATATATATATATATATATATATATACACTTGGTGAATGCCATCCTTATAAACTTAAGAGTGCTCGATGTCCGTGATGAGGCACACTATATATATATATATATATATATATATATAGTGAAAGAAAATGAATAGAGTGAATCTGACGTAGCTCTCGATCATGTCCTTTTATTGTAATGGCAAGGACATGATCGAGAGCTACGTCAGCTTCATTCTATTTATTTTCTTACACTGTGTACTAAAATGAACCACTGCACACGTTTTGCGAGGGGACATCTTCCTTTATATATATATATATATATATATATATATATATATGTACATATATTCCAGTAACAAAAACGCTGGTGATCACTCATAGTTGGTTTATTACTGAAGTATACTAAGAAATGACTACAAGATGGTCGTAGCTTCTGTAATATCTTCCTTTATTTCTTGTCAAGCTTTCGATCAACAAAGATCTTCATCAGGACTCATTATAAACACAAAATCACAAAAGCATGGCTGGCACTAACTTCAGAATTTGTGAAATGCAATTCATTCACATAATTTTTGATTATTTATTATTATTTCTATAATCAGTAATGATATTGCTTCTCTCTAATTAGATCCTCATTTTTTCATTAAAATTGATTTTCCCCATGGTTTTATTGGTTTCTTTTAACCCGTTGTGCAGTCTCTCAAAATAAGTTGTAGGGGTTTTTCGTTAAACTCCATCAAATATTAGTCCCAGGATTAATAATTGATAACTGTAGTAAGGAATGTCAAGTGCTTTGTTTAATGGTGTCACTTTCGTATTATCACGCATGCATCTATAATTCAAGTAGATTTATGATATTCGAGTACCACTTATCATTTAGATTGTCACTTTAAATCATATTATTTAACCCCTCCTTATAAGTAAATATCTTAAAGATGTCACGATATCTTACTCTACATTAAGACACCTAACACAGAAAACATGAAACAGATTCAAAGGTTACAGAAAGATAAATATTGCGCTAAGATTCAAAGTAAATAATTACGGTAGTTAATTGGGGAATTTGAGGGGAGGACGTTGAATTATTTTCTATATGCCTATGTTGGTAAATCCGGATTAAATCATCACCAGACTAGACAATTTCACAATGCCTCTATCATTATAGTTGAAATGTCACGGCTGCTCTGTGTGATTTTAAAAAACACTTTAAAGTAGGCTTATCTTTCGTTCATAGTTCTCGAGTACCTTGTGAAGTACAATATAATTGTGTAAAGTATGTCTAGAGGTTATACTGCTCATAAATGACAATTTGCTTACTTTCCAACATTGCACGTAGACCATTTCAGTCAACATTTATGACAGGAATAATGATGATTCTTGAAACTGATAATTATTCCACAGAATTTTCACTTATTATCTTTAAATCTGATCGTGTAACTGTGTAAATCAAATTGAGAGTATTGCAAAATACAAATACTAGTATGTGTTGATAAAACAAATTAAATGTTGATTTTGTCAACTTTTTCAATATTTTCAAATAAAGTTTATGCTATTTCATTCTCTTTTCGTCTTTCTCAGACGATGTTCACATCAGCATCTGATCGTCTCTACCTAGCCAGCAAGAGGCATGTCTATTGGCAACATATCAAGATTCTTGTACCAAACACCTGGTCCCTTCAAAGCCAATATCAATTTGCCCGGACTGAAACGTTAGAGTCTGCCAATGTAGTAGTACACAACTTTCTAGATGATGATCCTTTTGTCGATAACTTTGCAGGGTGTGGGGATGAAGGAAGTCTGATGCACATGACACCGAAGTATATTCTAGATGCAATGTACAGAGAAGACAAGTTTGGCCCTACCGGTAGGTGCCAGCCTTGGAAATGAAAACAAATCATAATGATACAAATTCAAGCTCTCCAACAATCTTCATCAGCAGCTGAACAAGGGTATCCTAGAAAAAGATGCAGCTCATTTACTTCAGCAATTAACGAAAAGTGATAGCAAATAATCTGTGATTTGTGTTATTGTTGGAATATCCAATCGTTATTGTGGATCTTATATACAATTATGATCAAGGTATACCTCTGCAGTCGTTGTTAGACTAATTTCCGATCGAAATCATATCATACGCTTTGATTGACTATTTTCGATAAAGTATTCTAGATATGTTTTAAAGGGAAAAATGCATTATTTTTTGATAAGTCGATCTTGTATATTTCATCTTGATTTTTCAGAAAACGTTTTAGTTCGAAATTGGGCCTATCTTCGTTGGGGGCTATTTAAGGAGCACTATGATGGTGTTTACGGCGCTCCTGCCTACGACACACCCGGTGGCGATATAGAAGGAACCCGCTGCTCTCTCAAGATCAAAGGAGATGTTATGATGCCGAATGGTCATCGATGTCAGAGTAATCCTAACAGTGGTTATGATACTTCGTGTCGCTTCATTCCTGACACTAGTGGGCAGACTGCTACTGCTTCACTGCTCTTTGGAACAAAAGATGCCCATATACATTCGGTAATTCTGGAGTTACAATAATGAACGGGCTGCTTATATAGCCAGTCATAGATTACATTGCCTGGAAAAGTTACAGTAATTTAAATGGAATTGCATAATCATGATTGTAAGTCCTTCAGTTTTCTTCAGTAGGTTTTATGTGATATACATATGAAGTTGGCTCCATTGCCAATATCCAATGTCAACATTCTGCTGGGGCTCCAATGCCCCAGCAGATTTTTTTCAACATCCTTTATTCATTATGTTATAACAGCAATTTCATGATTATTTCATGATTACCTTACATTATTTCCCCACTAAACCTAAGAAATCATTTACTACATCTTTTATCTTGGTTGGAAATTCGCCAGGGCTGAATTGCCTCCTTGAAGACACGATGCATATTTCAGGATGCATATTCATCCTTACAAGAGCGTCACTGAACAGTAAAGAGCACGAGGGCACCTGAAGTTGAAAGCTTAGAATTGACTTGTAATAAATGTTAGAGTAACTCTCATCCATTTTATCCGTATTTCAGATTGTGGAGTTTTGTGACAACAACTCATCAGACCCACACAGCCTGCACAACAAAGAAGCACCAAACCTCATGAACACAAAATGCAGAGAAGCCAGTGCCTGGGAGGTAATGAGAAGACACACAGACTTCCAGACTGGCATCCATCCTGTCTCTGACACCACTCCCAGATTCGATGTCATCCAGCTATCGTCTGTCAGATGTGTAGTACTTGTACTCGACATCAGTGGTAGTATGCGAGTAAGTTGCTACCTTTTGCAATTTACAAGACAATGGTTCTTCTTTCAGATGCTTTCGGTTTTGGTCAAAATTCAATACGAAAAGAAAGCAGGTGATTGCAATTATCCTATAGAGGACCCATGGCCTTTGTTGAAGGGGAACAATCATCTGGAAGAGTATCAACATGAAAAAAACTACTCGGCATTCTTTCGTCAGCGATTTCTTATCCATAAGAAGAATATGAAGAATGAAGCATATTAATGGTTAATGGTCAATTGTTAGTTATTTTACCTGACTGCTAAGAAAGCATGTCTGTGCTTGTGTAAGCAACCAGGGAACCAACGGCGTTAAGTCCCCTCCGAAGGGCTTGGTAATGAGGATTAATAACTGACCAAAAGGTGTCAGCGCATCCACTTGGTTTCGAACCCGGTACTCCCGGTTACGAGACCACTGCTCTACCACTAAGCCACAGAATCTTATCATTAAAAGCATGGTTCTGTGCGCCGTCCACTGATTAATTAGTGTTTACGGAGGAAAGGTTATGTTTTGGTAGGCCCTCAAAAAATATTCGTCAGATTTCCGTGCTTTCAGAAGCAAAACGAAGATGGTGTGAAGGTTTTTTTCTCTCTCTCTCCCATAGTTGAATTTAAAACAAATCAAATATTTTTTAATCTCGGGCCTGTTTCCACTGAAATTCATCGAAAATCATGAATGGAGCATCAAATGATCTCACACATGCATGGGCGTCAGTCATGGAGGGACAGGGGAAGACGTTCCCCTCCCCCCCCCCCCTCGAAAAGAAGCTTTTACGGGTTGGGGACAGAACAGGGCATCCCCCCACAAACCAAAAATAAATAAATAAATAAATAAATAATTAAATAAAAATAAAATAAATAAATAAATGAAAATAAATAAATAAGCTGAGGTATTTAACTGGAAAACTCATGTTAAAATGGTGCATTATCATTATTATCGTTAGTATAATTAGTGTTATTATTATTGTTGTCATTATCATCATCATCATCATTATTATTATTATTATTATCATTTATTATTAATTATCATTATTATTATTATTATTATTATTATTATTATTATTATCATCATCATCATTCTTACTAATCACTGGTAAAGTATATTTTCGAAACTAGATTTTAAAGTACTGTAAATTAGACAGAAAAAAAGATCTTACGTTATAAAATTTCTTGTCATTATTATCATCATTATCATTATTATTATTTATTATTATCATTATTATCATTATTATTATTATTATTATTATCATTATTATTATTATTATTATTATTATTATCATCGTTATTACTAATCACTGGTAAAGTATATTTTCGAAACTAGATTTTAAAGTACTGTTAATTAGACAGAAAAAAGATCTTACGTTATAAAATTTCTTATCGACTAACATTATTTATATTTCAGGGAGACAGGTTTGACAGAATGATCCAATCCTCGACTGACTACATCATGAATGTCATTCCAGAGGGCAGCAAGCTGGGCATCGTTGTATTCGATACAACATCTGAAATCAAAGCATATCTCACCGATATTACTGATACCGCCTCAAGGCAAAGTTTAGTCAATGCCTTGCCTCCAAACACCGAGAGTCAGACTTGTATTGGATGTGGGATAGAGGATGGCATTCAGGTACCATGTAGTCTCGTGTAGCTTGTATACGTCAGCAATTAACGAAAATTTATAGCAAAATAAAGATAATTTAATATATAATCTGTTAGTTGTTGAGATATAAAAACGGTCACATTGCAAAAATACATGAACTTGCAGTACTTGCTTCCAAACTGTAACCATCACATGGCACTGCAGTCGTTTTCAGATTTGCTTTCAAACTAAAATTATATCACAGTTTGCGATTTCAATTGCGTTTATTATTTGTTTCAAGAAAGTGTATTCAGTGTTTTTAAGAAGATCAGCATGACGGACAAGGAAAGTGGACAAAATAAAAATCCCCTCATTTTACCCTGCACAATGGTTCTGGTAGTCAAAAGAACATCCCTTCACCATGTTCACTGCTTTAATGTAAAAATATGTAGAACGGGTGTCACATGCATATTCACCTGTAACTACTTATTTCACATGATAGCAGTGACGAGACGTTCTTTTGTTAACGAGAGCAATTGTGGAACATAGAATGAGGAGTTGTTTATTTTGTCCACTCTCTTTGTCTGTCATGTTCATAGTGACACCTTTTTAACAACCATGATTTCCCCGTTTGTCTGCTTATAGGTTCTGGGGTCATATGCTCAAGGTGGATACCTCTTGCTCTTAAGCGATGGCGGTGAGAACCAATCTCCATACATCAGTGATATGTATGACGAAATTGAAAACTCGGGAGTCATCATTGACACTATCACTATCAGCAATTCAGCGGACCAAAAAATGGAAGATCTTTCCACAAACACGTCTGGCATCTCCACCTTTTGTTCTGATACTGGTACTGGGACTTGTCTCATCCAAGCATTCCAAAGCACCATAACGGAGAGACCTGATGTCGGCATGGAGACGGTGCCTATACAGGTATTTTGCATAGGCCAGCACCCGTTGCAGTTGACAAGGCGGTTTTCGCAAGCGCGACGCATGCGACGGGAACGGATTGTCCGGAAAATCTCAGCAGGGGGTTTCCCAATTTCGAGAAATTCTCCGTACTGCCGAAATGTAGAACGGTACTCAGCCAAAATAGCGTTCCGTCCAGTACGCTACCTCGGCATAGAATCGGCCAGTCAGCGCTGTCGTTATTATCATGCAAGTTTTATGCGAACTCACATAAAGTAAACATGACTCATGCATGTGGCAAAGCTCACACGTGTTATAACTTCTGTAGTTTTTAGTTCATGAATACTCTTGAATTGGCGAGTGCTTTTTCGACAATGGCAGCGAGGTTTTATCTTGAATCCATCTCAAAACACATTTTATAGATGCATTTTTTAAATAGTTGAAATATATTAGTAGTTTAAAATAAATTTCTGACGTCATGTATACACACAGGCGTTTCCGTATATACACCACAGAAATAGAAGACGTCTTCTATTTCTGTGATATACACACAACTGCGAAACTGCAAATTGGCCGAAACGGGAGATTCGTTCGGGTACGGTCGCAGTTGACTGATTCCCCCGTACACCAGGCTCCCGTCGCCCTTTGCGAAAATTGGCTATTGTGTGCAGAAAAGAGAGAGGCGACAAACGAAAAAAGAATGTACCCACAGCTGCATTTTATATAGAAATTTGTAAAAAGAAAGTTTATATTCAGAGGAATATTCAACTGCCTACCCATGTGTAATTGACAGGGGCGTAACAGGTACCTGTTATTGGGGGGGGGGGCAGAGCCCAAAATTTCCCGGTACTAGTCTATGTCTAGAATCTGTGGCGTAGCTAGGACTGCATTTTAGGAGGAAGGTAGTGCTCCACCGGCGTAAATCTAATTTGAGGAGTGGGGGATGAACAACTTTTTTAACGATTGTTTTCCCTCTCACACACATTTTGATATCTATTTTGCGACCGAGCGAAGCGAGCAAGCACAAAACCACTTTTCCGCTTTTGAATCGCATTTTCGAATAAAAATTCTGAAATATGACGAAAGAGCGATGCGAGTGAGCCAAAAGTAACCACTTTTCTCGATTTTAATCGCATTTCCAGATGGAAATTCTAAGATTTTGACGAGCGAGCGAAGCGAGCGAGCCAAAAATAACCACTTTTTGTTTTCAGTAGCATTTTCAAATAGAAATTCTAAAATATGGTTGTTTATGATAGATATTCAGAATTTTTACTAACTGATTAATTAAAATATATTTTCTTCCTTAAAAAGTGTGTCTGCATAGGAGGAAATTTGTACACAACATCCCCCCTCTCCCCGAAAGTGGGGGTGATAGATCCCCCACCCCCCGCAATTTACGCCAATGTAGTGCTCCCTAGAGGGGAGGGAGCAGGGAAGGGGGAGTTTCCCCCTCCCACGCGAAGCGCGGAAGCTCCGACGTTTCTTTAAATTGTTAGTTGTCGGTAATTAAGTGTATCTTCCTGCGGCGTAACTAGGATTTCATTTTAGGAGGACGGTAGTGCTCCCTAGGGGGGAGGGTGCAGGGAGGGGGAAGTTTCCCCCCTCCCGCGGAAGCTCTGACGTTTTTTCGCTGTCAGCGGAGGTGAGCCCGCACCGCGAGTTGCTTGTTTCGAAGCCTTTAGCGGGAGGGTCCCAGGGTTCTGGCTTAGGGCCCCTGATAGGGGTCTACAGGGAAAGCCACTGCGGGGGTCCAGGGAGTGGAGCACTCGGAAACTCCGGGTTTTGGTACTAAATTTTCCCTTATTTCTTTTGTTTCCCCTTTCCCTCTTTTCCCTCTTTCTCTTCTTCTTTCTCCCCTTTCTTCTTTTTTTCTTTTCCGTTCTCCTTCCTTTTCCTTTCCCTTTCTCCTTCTTTCTTTCCCTTTCTTCTCTCTTTTCCTTTCTTCTTCCTTTCCCTTTCTCCCTTCCTTTTTCTTCCTTTCCATCCTTTTCATTTTTCCCGGTGGTTCGGTGGATTTTCCCGCTGAAATCCTTCAGGGGGAGCACTCTGCCCACCCCCCCCCCCCCCCCCCCGGCTGTTACGCCACTGGTAATTGACATATTGTGACGGGCTCGGTTCGCCTCGCCAGCTGACACGGTTTTCTTGTCAGGATGCACCGTGCCTGGCCGAGCTCCCCGTCCGTCTGGTCAAGGTATATGACCGCTGCTGGTGGCTGGAGCTGCCGGTGCTCGACCATCACCAACCGTCAACCGTCTCTTGCTCCTACCAGCAATCACCCATCCGTCGAAGCAATCGGACACCCTGCTCTCCTCGTCACAGCAGCACACAATATTGGTCATCCGCCAATCAATCATTCACCCAGTATGAGTTCACACTCTCCAACTTATTAATTGCTTGGTTAATTAGCCACTTAAACAAAGACAATCACGGCAGAAAATTGACGTGCAATCGTTGCCTTTAATCTACACTCAGCAATCTCATACAGTGAACAGAGTGAAGCCCAGTATCAATTCTTGGTGAGAACGTTCAGGGAGTATGAGGGGCGGATATCCTACGGTGGCTAGGCCGTTGCGATTAATCCTATGTGTCAAACTAAATCCCTGTACTTAGCCATTTAAGAAATCATTGACTTACTCGTTAGTGCATAGTACCTTTGTCCAAAACGACCCAATTTACCAAATATAACCAGTGGTCCTTGTCCAAACAACTTTTCTAACAAATATTTAACCTAACAGAATCATGATAATCCCCAATATCAATTAAACATGCAAATTATGCAAATTTTCCTTCTTTGCCAAGTACCTATCAGATACGTTGCCTGCGTACGTTCCAAACCCTATAGGTTTACACGTTATGCCTACTGCGTATGAACCTCTATGACATTATAACAAATATGCTGCTCGTTACAATATTTTGCACAATCTTGTGAATTTAGTAAACATGCATGGTCAAACAAAACGTGCGAAATAATGGTTTGATAGTTTACACACCAAGTCTTGATAGAACCGATGAAATAAATGTGGAAGGAAATGTTTGGGTTCAGTGAAAAGATTATTTCTTTCGTTCATTTCTTTTTCACTCTTTCCATTTCCCCTTTCTTTCCCTTTTCCCTTTGTTTTCTTTTTTTTACTTCTTCCTTCGGTCCTTCCTTATTTTGTTTTTATCATGCAACTATGGGGGTGCTGCAGCCCCAAGGCCCCCCCCCCCCCCCATCGGTGCTCGGTACATCTTTCATAAAAAGTTGTTATAATAGCAACTCTTGCTGGAATGGCAACTTTCATTATAAGAGCCAATCAGGAAGCAGAATTCTCACTGTTGCCATGGTAGTTACCATTCCAGCAGGAGTTGCCATCATAGCAACTCCTGCTGGAATGTTAACTACCGCCTGGACAGAGATCCAGTGTTTTAAGGTGTACGTTGTAAGAATGGTACATTTTTCATGATGGGGGGGGGGGGGTCATAACTACTTTCAAACCATTCGGTGCTCGCACTGACTTCCCTATAACCCTTTCCTTCTTCTTAATGATCAAATAATCAAATATAATGACAGATGATGATACAAGATTCACTTCAGTTCTGGGATTTCTTTCTAAAGATCTACAGTTCCGGGGTCGTCATCGAAAGTTATCATAGCCTTAAGGTCATTCCCGTAATCATCGATTCCGCACTGGGCAACGAGACAGTGATTACGGTCTTATGGACGACGGGTTCCTCGATATCAGTCGTAATCAATGGACCAGACGGTACTCGAGTTGACCAATATGATTACAGATATGACATTGATTACAACACAAAGATTGTGACGGTCAGCTTACCCCAAGCGCAGGTAAACTCTTAAGTTCATCGTCGTTTAATGGTACTCACTGCATCTTTTTTTTTTCAATTTTTGCAAAGGTGCAATTAAAGATTTAAGTAAAATAATTATACTTTTGAGTATAGCCTCTTGTAATAAAATTATACAAAATATCTTTCCTGAAGTGAAAGAAAAACTTTTTTTCGAAAGTGTCAACTTAATGAAAAGTCAAACTCGAGGTATTTGTATTTGATGTTTCTATCTTCTGATATTGTGCATTTATTTATCTGTCCGCTTTTCAGGCAATCTTAATGCGCACCTAAAACGTTTCAAACTTTCTATTAAGTTCCATATAATTCAGAGAAATCTAATAATTTTTGTCTAAACATCTTGCAACTCATATGAATACGCTAATACGCTCTATCTAAAGAGAAGGTCTGTTTCGATGTGTGTATTCGACAATGGCTGTTTTATATTTCCGACATGGTAATCATCATGATCATGGTAATAAGTCTTCGAATGGTTGCCTTTCAATATTCTTTGGTAATAGCCCGGTCGGTGGAATATAACAATTCACAACACCCAGAGAGTTACCGAGTATGCTAGTGTTGCAGTAACATCTAAACCAAGTACGAAGGGCTATACTCCAGTCACAGTCAGCGTTCTACTTGGATCTCATGTAAGTTAACCTGCACATGATTTATTCATTGTTCAATGATAAAAACGACATATTTTATACATGACTTCACATCTTGTAGAGTAAAGTGATCTAAAAAAAAAACAGTAGTTAGGATTTTGCTGTTTCACGGTTTGGATATACTGTAGATCTGGAGTATCCTACGTTTTAGCAATACTTTTATACTTTGTCTATTGCAAGTCCATTTTAAAATTCAGCTTATCATTATCTCTCTTTTTTTCTCCCTTATTTTTCTTATTCTGTCCCTCTGTCTCTCTCTCTCCCTCTCACTCTCTCTTTGTTGAACGATAAAAACCTCATTAATTTTCAATGATATCTCCGAGGAAAGAAATTTCTACACATTCTGAAAAATAGCGTTACATGAATTCTCTTCCCTTTTCCTCATTCTTGGTTTTCCTTGTTTTAATTCTCTTTTGAACGATAAAATTTGTATACATTTTCAGTGTTTTCTCCATGTAAAAATGCCTATACACTTTCTGTAATTTAGTGTTATACATAAATTTTCTTCTTTGTTTTATACATCTTTGGTTTTCCTTGTTTTAATAATGATTTTTATAACAGGATTTAGATTTTACCCAAACTCCAATGGTAGCTATCTACGCCCAGGTCCATAGGGATTATCAACCCATTCTCAATGCTGACGTCACAGCCATCATTTCGGATGCGAACTCGGCAACGACTACGATGACACTACTCGACAACGGATCAGGTGATTCGAAATGGGCACATCTAAATTTATAAACTTTTGTCACTTATTCTTTAGGACATGGGAGCATGAGGACAAGTATCCGTTTTACGTTCGCTTTGTTTAGTATATTTTTGTTATAGTGGAGTTGTTGGGTTTTTTCCTTCTCGCGTATAGACATTATGCTATAAGCTAGGCGTGCAATATTACGTTATGTAACTACATCTTTCATTGGCATGATCGGTGGATCTGGAAGGGGCGCAGAATACAAGCTTCTGTTTCTACGGTAGGCGCAACTTCCATGTGCACATGCACGTATATTTCTAGCTTTTAAAAGACATTTGGGCATCTAATTTTGTATTGACGGGATTGAAGTGAAATGTATTTATTCCTTCTTCTGCTTTATTTGTCCATCAGGTTCTGATTTATTCAAAGATGATGGAACATATTCAGGGTTCTTTCTGGACTTCACTTCGAATGGTAGATATAATGTCAAGGTCAATGTCCTGGGCTATGATGACGTCATTGAAGTAGCAGAAATGCGGAGAAGTGAGTGCTGTGCTCCTTTCAACATGATAAGATTTAGTCTAATCAAAGACAGCGTTTTACAATCATTACATAATGTTATACGAGACAAAAAGATCCATAAGGTGACATAATGCTTGACTTGGCGCATGCTGAAAATCTTCCTTTTCTTTGACAATGTTCTTGTCTATATAGCGATACCAGATACCCCTATTTTCAGGAAAATTGATAACATTCAGCATAATTTTCCTTGAAGCATTTCCTCAAATATCTAACTGTGCCTGTTTTGTTTGTTTGTTTGTTTGTTTGTTTTTTACAGAAAGTACCCTTTAAGGATTTTCCTCGACTACACCCATGTGGTCTCTTCAGTCATGTTGATTTGATAGGATAAGCAAATAATACATTTTGATTTGGGGCCTGTCATCGTCTGGAGACATTTTCAGTGGAAAACATGGAAACCGTAATCCCATATAAGACCATCACTAACATGAACATGAAGTAAAACATTATCATAAACTAAAAACCATCATTCAAACATATGTATATTGCTGCTGGTCTTTAACTTAATCAGTGTTTAGAGTGTAGAGTGGTTTAAAGGAATTATCACATTTTTTTCTTCTCTTAATTACTTCTGTTGAATATTCATATCCAGGGAAACGATCAGCTCAAGTTGAAGTACAGGCCAGTTCAGAGCCATCGTTTATGCGTACAGCATCAGGTGGAGTCTTCAAGGTCCAAAGCTACACTCCTAATGCTGCTGATACCCTACCACCTTCTCGTATTCAAGACCTGGCCTATACTTCTTTCTCTTATGACAACAGCACGGTGACCCTTAGCTGGACAGCTGTAGGAGACGACATGGACCAAGGAACCGGTAAATGATCTTTATTTTGTCTTGTTTTTTCGGGGGGGGGGGGGGTTGTAATTGGTTTTGTTTGGGGGTGGGGTCCATTTTTTTGTTGGAGGTCCTGAAGTGAATTAAACTAACATGTTAAGACTACGGAAATCGCATGTTTATATTATTTGATCAAATTCAACGTGACTATTTCAAATGAGGTGAACGAGTACAGTTAGTTTACAGATGAAAAAATTCTTTGACTATTCTTCAGATGTAACAAAACAGTGGACTTACATTACAGCTCGTACCATGAGTAATGGTAGTCATTACCAATCGTCATTTTGTTCCTTCTGATTGATTTCTCCAACAAGCATACAGTTACGAACTCCGCTATTCCACCAACTTCTCGGAGGTACGATATGACTTCAACAACAGTCACAGGGTCACACAGGACCAACTGTTATACGGGAATCTATCTCATATCAGCGCAGCAGGAGTCATTGAAACTATTATCATTAGCCTCCCTGAGAGAGGGCAAGATATCGTCTACTATTTCGGTATTCGTGCCTGGGATGAGGCTGGGAACGGAGGGGACTTGTCAAACATTGCTTCATTGTCAGTTCGTTTTATACCACTCGCATTAACTACCACGATGGACCCTACCTTGCTTGTTACGGATGCAGTAACAGACGTTAGTACCATCTCTGACCAGACAGATTTGATTACCAACCTCGATACTCAAGCAATGACCGAAGCTACATCTGAAGTCATAACTACTCCTGACAGGTCGACGACGAACACTGTTACACCATATGGTCAATCCAGTACTCCAGTTCCATCAACGGAAGATGTTTCCACAACTTTACCCGGACCCATAAGTACGCCTGAGGAAATCGATCCATCCCCCTCACAGAACCCGGATATCCCAACAACATCTACGAACCCTTCCACAGTGCAGAAGACATCACGCTCACCTGATCTATCTACGCAGGATGGATATACGAATGCTCCGTTTACCACGAAAGCTAGACCTGAGCGGTCTCCGACAACGAAGATTCCAGAAACCACAGAAGCTGAGGAACCAACTGGACCTGACTACCACACCATAATCATTGGATTGTCTTGTGCACTAGGTGTAATGAGCTTCGTGTCAGCTTTCAGTTTGATGTACATCTACTGCCTGAAGCAGAGCATGAGACAGGTGAAACCAATCACACCTCCTACGTCGGCATGGACAGAGGAAGGACTTACAGACGCAGAGATGGTACAACAGCATCCTACCTACAATAATCCTACTTTCTCTACCGCTTGATTTACTTAAGATTTACTTTTTTTATTTACTTTTTTTTGGAAGACAACGATTTGTTTTATTGTTGAGCTCTATAGTGCTTCTAAAAAAAAATTACAGTTAATGTATTCAAAATATTGTTAGTAAATTTTTATACCTGTGGATAGCTGAGGATCTTTTCTAGCAATTGACATCTAACACGCATAAATATCTAGGGACTTTTATTAGGCAAAACATTTTAATGAAAAGGAATTTATTTTGATCAATCTTAGGCAATTTATGACAGAAATGGTCTATTCTTCCTATGAACTGACATATTATGCCCCAGTGAGCAATTAACTTCTTTGTCGAATGTTTTTGAAATATGTATTCGGGGGATTTAGAATTCAAGCTACCTTTTATACTCTACCATTGATTTTTGAAGGGGTGTGTCAGGACACTTACAAAACAAAGCATATTTTTTCATAAATCATATTTTGATAACTAGAACATGACAATATCTACGCCTTTTGACGCCTCTCAACCTTGCTGATACCAGCAGACTCAATACAATTTCTCGTCAACCATGGATTTGTAACATTCCACAGTTTGCTCACTCAAGAGTTCTACATCAGATTTTTTTACCATTTGATAGCTGAGACCTCGTGCTTTCCAAAGTTATGGAAACTTCATGATCATAAAAACTGAGACTTTTTTCCAACTGTCAACTTTCGACAGTTGGTTAAATTGTTAATGCCAGCCAGTAAAAAAAATACAATTTTTTGTCAAGTTGGGATTTTGCACCGTTTAACAAGAGGCATTGAAAATATCGCCTCTTTGGTGTCATTTGATAAAAGGGATCTTCAGCTGTCCACAGGTATAAACATTTTCTACAAATATTTGTGAATATTTATTTGTGTGTAAATTTTCTAGCTTAAACTTTTTTTTTCTGAGACGCACCGTATACTAAATCAATCCCGTATATTACGTCGAATCGCATATCACGATGTTAATGGTTAAGGGAGTCCTTAGACTCAAGTTAGTCAATGGTGGCACTGGGGCCACATAGGCCCGACAAAAACATCGAGAAAATCTCCATAAACATGGAAAAGGGCTTCTAAGGAAAAAAAAAAACAAGTAGGGAGTTGCCTTAGTTCCATATTATGCTATTAGTTTGAATCGTAATCATCACTGCTTCAAAGTACTTTTCCATTTTTGCTCAGTCACCATGCTCACTTTGCTCTCTCTCTCTCCCTCTCTCTGTCTCTCTCTCTCTCTCTCTCACACACACACACACACACACACACACACAAATAGCAGATGATAATTGTATCGACATTGCAAATAACATCCTACCATAAATGATTTGAAATACCATCAGACGAATAATAAATTTAATGAGGATATTCAATGGTTATAATGCGTTAAGCTGGAGTGGTATTGTTATAACTGTTCCTGCTCCTGACAATGGGTCATTTGGTACGCGTGCCTTCTTGGCGTATGTAATAAGGAAGGAGGCTGAAACTGCAGCAACCTCCACAAGCAATTTTCAGAAATATTTCTGGCCTGCCCGACACACTGGTTATCTTACAGGGAATTTAAAGATTCATTCATTGCGGAATACATGTCACGCTTTCAATATATTACTTCGAA
This sequence comes from Echinometra lucunter, assembly GCA_029962745.1. Lineage (NCBI taxonomy): Eukaryota > Metazoa > Echinodermata > Echinoidea > Camarodonta > Echinometridae > Echinometra > Echinometra lucunter. Next base: position 30,731,518 of record CM057156.1, on the reverse strand, counting down.
ATTTGTCCATCAATATCTTACATTGTCTATATTAAACATGTTAAAATTCAATTGCTCATCTATACCCAGAAAATGCATAAAAATGCTGTACTCAGTTTCTTATCTGCTTGTGTTGCTGTGTTGCTGTTCCAGTTGCAGCTGCTTATGTATAACATGCAATTTAAGGTGGCTTATTGATTACATGAAAGAAGGGAGGCGCGAAATTCTTATTTTTCTCTCAGACATGATTTCGGAATTCCGCCGGCCATCCCTAACTTCCGATAAAGGGAGAGGGATTACTATGTTGTATTTATAACTTAAAAACGACCCTTTTTGTTGTTGTTTTTTAATGATGATAATGGAGAGGTCAGGCGCGGCTGTTTACCCCTTCCTTCCTCTTCCATTCCCTGCGATCCGCCTAAAGATGCTATAGTAGCTTACCTTTTATTAGAAATGTGTTCTTTGTTTTTTGCAGACGTATTTTTCCCCTCTCAATCAATTTCAAAACAAATTTTTTTAAGATAATGTATATGAATTTACTAAACAAATAAATATTTGACTCCTTCTAAAAGAATGTCGAATGATAATGGAAATTAAAAGTATATATTCACAAGATCTACTAAAAGAAATGTTGTGTTGTTATTCAGTGTATTAAACAATACATGGATAGAGAGATGGAACGTGAGAAAGATTTTTTAAAGGAGGGGGGGGAGGAGTGTTTAAGTAATGGAAAGGAAGGAAAGGCACAACCTTGATAATAGAGGTTTAGATATAATATATTGATTTATTCAAAATATGATCAGAAGAAGACACTTTGGGGTATTAAAGCTAATAAACAAAATAAAAACAAAGTAAAGAGAGATCATGTGGAAAGATATTGCACTAGCGATTCATTCAGATAAAGATAAATATATTTTATTGTCCGTATAAACAAGTGAGACCTGCGGTAAGGACTTTGTTTATTTTGGGTATTGCAGATTTATGCCTTTACTATGCATGATGCTAAAATACCGACGTCCTAAAATGCATATAAGTGATTGGATCCAATTTATCCAAAGATTGCATCCCTAGTACTGGTCAAAAGTTGCTCCACGGACACTGCATCTGGCGCCACTGACCGCCTCTTATGGATACTGAATCTCGTTAAATGCGTGGTGTGTGGAAGTTCGGTCAGCTCAATTGTTGTGAGGTGAGCATATAGTAGATTTTTTTCTTCTTCTTCTTCTTCGCTCATCCCGTCTGTAACATGCTAAAATCTTATTTTCCTTACACATTCAAAACAAATCGTTACAATATATGAAATACATTGCCCTCCGGAAATCTGTACACCTTTAATTGGACATGCTGGAACTGGTTCTTCACAGTCACCCTCAATTTATGGCATTAATATGGTGGCCCTGAAGTACGCTCGGCAACAGGTCATGTGCGACGTGAATTTCGCATCCCAGGTCCTGAACTTTGCATTCCAAGTCGTGAAATTCACGACTTTGGATGCAAAGTTTGCACCACGGGTCATGAATTTCATGACCTCGGATGCGAAGTTTTAAGTGTTTATGGCTTGAGGTCCTGGAATTCATAGACTGGCCGCCTATAAACTATAAACTGTCAGGAAAAATTTTGGGCATTCCATTTGGCACTTCATATTCCAGTCGTTCGTAAAGTCATGCGTAACTTTACGAACAGCTTTATGAAATATCCCCCCCCCCCGAACAGTCATGTGACAACCAGAGCACCAGGTCAGGGTAGCGTTTGGTTGGCTTATGTGAACAGGAATGACGATACCATTCCCTGAAAAACAGATGGAGTTCATCCGGGGAGCGTTTCATGAAAGGAATTGTCGGATGTTTTATCCGACAAAGTCTGTTTTATCCGACAGTTGCCATAGTAACATTGCTTCTCAGCCAATCCAAATCAATGAAAGATGTCAGATCTGACAACTTGTCAGACAACAAATGTTGATGAAACGCCCCCCCCCCCCCCCCCCGAGTTCATCCAAAGAGAAAGAAGATTTTAAAAACGAGAGGTTCCGAGTATCCTTGCAGTTATGTTATTTATCAACAAATCAAACTTTTTGTGTAAATATTCGTTTGGACATTGTGTATAACTGTAATAGATATAAATCAAATAAACATGAGAGCGATAACGCATTATGATGACTATCATGCTGGTGCCTTCCAAATATATTTACACTGGGTATCTTCATCAAGCCTGCTCCGATATCATTTCACAGTTATCAAGTGATGAATGTCGGGTTTAATGATCTGAACAGTAATGTTCTTATTTTCTGTGAATTCATATTCTGTTTTGAAAAGTGGGAAATGCAGAGCAGTTGATATTCTTAAATTTGAACAGTATACACAACTCCTAAAACCGAATTCAGGCAAGTATACGAAAACGGTGTTTTCTTGAAGTTAATATAATAGCGCCCTCATGATTTGCTGTGAGACATACAGAAAGAATCAGGAAAAATTCCCCTCCCTCCCTCCCTCCCTTGCTCCCTCACACACACACACACAAACACTCTCTCTCTCTCTCTCTCTCTCTCTCTCTCTCTCTTTCTCTCTCTCCACACTGCATGTTGTTTCATTAGCTCAAAATCAATGTCAAGCGAACGACATATAGGCTAACTATTTATAATCATTTTCATTTATTCTACTACTCACGAGATGAAAATAAAAAGAAATGTACATTCGCGCATCTCTTCTAAAGATATGAAACAAGAAAATAACGGTAATGTTTAATTTCTTAAGAATAATTTGTTATAACATCACTCCGACGTAGGGGTAGGCACGATGTTACAGAATTTTGAGTCTCTTTATAAAAAAATATACGACCTAGAACGTGTTATATTTATGGACGTCTCACTTTTCGAAACAAACGAGGTTTTTTTTTTCACAGTGTGATCATCGAACGTGCAAAGATATTGGGAAGGGGGTGGGAGTGGTGTTCAAATTAGGAATTATTACTGTCGTATCTTTTCTATAAGAGGATTCAAAACGAAGTTATAAAACTCAGTAGCGAGAATATGATCATCTAAACTGTGAATATGTACAGACTTATCAAAAAGCCGTTGCTGAATATTTTCAGATCAACGATTTGAATGTCAAGAAAAGAAGTGAAACTGAAGGAGAAAGAGATAAATGCTTCAACATAGATTCAATCAAACAGATAAAATACATGGTTATTCAGATTTACTTCTGATTTCAGGCCCTAATCAACATTTTCATGCTTGACACAGTTGGTGCATAATTAATAGACGTTGGAAGCGTGCATGAGAGGCATATATTCCATCATAATACTCTTTTAATATAAGTTTTTGGTTATCAAAAAGTATACCTTAACTTGAAGAATAGTCTGTAGTAAATACAAACGATGATATTCAATAAGAGTAATTTAAAACTGGTTCCTATAGTAAGAAAAAAAAAGATGAAGCGAGAAAGAGAAAATCAGACACTTACACTTATAATTTGCAGCTTATTCGTTTAATTCAGTTGCAAATCACTACATAATAATAAACAGATATTGACCGCTTTAGGCACGTTAGGGACATGGTTAAATCATCCCGACTGAGGGTTGAAAATTAATCACCTACGATGAAAGATTATACAGTCCTCTATTCTATGTCGCTTCCCGGTTGGGAATTCTTGAAATTAAGAATGAATTCAGATTCCCCACAGCGTGCATCTTTCAGAGCATATTTGATGATATCTGTATACCGAATATTTATTGCTTTATATTTATGCTAAAAAATGAGCAATAATGAACTGGAAGTAAAGTTTGCTATTTCCCAGTAAAATGACGTAGTGATCAACAGCCAATTTCATGGAGTTGTTTAATATAATCACGGAATTCGGGGAGGGGGGGGGGAGGACGGGCGTTCCATCAACATTCGTCCACTGGCAAGTTGGCAGCGGCTGATAACTGATACTGTACATAAGGCTAGTCAGAAATTATCGGTTAAAACAGACTTTGTCGGCAAAGATCATTGACAAGACACGTGATGAAACACCCCTGATCTTGTTTGTGTTTTGTTGTGTTTTTTACTACATCACATTAAGTAATATTGATTGTATCGTATTGCTAGACCTATCTCGTCCAATTTCTTATTTCAGCTATTTCAGTTGACATATCTTCTTCATTAATCGCTTTTCTTCTTCGATATTAATGTAATACTTTGTACTTAATATCTTGATTTATCATTTGATAGCCATGAGAATATAACTGTTGGTGATCTAAGAGCAAATCCTAACTACATGATTATTTACATCGTATACTAAACCCAGTGCATTGCCACAACACTTTGAGTGGAGAGAGGAGAATATCTCAGTGCCAGAAAAAATAGGCAACATCATGAAACATCTGCTCATTTTGTAATTAGCTGGCAATGGTAGGAATAAGTCATTAAATTGCACTGGCAATCAATGTAAAATTTATTTACCGGTAGAAATCCTAAATTGGGGTGTTATCTCCCCTCACTCTTCCCTTGTATCCAAACTCGTCTCTAGTTACGAAGCAACATCTTCGATAACCAAAAGGTCGCCACACAGACTGTCAGTGCACTCGTCCTCCCGTTGATCGTGGCGGAATTACAGAGGTTTCCCGAGCAGAAGCACGCCTCGCCTTGCATGCTGCTCACTCGCCCCCCATACGCGGCGACCACGTTCTCGGTCTGCTTCCGGACTTCATCGATGTTTGGGAGCTGAGAGAAGTCTCGACATCCATTAGCTGGTGACTTACCGCCACATCCAAGAATTAGATAATCTACATCCATGCTTGATATAGGCGTAGCCGCTGTTGGTAAAAAGAAAAGGGGAAAGAAAAAGAAAGAATCACATATAACATGATATCAGTGTCACTTTGGTTAAAATCAATGTTTATATATTTTTATGCTTTTGAGAGATTGTTGAAGAATGTCATAAATCACCCATTACACGTAACAATAATGAAGCCACAAGAATACAGATTACGTAACCTCTTAAAGATTGGATAATTTTAGCAAGCATCACGTAAAGGGTTTCTTTTATAGTAATGTTATTTTTTTTGAGAATTCTGTTACATTTAATTGCTATTTATGTTTTCACCGGTCCTCTGAGTGCATTAGTTGGTCGGGGAAAGGGACTATTATAGGTTACAGTGGTATAGAGTTCGCTTTCCGTTTCCCCGGCACTCAGAAGACGGTCATTTAGACATATGTATTTAAAACTGTTCTTTTTTCCCTGATTACATTGTAATATGTTTTTGATTGTGAAAATCCCGAATAAAAAACATAACGAAAAGCATAATAACAAAGAGTCTTCTGGAAGGATATGCATCGAAGAACTACGCCAAACAAAAATTGATGTCGCGGGATCTTGGGCATAGAGCAGGGGATAATATACAATTTTTCAGCTGTATATGACGAGGACAGAATTAAGTAACCAGCCACGACAACCCCCTCCCCCCCCCCCCCAAAAAAAAAAAATAAATAAATAAATAAATAAATAAATAATAAAAAATAAAATTAAAAAACAATTTAATTAAATTTAAACAATAAAGACAAAAAACCTCCAAAAACCCGCCAAGTCTATGTGATTTGTTATGTGTTTGAAAATGTTATGCAGGACTCTCTCCCTGCAGCGTCATCAAAGCAGGCATATTCTGCAATGAGGCCTACCTCTCTATCGCCCCCATCACTATAGTTAGGAAGAAAGAACGTAATCATAAGATGGTGTATTGTCACTCGTTAAAGTGATTACACAGTGGTAAAAAAAAAATGTTGATATATGATCGAGAATAGAATTCTAAGAAGAATAACATTAAAAATTTGATGATTTTCAATCGAAATCAATGCATTTTGGATAATTTTCTCATAAAAAGTCAAGAGTTGACCGAAAAATTTGATCATGAGGTATGACGTAAAAGTGGTACCCAGCTTCACGCATTGCAGTTGTGCTGCGCGCCAAACTGTATAATATTTATTATACATTGCCCGCATTTTGCTAGAAGTGCGCGACAAGGTACCCAGTTTGACGTCATTTTGACGTAAAAGTGGGTACCCAGTTGAAACTGGGTCACAGATGAGAGCTAACATTGTTTCAGCATTGGTTACCCCCTTTAAGTTGAGTCATCGAATCAACAGAGGGAGTTTCTTTGTCTAGGGGTGCTTGCTTCCCCCCCCCCCCCCCCCCCCCCGCTGTTGTCCAGCATGTTGGCTCAATTGACAGAGCGTCCACCTCATGAACGGGAGGTCGTGGGTTCGATCCCCAGCCGAGTCATACCAAAGACTTACAAAAATGGGACCTTCTGCCTTCTCGCCAGGCGCTTGGCATATAAGAATGGGGAAGGGTAATAATAACATATTATGTTATGCAGGGCCTGCTGGAAGATCAGCTGATAGCTGACGTGGCTACCCTAAGTAAATGAGAGTTATTATTATATTATTATTATTATTATTATTATTTATATTATAACATAAAAAACATGAAATTGACTCTATTGAGTTTTAACCGTTCCATTCAGTGTTTTGTTTTACATCCATCCAGATTTTCGATTATATTATTCTAAATTCTATTTTTTGAAATTCAATGATCATATCAATGTATATGACTATTTCTTCACAATCAACTCACCTTGCTGAAAGTTGTAATTAACGGTGAAATTCTGTGTAAAGCACTTTCCTGTACAGTCGACGGTGGACGTTTGAGAACCTATATCAGAGCAACTTGAAATGGGATACTGACTGGCAGTCTGTGCTAGGAGTGAGTTTTTTGAACCAAGGACCGAAGCATTCGTAGCACTTCTGCTGACCATTTACTAGAGAGTAAGAAGAGGTTGAAATCAAAGTAATGAGTATAATAACAATAACATTACCAAGACAATAATAATGTAACAAAGATAACGATAACAACAACAAAATATTAGAAAAATGATGATTTATTATTAATAATAACAACAGCAAAATCAAATATCATAATCACGACAACAATAACAATAACAGTTTTTAAAAAAAGCATTATGGTCATTTTCTAGAAACAAGATGGTGTGGGCAGCAACCCCTCTCTTATTCCAGCAGGGAGATGCCTGAATATGAGCAGCGAGGTGTTCAACTATCCTCGAATTCTGTAGGAAGATGTACATGACAAAATTATCTAGTGTAATTTGGTGACTGAATCTACGTTTTAAAGAAAATAATTTTGTCAGGTCGATCGCTCGTAGGAAGGAAATGGTTTCGGACGGCAAGCAAGGTGCCCAAATTGAATCATATTCAGTAGTATAATTGAGATATCTTATAGACTTAAAGTGTATTTTGACGGCAAAATAACACCTCTACTGTGAAAAAGAGTATATTTTCCCCTACTCTTTTCTTTTCTTTTTTAAAGTTAACGCATTCACTCTGTAAGGGGTGAATTTCAGAAGAGGGTGCATTTAAAGTGAATTAATTAAGAGTGAATTAAGAGTAAAAATTGTTATGTTCACGTTTTATTCACTCTTTTAGGGGTGACCTCAGTAATCACTCAAAACCCTTGAGTGATCACTGAGGTCAGCCCTAAAAGAGTGAATATAATGTTTACTCAGGGAGGTGGGAACCTCCCTGGTTCCTTAATTCACTATTAATTCACTCTTAATGCACTCTATTCTGAAATTCACCCCTGACAGAGTGAATGCGTTCACTTTTTTTTAACAGAGCATATTAGGCAATATTTTGTGTAACTTTGATTATTTCTTGAATTGTCACGTATAAAGTTTATCATTGTTTTGCGTCTTAAAATATTATTTTTGTATTACTGAATAAATTGTTGTTGTTATATGCTTTACATTTTTCAAAAAGATAATTCATGATAATTATTTCAAGCAGAGGGCCCACACCCTACAAGCTTTTTTATTCGGCCCTCTTTCCCTTTCAATTTCATGTTATTCATGTATTAGCCTATATTGTGCAATTTGATCTACATGCTTGTATGTTAACGTGTATATCTGTAAACTGTACTATCATTGTAAATATGAAGAATTGAAAGTGGAAAAATAGATGAATGGATAGGCCCATAGTGTATTTTGATGACGAATCATCACGTCACTACTCCTATACATCCCTCGCTCCTCTCGCTCGGCTCGTATATGTTTTTTTTTTTGGGGGGGGGGGGACTTGATGACGAAATACTAGCAGACTAGTAACATTTCTTCTTCAAAAAGATAGATGTTTGGGGTGCTTTTTTGGGGGAAACCATCTCAAAATATGTCGGTAACTTCAGGTCTTACACCGTAGCCCCCCCCCCCCCCCCCTTCAAAATGTTCTAGAGATGCCCCAACTGCCTGGTACCCACTTACATCAGCTGAATTTGGGATTGCACGGCAAATGTAGATTAATGTCTGGCGCATAGAGATGAGTAATTGTAAATATTCATAATTAACCATTTTTAATTTTTCTGTTAATGATGAGAATAATTTGCCATGTGAGGGGTTGTCATCATCACACAAGAAAAGTGATGTTATCTTGAGACTGACTAATAAATTTTTTCAAGAAGAGCGCACTGATATTTTGTAAGTTTAAGTCGTCCATCATCTTTCCGATGTTATGCAATATACAATAGAATCATGCAGTGATCGCACACAGAATAACTGCTCTGATCATCCAACAAATCAACTTCCTTTTTTGTTTGTTTGTTTATTTGCTTATTTGTTTTGATATGATGAACATAACACGACACATAGTTACAGTCAAAACCCGTAACTTGCGTGTCGTTCTGTTATCATGTTAATAGGTTCTACATGCATATCACTACATGTATAATACCTCGCGATCTCTTCAAAGATATTCTGCAAAGTTCAGAAGGTTTTAACGTGTTCGAAATCCACTCGCGTTTCCTTGTTTGAAATCATGGAAATGAATGCGTTTAATAGTAAGCCTACTAAATTAAAGTTATAATCTGATAATGATTGTATTAAGAATAAAGATGAATTGTTACAAAACACGCACACAAAATCAATCGAGTAAAGTTGGAATCTTTTAAGACTGAAAATATTATAAAGTAGGTATCTCAATCACAATGAAAGATTATATTCAGGAATGTAAGAAGCAGATATTTTATCTTTTCTCTAAAATCATTATAAACATTAAGTGGTATACAAATGAAATGGGTTCAAACAAAACAGTTTGTTGCTGGGAGTTATACTATAGACCTATATAGTAGCTCTGTTTTAATCCATTTGTAATGAAAAATTATCAAGATCATGTCAAGCTTCGCATAAAATTGAACCAAACAGAAAAAAAATCTTTATGTTAAGTAATTTCGTTGTATCAAACTATTTTCAGAAGAGGAAACTTTATAGTTGAGCACTGCATTCTTGGATTGCTTTCAAGGCCAAGTTCTGTATGTGTTTCCCCTTATTTAAAGGGCAGGGGTAAGTGATACATAGGAAGGATAAGGAGAGGCGAAATCATTTCATGACTCATACAACGGATGTTGTTGACGTGTCTGAAGAAAAAGGGGATAGCAATCAACGTGGTGGTTACTTAGCAACCTCTTGATCTAAATCGGTGTTGAATATATAGGGAACCTATAACACTCTGTGAGTATTATCACGGACACAGGGATACACCCGGGGGGGTACGTGCCCCCCCCCCCAAAAAAAAAAAAGATTTGTAAAGGAAGAAGGAGAAAAGGAACGAGAAGAAGTAAAAGAAGAAGAAGGAGAAGAAGAAGAAGAAGAAGAAGAAGAAGAAGAAGAAGAAGAAGAAGAAGAAGAAGAAGAAGAAGAAGAAGAGACAGACAGACAGACAGACATACGAGAACGAGAACGAGAAAGTTGAGAGAGGGAAAGAAAGAGTGGGACAAAAAGAGTCCTAATTTGAAATGAGAATCATTATGCTAAATGAAAAATAACTATTGCCTTTTTATAGTATACCTCATAAGAATAATCATTCTTATAATCATTATTATCATCATCATGATCATCATCAGTTTTATCAATTATATACTCACCCAAACAAATTGCGTAGATCAGAAGAATAATGATGGATTGGTTAGCAGCTCTAATGGCTCCTGATAAGAAAGGTATATAAAATAATGCAATTTACATATTTTTTCTTGTCACCAAAAATAAAAAATAAAAAATCGATGTGTATGTACCCCTCACGTTTCAAAAAGGAGCAGTGCATACATTTGTCATTCAATATTCAAAAAGAATTACTTTTATCGTTTATTCTAGTTGACATACTTTTTCAAAGATACTGTTTGCAGTTGACTGTTGTTCTCGCTGCATGATATTTCTACTTTTCTCTTTAATGTTTCATCCCCCGCACCACAACCCGGGGATTACAACTTATACAATATTACTCAATTACATTGATCGTATCTAACAATAACACAGTGGATAAGGTCGTATAAATGCTATTTACTACAGCTAAGTTGCTTGAACTTTTTCTAATGATGCTATTTTTTTTAAAGTTCCCTATTCTGGTAAAAATATAGATGTAAAATGATAAACTTAATCATTTTGAAAGGGGCTAATAATATATGTACAGAAAAAGTACACTCCCTCCCCTACAATAATTTGAGTACTAAAGATGTGAACATGGAAAGTGAATTAAGTGTCTACCGCTTCCCTTTCCTTAAGTGATAAACTGTACATCCGCTTATCATATTGCTTTAGCCTATTAAAGGAAGAAGGAAGGGGCTGTTTAGAGCTTATCCCATGTATGACGCACGGCTGCCAACTTGATTCAGGCTGCAGTGTTTTCGATCTCTCGCGTAGACCGTCTCCTCTAACAATTTCGGCAGCCATTTTGGATTATTGAAGCACTTTAGCGATGAGTGATAAAAATAAACTACTGTATTAATACGCCTTGATATCAAACTCAATAGAATCAAGGTGTACGAATGTTTCATTCTATGTATAAACGAGAAATTCCTTTGGGCGTTTGACTTTATTTCTGAACCCTCCAGTTAGGTTTTATCATTCCATACTCATACAACATAGTTTTGAGGATTTGATGAGCCGAAATGATTTTTATATTAAGTACTTTTAATAGTTCTGTAAAAAGAAAAATTGTGAGAAATTGATCACGCTCATCACCCTGATCATGACAAACGTGAAATATTTAACTCTCATAGATTTCAGTAAGAAGTAGTTTCTCTTCGGTTATCAGCCTTTTCTTCATTACTGTGCAATTCACTTTCAAAATGAACAAATTAATATACATACTCGCCTATTCTGATTATTTATCACGACTATAATAATAGATAATAATATGACCTGCACTAGAAAGAAAAGTATTTGTTCTTGTGTTGCAATAATTTTCCCTGGGGAAAACTTCATGACGTTCTCAAATTTATCCACGATGAATTTCTAAGAGTTTAATAATAGGATGCAAAAAAATAATGAATAAATAAACAAATTTTATTAACCATTTTTCATTTGGTGATTACACGGAATGTAAAAAAATAGAGAGAAGAAAATATAGATGAAAGGTAGCGTAATTTACATGAATATTATATCGTTATAAAACTTACTTGGCCTATGTAACGACAGTTATGACGATATTGAAAGAGTTATCATTTTATAAAGAAAAATGAAGAAGAAACTTACCCATTGTGTCTATAATTAGAAGATACACTTTTTTGAGAAACGGAACTGTATGAAGAAGCCAATAATTCAAGATGATTCACTTTCCTAAACCAATTCTTTATAACACCTTGAAGGAACGCTTCAAAACGAACTTGGTTTCCTAAATCACTGTATTACGATCTCTAAGAGAATTGGATCAGTAGTTCAATGCTGACTGTGGTCCTTGCACTATGCTGATCAAGACTAAAACTAACCAGATACTTGACGCAAGCGGACGCCCTACCGAGGTACTCTAGCTTTTGGACTGAATGCTTCTCATCTATCTCAACATGGACAACCTCAAAATGTGGAGAACGGTGAAACTCTCTCCACGTATACGATTAACTCTACTTACAAACGATGTTCTGCCTATTATATTAATATGTATCGAAAACATTAGGAAATGCAGTCGTGGAATTTCACAAGACAATCTACAGTTGGAACTTTTAGAATGTTCAAATGTTATAGCATGCACTTTAATGTTTAATTTGGGGGCAATCCTGATGAAGTTATACCCTGCTGAACAGAGCAACGGTGATATCGGATTTTGTAATAACAAAAAGAAAGAAGGAAAAAAAAACCCCACCTTCCCCCTTTTCATCCTTTCAAATAAGAACGAGGATCTTCTTCTTCTTCTTCTTCTCCTTCTTCTTCTTCTTCTTCTTCTTCTTCTTCTCTTCCTCCTTCTCCTCCTCCTCCTCTTCCTCCTTCTCCTCCTCCTCCTCCTTCTCCTCCTCCTCCTCCTCCTCCTTCTCCTCCTCCTCCTCCTCCTCCTCCTCCTCCCTTTTCTTATTTTCTTTTTTTCCCTCTTGTCATGGTATTCACATGCGTCTCCCTCACGTTTCAACACAAATTTCCGTCCACGAAGAAAAAGAGACACCTAAGAAAATATTTTTAAATGTCAGCATATTTTGGGGTATGCCCCACAAATTTTAAGCTGAGAATCCCCCTTTTCTTCTTTTGTGTGTGTGTGTGTACTTTGGTTTTACTTGTAGGCAATATTTGATGTTTGCCCCCCCCCAAAAAAAAAAAAAAAACCATTTAGCTGAAGTCCTTATTTTATTTAGTAGCAAATTTTGGACAGTTCCCCCTTTTAAAAATGTATAAAACGGATTGATGTCCTTGCCACTAAATTTTGTCAAATATAAAATAATTTCACGCCCACGTTAATACTTTATCATCATCAATGTCATCATATCAATATTACAACAAAACAAGTGACATCCATGCGTGCATTTGAGAGCCAATATTTGTACTTTAATAACAAAGAAACAAAAGTTGCGCATTCATGGCCATCCTTTCTTGCACATGGAAAGAAGTTACAATGTGGGTTATATGCTGTGTTTTGAAGTTGACAAAATGGTAGTCCGGAAAATTCCTAGTTATACAGAAAATACCGGTGAATCAATTCAGTCGCCTCCCAACACAAAGTCTAAATGTATAGGGTTATGTGAATATCCTGAAGAATTGAAACTGAAATATTTCAATACCGTAAGAACTCAGTTTGAACTTAGTGGTCAATTTCGAGTATTTCCGTGAGGAATTTTTTGTTTCATTATTCTGTCAATAATGGCTATGCATGCCAGACCTAGTTGAGGTATTAAGTTCCGGAATAAATGTAGACCAGCACTACGACCACATATTCAGTCTTTAAATATTGACCTCAATCCCTGCCTAAAACAAGCCCAATTTTTTTTAAAGATCGATTTGAAGGTAAAGACCTGAAAAACAGCAATAACAACAACAACAACAAACAACTTGAACGGGGATTTTCACTCTGTTTTTACCCTCCGGAAGTCACGTCGGTGATCACTGTTTTGTTTAGGAGTGAATATTGAGTTCTCTCTTAAACAAAATAGATCAGGGGGAAGGATTTTGTCTTTATTTTTCCTCTCTCTGCAGCTTTGTGGTTATAGCCGCTCCCTATATAGCCTAGCCAAACTGTGAAAATTAGGTTCTATACCAAAGAATTTCTGCCATTGTGTTCAGGGCCGCACGCAGAAATTTTTTCCGGGGAGAGGGGGGGGGGAGCAAGACGCGTAAAAATTTTCGAAGAAACTCGAAAGCGAGGGAGCGAAGGGACCGAGCTTGTCATGGGGGCGCTTTTACATTTTTTAAAAATGAAATTGAAAGATTTGGTGCACACTTTTGGTGAATTTTGTGAAAATTTTCAGTAAAAAAAATGTAAGATTTCAAAATTTCTGGGGGCAATTGCCCCCCTGCCCCCGCTGCGTACGGCCATGATTGTGTTTAAATATAATATCAGATTCTGCGAGTCTTTTCTTGCATATCTCTTTTTTCCGTATTCATAGTTGGTTCTCCCCCCACCCGTTGCGATGTCAACATCCGAATTTAAAAAAGTAAACCACGTTACAAAAATTGATGGTTACTGATGAAAGGATGGAGGTTGTGTTTGCTTAATGAATCATAAACAAAATAATGTTTGGTTTTCTTTATTTGAATATATACAGCATTTGAAATTATAATAACTTATATTGATATCAATCAATCTGAGATTAAAGGGAATGGAACAACAAAATCAAAATAGTTGAGGGTAATAATAGAGGAGTCGTTTCAGCCTTCACAGTTTTTGTAAAAGTGCTCACACCTGATTTTGCAGTTCATGGATTTTGCTCAGTAAACTAAAACGATTATTTGCGTGGGAATGCTCTCCGATTTAACCCGTGAGGGAGCCTGATTTACTCGTGTGTTTGCTAAATAGGAATACAACATGACTGAAACCACTGTACGATTTGATTGGATTAAAACGGGGATAGGACGCTGCCATGTCCAAATTTCTGCTTCAAGCATGACTACGGTTGCAAAAGTAACAGAATTAGCAAAAGTGGCAAAAGTATAGCAAATTTTGAAAATGATGCTCTCTTGCAAAAATAGACGTAAAATCCAAACACGTAAACCCATACTGGTCGGCCTTGGTGTTATTCACTCTGAATAGAATTTTCTTCCCAATAAAACAAAAGCTAATAATATCGTGTCATAGCTGTATTGCAGATCTCAGGTGTTGTGTTCCTTCTGGGCTACCCTAAATGATATGGATGAATAATGGGATTAAATTTAGAAGAATTTATCAAATTTATAACCAGAGCTTCAAAAGTAGCTCTCGAAAACGGGGGGAAACTGACATATAATAATTATAATTATATTCCGTTCTTGTATAGCGCATATGCACTTCCAAAGGACTTTGGATATTATTACCCTGGCTTTAGCCCGTGTAAAATATAGTTGAAATGGCCCGAATAAATTATCGGGATGTGCATGCGCGTTCTACTCTTAAAGCCCCCCCCCCCCCTCAAGTGGATCAAGTAATCCCTACTTCTCTTTTACCCATAAAATAGACCTACATGTATTCCCCTTTTAACAAACGTGTCCATTGCCCCTTTTCTTACAAGTAATGTTGCCACTTTCGATTTAAGTAAGTGCCCCTTTTCACTTCAGATGCAAGTTACCCTTTTTTTAATAAGAGAGTGTCCCCTGTTTACGCATTCCTGATATTGTCCCTTTCCCTTTTTAATAGCGCTGTATTATTTGCCCCTTTTGACTGCCCTTTTTTCATTTCAAATTGTGCAATTCTTCCTCTTCTATATGTCCCTTCACCTGGCCTCTGATATACATTAGTGCCCCCTTTCTTTCACGTACCATTTGCAACTTCTCTGAAATACACACCATACATACACCTTGGCATCTTTGCTATGAAACCCTATAAAACCGTCCTCAAAAGATCCGTATGAATCAGAGAGGCTTTGCAGGCTAATAGATTTTCTGGTTATTGACACAATCACAATGTGAGGCAATGGAGCAGGGACAGGAGGGGCCCGACGTCCCCGACGGAGCCATGGTAGCCGACTTCAATAAGTACAAACAGTGCTGTATACTATATGAAGCAATGAGAATATTTTTTTGTTTATTCTTTTTTTTCAAAAGCTTGCTCGCTATACGCTCGCTCGCACTTACTTTTTATTACCTGCCAAGCGGCTCATGTCAAGTGTATTTCAACCATGCAAGGTAAAAAGCTTATATCCATCATGTCTATTCTCCTATTCGTGATGGGATTATGCTTAAAGCCCCTATCAGTTTTTGACTACTTTCTCTAGTAGAATATAATCGGTTGTGATGAACCTCACATGCGTTAAAAACTATGGCTTGGTAAACAGGTCAACTAGAAAACAACATGAATAACGGATAAAAATGTTTTTTTTTTTTTTTTTTAAAATCCTAAAATGACTTATGTGGTTGTTGTATATTTCTTCAGGTAACTAAATAGCCTAACGCAAATACCCCGGGACTTCAGAAAGAACAAGTTTTAACGTTTAAAATGAGTAATCAGCAGTATACAATGGTATATACAACCACAAAGTGATTATTATCATTGTGAAGAAAACTCAACGGGTAATACTGTAGAAAAACAATCCTTAAAAGTTTTAGATAGAATATAGGGGTATACAAAAGCCTATAAAATAGCATTTGTTCCTTCGTGTGTTCACTCTTCCTAGATGCCCCCTTTTTTCTCCCCCAAAGTAGATCCTACCCCTTTTTGGTCCCCCCCCCCCCTTGAAAGACGTCCGCCGTCCCCCGATCTAAGAGTATCATACAGAACAATATTCATTCAAGAACGAACATGCGGTATATTCTCTCTCTCTCTCTCTCTCTCTCTTATCTCATTGTTGGAGATGTTCCAATTCACGAGATATCTTCTCATTATTATTGTTTTCAAATGTCAACATTGCTCATACGACTGTAATAATAAGTATGCCCTTGAATTATCGTATTTTTCAATTGTTTGTTTGTATTTGATGCCATCTAATTTGAAATTGGTGTTTTCTTACAACACATTTATTGATGGACAATGTTTCGAAGAATCAAGATAAACTGGGAAATTCAATATCTATGTTTCACATCATCATGATCATGTATAGCTTGAGAATGATGTGTTAGGCTGTTTTGCTCTCTGAAGCCCAAGGCGTAGATAGCGGGAGGGGGGGGGGGGGATGCATCTCCCCACACATTTTGAGGTGGACTCATTATATGTGTGAACAAAAATATGTACAAATGAGTTAATCACCCCCCCCCCCCCCGGACCAGTATGAGGACCTGTCTACGCTAATCCTGAAGCCGTTATTGTATACAAATTATTGTATTTATATCTGCATGATCTGGGCCTTTCCAGCTGGGCCTCATGATGAGCAGGCCTGCTATGATCCATGCCGAGGGAACAACGTTTTGTTCGGCCTTGTTTGAGAAGGTTTAGTATTTTTGTGCACGGTTTCCAAGAGCTACAGTCTACCATCGTTGGCATACAAAATGAGTAGGCTGCATGGTGGTCAGAAATCCGTCAGCGCTAATGGGGCTAATCATCCCCTATACCCCTCCTTCAAATACACCAGTGGTTATACCCCGAACAAAAGGTTTCTAAACACAATCACATCCAATAGCAGGGGCGGCGGCAGGGTATTTTGATAGGGGGTAGGGGAGATGACTCACACGTGAGTTTATATTCGTTCGAAATGAACAAATATGGCTGATATTTAGTTGCATGACCCTGCCCTCCCTTCATCATCATAGTCCCAACAATATGTCATGCCATTCAAATTCTTATTCTCTCTTATATTCTGCTGGTTTGTTGTCTTCCCCCGCCCTCCTTTTTTTCTTCGGGGTGGGGGTTGGGTCAGTTTAGTGAAAGCAATGAATTTTTAAGTGGTTTTGATGCAATTTTGATGTTATTGGTCTGTGTTGGGCTCATTTCCATTTTCGAAAAATAAACTTTATAAAATTCGTAAGTGTGTCTTACAAGCAATGCTTGTAAATTAGGTTCCACCACTTTTGTTGTATTATAAATTCCTTATCAATCATTTTGATTATTCCACGAAATTCTTGTATCATACTCCTGTTTCTTTAATATAAAACTTGATTATGATATTCATCATATGATTTTTCCACTCTTGTTTTTCTTTAACGAATCACAATAAATCATACATAATTATACTGTATGGTTTGTTGTGATTTGTTAAAGAAAAGCGAGAGTGGAAAAAATAATTCAAAATAATATCAAACCAAAAAAACATTGCTCGAGGCCTAGATTTAAGATTGTAAGATATCGACGACATGAGCGGATTAAACAAAGACAGACATTGATATCTTTTTTCAAATACTGTATATGCATTGTATAGGCTTATCATTTTTTATTACACTTGATATTATTTTGTTCATTTTTAGAGTTCTGATAGTTACGATTTAAATTTGGTAGTGCTTGTGTTATATTTAAATTTGTTCTTAAAAATTTAGCCCTATAAGTGAAAGGCTAGATGCGAAAAATTATTAGAAAGAAAGATGGGGCGAGGGACTCGAGGGAGGGGGAGGGGGAGGAGGGGGAACAGCTTCAACCTATGGATAAAACCATATAGGATGCCCAGTAACAGGTGGCGATATCATGCCAACACTCTCCAAAACTAACGGTCCAATTTCAGGTTAATCTTCTTCTTTTTTTTTAATCTCTGAGGTCGTCATTTCACTAATTATAGACAAATCTGCTTTATACGGTCCACGCACTATCCGTAGAATTTAGAATATATTTAATGACTCTTACGACCCTTCGTAAGCCACCCCTTCTGGGGTATGAGTGTACAACACATTTACATGTCATGATTAACAAACATTATGATAATAATACCCCCCCCCAAAAAAAAAATAAAAAAAATAAAAAAAATAAAAAAAATAAAATAAAAAAATAAAAAAATACAGAAGACAAAAAATACATTAATACAAAGGTATAACGATATAGGAATGCTTTAAACCTAGGCTGTGCTAAACATGAATACAATATCATACAATGTGGCAAGCATGCATGAAAAGTTGAGAATACCACATGAAAAAAATTCTAACAAAAACTATATAATTATCCGAACTATCTTATGCTAGGAGTCCACTGGGCCGGCGCCAGTTCGCGCCAGTTCGCGCCAATGCAATTTGCTGTGGCGCCTAGTGTCGCCAATAAGGTGCCTAGTGGCGTGCAGTGGCTCAAACTGCCTCCCAACTGGCTCGTGGTGGCTCGTAACGGCGCCACATTTGAATTTGGCGGCAAGGAAATTTCAAAATGTTTAAAATTTTCGTCGCGCCACTTGCATCGAGCAATCAGCGCGAAGTGTCCACCAAGTGGCACCAAATGGCGCAAACAATCCGCCTATTGGAATCCACTGGAATGTAATGGCGCACGCCATGTGACACCTAGTTTATTCCACTTGGCGACACACAACATGCCGAGCGGACATTAATTCGGCGCCACAGCGAGCCACTACGCGCCAATCACATAGTCTTTGGCGCGAATTTTTGTACAGTATGTACATGTAAGTGAGATGTCATTGGATTGTTAAGATATATGCAGACTACATGATGTATATTGCCCTTGGAAAGATTAATCTAAATCACTCTTTGCTTTCCAAAGGACAAACAAAACACATCTTATAATGTAATAAGATAAACACAAACAAAAATAAACAAAAGCAAACAAACAAACAAACAAACAAACCAAACTATACTTGACCTACAGCAAGACGTAGACTGTATCACAGATCAAGAATTGTCGGTTGCTTAATTGACCTACCACTTCGGGTGGCAACATTCCTTTTCATGAGTGATATGATTGGATTGTTCAGATTTATACAGATCAGCAAAATACGACATTATCCTTAAAAAGAGTACTAATTTCTTCAGCTGTTCTAGTAAGCCAGAATATAAAAGTAAATCCCGGAAATAAATTCAACATGTGTTATGTGCAAGGGCGTTTAACTATTACTTAACGACCTAATTATAACTTAAACCTAATTATTTCCTTTCTGAAAAAGAGACATACAAAAACATGATGAAATTCATCACCAGACTCCTGCATATACCATGGGCATTCTTTCAATACTGATTTCATCAAGGGCTTCTTTGAATCTGTTTAATTGGTAAACGGTGTGACCTACATCTAAACGGCATCTAAATCGACTCATTGTTATTATATGTTTTTTACTCAGCAAAACTAAATACCATTCAAACAGACAATCATTTTTAAAGATCCTATAATGTAGGCATACACAGTTTGACCAAATTTTGCCATCACATCTTGTTTTGAAATATCGTTCAATCTCATATTTCACACCGTACAAAAGGTTCTGACAAGCGGGCAGGCGCGGATCAACTCTTGAAACTGAATAGAACCAATGATCGTTGCATGCAGCGCATGCCGGTGGTGCCGCAGGTGGACGGACGTGGTGATAGCGTACAGTAGCGGTACGGTTTGAGTTTGAGATCAAAACAACATCTTGGACGTAAACGTGCCCGACGCTCTTTCAAGCCTTTACAGTCTAGCTAATTTGGGAAGTGAAGATACATGTCAGACAACAAGATACTGATGTTTACACTATAACCGGTAGACTCGAGTACTGAGCTATTAAATGCCATCTGACAAGTTAGAAATCTTTTCACTGGACGCAGCAGATGTCAGGTACAGGCGCCGGTGCATAGTGAGCTAAACTACTAGCCGGAACTCTGGCGCAGTTCCGTACACAGCTCCCTGCTGTTGGCCGGAAAGAACGGATTTGCCGAAACAGATAAATCGGACTGCTAAACAGCAGACACAGCTCAGTTCGTATTCATGCAGGGCTTTCGGAGTACAAGTATTAGAGATCAAGGGAAAACATGACTGTGACAAAGTTAGATTTTGAGAGAGGATAATCATAGAAAACCACGATGGATATATCATCAAGCTATGAGATGTGGCAAGGTATTTGTTTTTTTAAATTTCTCTTTTTTTTTTTTTAGGGGGGGGGGGGGGGGGCAGGGTGAGACGGGCAACATTAATGTTAGCTGTGATCTGTTTTTACCCATATTGTAAAAGTTCATTAATTACATATAGCAGTACAAGCTTGATGTTTGTAAATATACCTGACATGTCTGAAACATTCAAGCTCATACAGCTACATGTACATGACAGTACGTAGGGCCTACACAAATGTATGTAGCTAAACTAAACAATTCATTAAATTTTTAACTCAATTTGACAATTTACGAAGTTACCAAATCCTTTAACTTAGTCGCAGGTGTACACATGAGTAGGCCTACTTGTTTTGTTTTCGTTTTTTTTTGTTCTAAAAAATCCAAGTCTAAAAGTGGTGGATCCAGGGGGGCACCCCCCCCCCCCCATTTTGGTGGTTTTTTTTTTTTTTTTTTTTTTGCTTTTCAGTGAATTTTTGGGTAAAATAGACACCTGAAAAAGCCAAGAATCTTTTTTCCCCTTTGGCATCAAATTTTCAGGTACATGTGCAGATTTACCATTTTACCACCCCCCCCCCTTTGAAAAATCCTGGTGTCTATATTTGTTCTACTAACTTGCTTGCATTACTTTTGTAAGACATTAATCTACTACACTGTACAGAGCGTACATGTATTTAAAAAAAAACCCAGTTACACTTTTGAAAAATCTATCACATTGACATTTCAAAATGTAAAGATGATTTTTTTTCATGTTGATAAATGCCCAATAGTCTTTTCTATCAAGTGCCATAACGAAAACAAATCTATGTTCACGCTTGCGCGAGCACTGAATGTTTTTATCCTGTTTGTGAAAAATAACTGGTGCCAGATTGAAAGATATGGAGAATTAAACTAGCTGTCTGAATAAGTACTCCCACCATGCCTGGTCTCCCACTCAAACAAATTGCTTTTTTACATAACTTTATGATTATGTTTTGATAGTCTAGGAATTTTGTGTCAATTTTCTATCATAATTTTTAATGATTTCATTGCTTTGTGCATGGATGAGAATTTATGTGTAATTACATTACATATAGTTGAAGATCTGTAAAGTGCAGTATTCACAATTTGCCTAGACTCATCAAATCCACATGCTAGTCATTCAGTCAAGAAGAAAAGTACCAAATTGATACATCTTCAAATCATTCAAGCAATCAGTCAAAAAAATCAATCAGTTAATTAATCAATCAATCAATAATCAACCCATCAGTACATCAACCAATAGATGTCAGTCAATCAATCAGTAAATCAATGCATTATTCAGTCATTCCACAACTCAGCCAGTCAGTCGATCAAACCAGTCAATCAATAAGGTAATCAGTAAATCAGAAATCAATTGCTCAAACAATCAGTCAGTCATCCATCAGTCAGGCAGTCACCAGTTAGGAATTTCTGTGGCAAAGAGCAATTTGTTTGAATAGGAGTACTTCCCTAGGGTCTAGGGATTGCTGGTTTAATTTTCCCTCTTCTTTCAATTTGGCGCAAGTCATTTTTCACACTCTGAACCAAAACAGTCAGCGTTGACCCAAGCGTGAATGAAATATTTGTTTTGTTGATGGGACTCGATAGTATACAAATAATGAATGTTTATGGGTGCAATGGACAGAATATTTCATGAGGTGAAAGATGAAATGATCTATTCAATGAGGTGCAGCCGAGTTGAATGGATCAATAATTTCATCTTTCACCGAATGAAATATTCTGTCTATTGCTCGAATAAAAAAACATTCATTATTTGTTTTATATGACACCTAAAAATAGATCAAATCGCAATAAATCAATAGCGCTATACGCTACCGCGTTGTTCGTGGTGGTGCGCACTGCAAACGCAAGCGTTATACATACTTTGTGTGCCGGGCTCTCGGCTGCGATCGTGCAATGGAGCGAATCGTATTGATCCAAGATTGCATGGTAAATGGAGCCCCAATTGCACGAATAATGACGTCATAGTGCAATGGGACAAATGGTCAATATCAAACAACCAATCAAATGACAGGGATCTATTGAGGGGTTATATAAATAAGACTATTAGACAACTATTGAACATGAAAAAAATCTTCTTAATATTTTGAAATGTAATTTTGACAAATTTTTTAAAAGTGTAACTTTTTTTGATAGGCACTCTTATAGCCTCTCTAGAGATACATGTATTACAGTGTAGAGATCCATGTTTATATCCCTTGTACCCAGGTGGAATAGTAATAATGACATAGTAGCCGTAGTAGTACTAATGATAATTATAATGATAAATAATGATAATGATGATGATGATGATTATAATAATGATAATTATGATAATGATAATACTGATAATAATAATAATATGTTTTGTTTACTTAGACCCTGAAAGGTCTACTGGGCCTTCATACCAGCAGTGCAGACTAAAGTCTAAAACTTTTTTCAACTCACTTTTTATACATAGAAAACTGATCAGAATTAGCCAGGATGGATTTCCAAAAAGAACCCCTAAAATCTTCCCTGATTTAGGCCCTTGTTTACAAAATCTGGAATCCATCTCCAACAGGGAACCTATAGATTGGGATTGATCTGCGCACCAATAACTGCCAAAGAAAAATCAACATTTTGCCAGTGCAATAATATTTCTAAAGCGATGTCTGCCTTTTGAATATCAAACAGAACCCTTCCAGTCCATAATGAACACAATAATCATTATTACTACTCCTGCAGCATGCATGGTGATCAGAAGCTGTCTCAGGCAAATGATAATAGTTTTTTGTTTTGGGTTTTTTTTTTTCTTTCCCATTGTCTAGAGGAGCTGGGTGGCTCCTGCATTGACCCTATAGATGCAAATGTAAGAATGCAGTTTGGTCACTTGGAAACTTGTCTTTGGTCTGGTCACATCAGATAGTGATAAGATTTAGGTACTAAACATGATTTACCCAGTGTCCAGACACAAAAAATTTGTTGTATGGCTACACCGTTTCCGTAAAGCTATACGATGGGTTTGTGTGTCTCAACACACAATGAAACGACGTATAAAGAAACTTTGTATAATGAAACTAGGGTCTGAGCATCATTTCAAACTAAAACTCGACAGAGAATTGCGGCCTTGCATGTCTGAATGTATGGCGACCAGGGTGTCATTGCATAAAAACTTGCTATTATAGTAACTTTACCATCAGTGGTAACTACACTGTACCATGGTAACATTGCTCAACAGCCAGTCAAAATCCAGTATTGTGTTTACACCTGAAGAAAAGGATTCCCTAAACCTGATAAGACCTGAAACTTGTCTCGGTGCACCCCAGGGTTTTGATTGTTACGTAGAAGGGGTCTTGGTTGGGACATAATTTGATGTCCTTCCTGTGTTTCCTATTTATGAGTGCTATAGATATCATCCGTCTGGAGATACATATCACTCTTCTTTGACGCCCCCCTCCTTTTATCCTCAAGCTTGTAAAGTCAGTAATAGCATAATCACACTGAAGAAGACGTTCATTTACTCATCAAACTTCTGAAGACAATAAGAGCTCATGCACATGGTGGAAGCATCAAAACTATATCCATTCATACTGAAGAAGAAGCAATAGTTTTGATATTACATGTATGGAGGCCTATGTTATCATTTAACTCCTGAAGCCTACATTTCCATATTTACACTGCAGGGCATAGTGATGCTTTAATATGCCTAATACTGTGTTTACACAGTGACTCGGCTTGAGTGTTGAATCCTCAAGCAGGGTTGAATGCTGCAAAGAGGGCAACTGTGATCATGTTTATACGGAAACAAAAAAGGCGAGTTCAACACAGCCCACAGATCATTTATTTTTCATATCATTCATATTCAGCCGGAGTTGCCCAACCTGTTATAAAGTAGAAAAACAGCCAGAAATAAGCCAGTCAGAATGTTACCGCAGGAAAGAGCATTTTCTTCGTCACCGTTCATTTGTTTAATTGTGATTATTCATTCTTTCTCTGAAGATTGTTATTTTGTTTGCCCCATCAAGTGAACTTAACTTGTTGACTACTATATTCTCAAATTCCCATAGACTTAATACATGGGCCACCCGGTTCCAGTAGCCAATGTGTTAACATGTAGTTTTCTGTACCATGATGCACTCTCGATCTCAGGCTCTGTGCTTGCTGATGCATATGAACGGGGCAAAGGGAGAATCTAGCAGTATTTTTACGGTGTGCACAAGAATTGCCTACCATATTGATATTGTGCATGGGTAATATTGTGGTATTTGGGTGATATGAACTTTGCTTATGATCAGTGAATGAAGTTCATTTTGAAAAGGTTTGCCCACTCCACCTAGAATGTTGTTGTTGTTGTTGTTGAAAAGTTGACACAATATCTGCATCATAGAAAATGTCCATGTGCATGGCGTACTCAGTAGGTAACATTAGTACCATGTTGGTATTAACTTCAACTAGCTGCATGTATACTACTATCTCTGGGATTCCCCATTTCTGAGAACGATTTGCCTAGGTTCTCATGAGAGTCCATCAAATTTTAAGTTTGCTTCTTCCTTTATAAAGCTTGAGGTTATCTTATGGTTTCAGAGTAAATTCAGAGTACATGTCAATAAGAGTAAAGTCCAAGACTTTTGGTGATAGAGCTTTTGGGAAAATGGCACCAAAATGGTGGAACGACCTACCTCATAATATTAGATCAATAACTGATTTCGACAGATTCAAGTCTGTGTTAAAAACGTACCTTTTTAAGAAGCACATGTATTAGCCCTATATACATGTACAAAACAATAATTCTTCTACATGCATAGAGACTATTTACATGTATATGGTATTATGCGTCTCTAAGAACTGCTTATTATTATTATTATTATTATTATTATTATTATTATTATTATTATTATTATTATTATTATTATTATTATTATTATTATTATTATTATTATTATTATTATTATTATTATTATTATTATTATTATGGACATACCCTTTGTTGCTTAACTTTACTTTTAATCTTGGCTTTAAATCAAGTGAGCTTCATAGCACCAAACTATTGGGAGAGGGTAGCCCTGCTAATCAGCAGACCTAGAGACTCTATGCTAATACTTGAGCACAATTCCAAGTAGGGTGAAAAATCTTTGAGTACAGCCTTGTTTTGCCAGTGTCTGACTGCATCAAGGTACAAGGAGTACCTGTAAGTCTGTCTTGTATTTCAGACACTCTATCACACTTTGTGATAAACAAGGATTTGAGCCTGCATGCTGTTGCAATGTGGAGGCAGCCTACTGGTTTGTAGTTTTGTAAATTTGAGCAGTCAATGTTTAAAGGCCAAGTCCACAGCAAGATGAAGTTCATTTCAATAATAATAATTTAAAAATTAAAAAAAAAACAGTGAAAATTTGATGAAAATCGGATGCAAAATAAGGAAGTTATGAATTTTCAAAGTTTCACAATTTTTCACAAAACAGTTCTTGAACAAGTAATATGAATATTAAATAAATGAATTGATGATGTCATACACTCACTATTCTCCATAATAATCCATACAAAAATTTCAGAAAATTTCATTTTTTTCACGAAAACTGTAAGGTCATCTGTCATGTCTACATATATTAGACTAGATACCAGTTTGTAAGTATGCAAGGACTATTTAGGGCAAATTTTACATTTTTGATACATGTAACTAAAATATGCAATTTTTTCATCAACTCACTCACTGAATATTCATATCGATTGTTCAAGAAATTCAAAAATTCATAACTTTCTTACTTTGTATCCAATTTTCATCCAATTTTCACTGTTTTGTTTGGAATGTTTAGTTGTTTTTATTGAACTAACTTCATCTTGCTGTGGACTTGGTCTTTGATTGTGAACCCTCATTAAGGGTTGTGCAAACAGAATTTTTGTGTACTTTGACCTTTTATTATTCTTGAAAGATAAACAAACATACATTAATAAACACACGTGATGATAAGCCTCAAGCATGTTTTCCTTGTCTGAAGTAGTGGTGTTTCTTAGAATCCATAACAGTATTCAATTTTTTTTATGCTACCACCCTTTGCAGATAGTGCTAGAGGAATTATGATTTGGGGTTGCCAGTCCATACTGATCATGTGTAAGAAAATATAATCATAGTCCTTGCAACTATTTTTTAAAGAAATGAAAAACTATCCCCCTTCCATCTGAACCGTTTGAATTCAAACGTCAAATAGACGCGTCCTCCCCCATTTGGTTCAGATGGGGTGTACAGCTGAAGCCTTCATATATGTACCCGTACCCATTTAAGGGTCATTTTGGCAGAAAAGGGCACCAGTATCAAAATTATTAGGAATTTTCTTTCAAAAAGTGACCCTTTTTTTTAAGGTTTTGGCATATTTGGGGGCATGTTTGTAGATTTTCTGGCACAAAATCATACCCATGTTTAGGGATTTCTTGCCATAAAGCGACCCATTAGAACGGAACATCACCGTATTAGGCGAGTAATGCGTACTTGTGTACTTGCACTTGTGAACTTGTGTGATTTTACAGCACTATAAGGATTTTTATACAGATTTTTGATATCTAAATATCAAAATAACTAAAATTTCAACCTCTGTGTTTTTTCATCACACTTCAAACCTTTTATAGAGGTAAAATAACTTCCATGTTTCAATTTCTGTGTAAGGTAATGTCAAGACATTTTAGGGCAAAAATAGTCCTATTTTTGCCCTGAAGTGGACACCAGAAATGTGACATGAAATATTCACATTTGTAAAAACATGTATTTTGAAAAAAAATTTTTTTATAAGACCATCAGATGTTTGATTCTTGTCTCATAGCAATTGCTGATCAAGTACATGCTCTAAAATAAAATAACAGATAGGTATTTTTTTTGGGGGGGGAGGGGGAGTGGGGGGGGGGGGGCTATAACATAATCATTCTGAATATGCTAGGTGTCCATACACATTATATTTGGTTATTCTGCAAGATGTATTTGATCTATAGAATCAAACGACTTCTTTGTTTCAAAATTCCCTTAAAAAGATTAAATCAAAATTAATTTACTTTATTTTATTGCTGTAGCTTGAAATGTAATATTTAAAGATACAGGACATGTTAGAAGTTTTCAGTTACAGTACAAATTCAAAACAAGAGTTTTGTTTGGAAAACTTAGGTTTACTCTTATTTTCTTTATCATGTATTTTTTAGAGTAGCGGTTTTAAGTGCATGTGCCCAAAATTCATTGATAAATGTAGAACAAAATATTTCATATACACATATATGTAGGTAACAAAAAAATTGACAAATTTTGGTGTCCACTTACGGACACCAAGTAACAACCATTACATAAATACATGTATGCATCTACTGTACAAAGGACTTACATGCATGATTTGAAACTTCAGCATAATATGTAACTTGTATGCTAGACATGTACTTTTTATGGTCTCTCTCTCTAGATTTTATTGCCACCCACTGTGTATGTGATCTGCTTTATCTTTACATTTGATAAAAACTTTTATTTTACTAGTATATTGATTACATATTTACATTGGTCTATGTTAATATTTCCTGTTTGCTTGCATTTCCGATTTTGTTTTATGTATTTTTTATGTAGTTGATATTACCTTGAAATATCAGTGCAAAAATGTTTACCTCCCATATTTTGAGCTGTTCAACCACAGCTTTTATCAGCAATATGATCCAACCCATCATGTCTTACATGTATAAATGTTTATTATACAGTACAACATGTACATGTGTTTTCACAAATTGTGTTCTGTCATGTAGTGGAGCGGCATAGTGACAAAATATACCTGAATTGTGCACTTTGGGTTAATGGAACCAAATTTGGCACAAATGTAGATATATGTAATATAAACAAATTCAGAGGAGGGGACATTTCGAATTATGCCCATGGGGGCCATGGGGGCCATCTTTGAAAATGGTCACATATGGGCACCTTTTCTATATACGCAATCAAAAAACCACTGTGAAAAGTTAATTTTAGTTAATATGACATCAGTAATCCATATTCAGATGTGTCACGGCATAAATATTTCTGATAACATAATTTAGGGGCTCAAATTGATAAGAGGAGCTACATGTATTTAAAAAGAAATTGAAAATAACCCCCAGTTTACATCTAAAAAGCACCAAATTCTGCACACAGGTAAATTATCACATTATAACAAGATTTAGATGTGGAGACATCTCAGATTCTGCCCTTGGGGTCCATGGGGGCTATTTAAATTTGATGAAAGGGGCTATTTTGAATAAAATCGAAATTAACCCCCAGTTTACATCTAACAAGCATCAGATTCGGCACACAGGTAGATTAATGCGTTATAACAAGATTTAAATGTGGAGACATTTCAGATATCACCCTTTGGGGCCGTGGGGGCCATTTTAAAAAGTTGTTGCAGTGGGAGCATTGTTTTCTTTGAACACAGCCCAAATGAAATGTGACAAGCGAATTTTAGGTAATATAGCCTCACTAGTCCGTATTCTGATGCTTCAAGGCTGATTATTTTATAGATATAATTTAGGGACTCAATTTGATAAAATGGGGGCTTTTTTTAAAATTGAAAATAGCCTCCTGTTTGCATCTGTCTTGTAATAAAAGTACCAAATTTATCACACAGGTAGATTAAGACATTATCACAAGATTCAGATGTGGAGACATCTCAGATTCTGCCTTTTAGGGCCGTGGGGTCACCATAGGGTGTTTTTTTTCTTCAAAATTATACACTGTCGAAAATCTAATGGTAAAAGTGAAATAAATGTAATATGACATCAATTATTTACAGTCAGATGTTTCAGCACTGATATATTTCTTAACTCCACAGTTTAGGGGTCCATTTCAATAAAATGGGGGCTATCAAAAATATTAAAAATAGAAAGCACACTTGTGTGTACAAGTATCATAGGAAATTGTGCATCAATGTATAATTTGGAATGCAAATTGGTTTTTTTTTTAAATGTATGTTTCGGATTTAACCCATACTGGGAACAAGGATATTCCCAGCCATTCTCTCTCTTTCTTCTTTTTTTTTTTTTTGGTAATGGGCCCCTTTTTGATAATTTAGGGAAATAGTTGAAAGAAGTCTAGAGTGGCTTCATTCTAATCAAAAGAGGTATCAAATGTTACAAAATATGTTACAGTTTGCTAAGAAAACAATTATCCCAAATTCTCATTGAATGTGAACTGGATGAGAAATTTCATGGTTATAATATGAATTTGAAACTCATCTGTGTTTCTTAAATAAATGTTTATGGAAAGGGGTCCAAGATGGGATACCTAAACAATAAGATGATATGTAAATATTTAAGTAATCGTGTTTTGCAAGTTTGATTAACATACAGATAACTTGCACACTTCAGGGAATGAATGTTATGGCATTCATTTTGTAAACTGGCCACCATGACATTTTGGGCCAAATTTCTTTTATCTCTTACAGTATCCAGAATTCTCTGATGCATTAATTTACATGCGTGTCATGTGCTGATTCTTTTGTCTTAATTACAAATTTGTATGTATTCTATGACTATTTAAAAAAATGTCTCTTTTATTTCTTCTCTATCTATCCTTTCCTTCTTTATATGGATACTGTACTAATCAGCGTGCGCCCCCTCTATAACTTTCCTGTAGTGTGATTTTTTTTTTTTTTTTTTACTCTTCGCCTCACCTTTGATATGACGTGGGCTTTTCACAATTTTTAAAAATAGTAACACACCACATTTTATTGTAAAAGTGCCCCTCCCCTTACTTAAAGATTTTACTTATGATAAAACGCGAATTGAGAGTGGTACCGAGGCTAAAAGTTTTAGGAAAGTAGTTCAGGTACGTCTTTATTTCACAATCCACAAGAGTACTACAGGCATTATGCAGACCCAACTCTCCCTCTGCTTTCCTGTCCAGTGAGCAGTGCTGTGCCATATTCATAGAGTTAAATCCAGAGAACATGTAACTGTGCCTCCTTAATCTACTCTGGAGAAGCAACAAGCTATTAAGGTATGCTGGTATGGCAATAAAATTTGGTGTTTTCTCATATTATCAATTTTCATTAATTTTATAAATAGCCCAGTGCTACGTATGGTCAGTCATGGATAGAAAAATAAATACCTGAAGAGTTAGTTCATTTTTTTTTTGTTGATTAAGGAACACTGATGTTTCTCATTCTCTCTTCATTATGATTACATTTAATTTAACTGAATGGAAAGGTCTCAAAACAAAAGAAGGCATTTTGGTCTGGTAGTTATGGTATTTGCCAAGGCACCCACATTACACTATATTTTTTGAGTCGATCATAATTGTCAATTAAGTCTTTGTGAAGTAGACTTTGGGAGGCTCAGGTATCAATCAGGGGCGGCACCAGGGTATTTAGATAGGGGGAAAGATGACTCAAAGTAGTTGCAAGCCTCAGGCCTCTCTTTCCCCACCCTCTTCATATCATATGATAGTTATCATATTACAGGCCAATGAAGTCTGCTTTTAAACTTAATACTGAGACCAATATCTTTATTATCTCCTATGACAATAATTTGCTTTCACTCATGAAATATTAAGGCTAATCCTACTGAAAAGGGCTATAGATTGTATTGAAAACCGTTATTGCGTTACAGTATGTAGCCGTCTCCTATAACTATTTGATATGATCGCCGAGAACGGCTCTTGCAAGAGCCGACGATGATAAGGATTCACAAAACTCATTCTTTAAGGCAGGTTAGCATGGAGTTAGCCTATGACACCCACAGAAAGTTACCATATTCCATAAGCTTAGGAAAAGGGAGGGGGGCTGCGCTAGCCCCCCCTCCCCTCTCCTCCCCCCCCCCCCCCACCAGAAATGGGGGGTGGGAATACCCTTCCGCCCCCTATTTTCATGGCTGAAAAGGGGGTTCCAAGTGAAGGAGAAAGACAAGAAGGAAAGAAGAGGAAAGAAAAGGGGGAAACCTGGACTCGGCTGCTAGCTTGCATTTTAGGTATCTTAAACCAATGCTGGTTGTATTAATAACTGATATTCTTATGAAAGTTATCAAAGTTTGCATCTTGTGTCTCCAGCTTATGTTATGATATTCTTCTACTCATAATTGTTATGTTAGTAATATAACTGCAAGGAATCGAGCAGCAAGTTGACCTAAAGAGATGGGATAATGGCCTGTGAACAATAGCCTCTACCCATTATAAGAACGGAAGATGTAGATAAAATATACATTACTCAAATTATGAGAATATACGCTAGAACCTCTTCTCAGTATACAACATTCTTCTTTTTTTCCTTGTTTGCTTGCTTTGCTCGCTCATAAAATCTAGAAACAAGATGGTTTCAGGCAGTAAGCACCTCTTACTCCAGCAGAGAGAAGCCCAATTATTTGAGGCGATATGGGATATGCTTTTGTGCCCCTCTCGCTCCCAACAAGACCAAGTGCCAGATATGCCACTGGTCACCATTACGAACCAATATTTGGCTTGCATGATTTCAAATTTGGGCTCCTTGCCTAAGAAATCCTGGATGCACCCCTGCACAAGCACATGCATAATTAGACCATAAAGTTCTACTAATTAGAATTATTGAATTAATTGAAACTTAGAGGCTCTGAAGTCAACACCCACCTTTAAATAGACACACACACACAAAAACACACACACAAAAAAAAAAGAAAGAAAGTGGGTTCTGAATAATTACAATTTGTTCCTAATTGCCCCTTGCATTCACATTTTACATGTATATTCTGAAACCACACCCACCACTAAGAAAAAAAAAACCAAAACTAGTGGATTCTGATTGCTGGTTGTCAGATCTATTCAGAAAACTTCATCTCAAATTGTCCCTAAGGGGAGGGATGATTTCACTATGCTGGCCCATGTACTATCTGTTTCTCTACAGTTTCATCCCCAGATATCAACTGCTTGTACAACCAAGCCAGAAAGTAAAGCCAGGCTCACTCGAGGCTCGCTCATTTTTCAGATTTAGCTTATTCCACAACATTGTCAAAAACATTATTTTACAGAAATAGTATCCTTAAGTGGACATGCATGATTGTTTGATTAGTTGTGCCTCTTCTTAATGAATGTTTCCTCGATGACTTGTATGAAGTACTTCCTACACGCAGTAGATATATCCTCTGATATCCTGTTTAACCCATTCGTGACAGGAATTATTTAAAGCCTAATTTAATCAGCTTTTATTCTTCAAATTGGCAATGCCAACATTTTTTTTATTGCTACATTTTTTTTATAAAACGTCATGTATCTGAAATGAATATAAATTGACCGAAATTATGATGAGAAGTCAAAAAGTTGCCAATTTGCAGGGGAAAATGGTGATTTTAAACTTTCTATCACATTGCCAATTTAAGGATTTTAATACTTGACAAATCCCAGGGACAAACCCCCATGTTTTTTTTTTAGTATTCAGATATGGCGTGGCATACATGTACAATTCCACTTATGTTAATGAATACGCATTAACTCGTCAACGCTCAAATAATAGATATTTTTGTCAAAAGTTGCACTAGACAAACTCAATTGACATCATACATGTATTTTGCACTTACTCTTTGAGAATTTGATTGGTCCAAAGCTTTTTGCCACTGGAGGAAAAAAATATGCTTCTTGTCTCAGTGGGTTATTTTTTTTTGCACCTCGTATCCCATTCACTTTTGCACGAAAAGCGCAGGGGTTATATCTGAACAAGCTTGAAGAGATTCAAGGGTGGCAAATGTTCTAAGGCCAGTGAGACTCTGCACATGTTTGAAGAGTAGTAGTTTTGACTGCTGGATGCCAAGAGAAAATGGTTTTAAAAACCAGTGGGATTTACTGCCCTCACATCATCCAACATTTGCAAATCCCTTTCATGTGATGCTTGTTTTATCTGTTCTATCTCAACTTTCAAACCATGACAACTCAAAAGTAGAAATGTTTTAAATGCAGTCCATTGACTACTGAATTCTCTGGTTCCCATAGGTTTGACACGGTGGCAATCGCTTGCAATAGGCTAAAGGTTGACATAAAATTTACACATTTAAAGGAGAATGAAACCCTACGGAAAATCAATTTTAATGAAAAGAGAAGATAGAGAGAAGCAATTTAAAAAAAGATCCATCAAAAAATGTTTATGAAATGAGAAAGTTATGAAAGTTTGAAAAGTCTCCATTTACATTTACTTTCCATGGTGATCCTCAAATTAGCAGTGTTGCTTCAAAATGGCAGGATTAGAACTTTAGAAGGACAACTCTCAATATGTTGTGTACACAATTTCTCATATTTTCTCCATGATCTCTAAAGAATCTTGCCATACAATTTCATGAATAGGCATACAGTTTTGACATTTGTGCAGTGTTTTTCATCTAATATGGTAATGAGTCAGTGTGTGCTTCTGCTTATGAATGTAGAAAAGAACAAGATTGAAATTCATTAACAATTAGCAGGTGGAAAAAAGAAATACGAAAAGAAACCCCCTCACAAATATGCAAATAAAGATCACAACAAAATAAACCATCATGACCTCGTTTGCCAGGCACTGGCATAGCCAGGAATTTTCAACATGGGGGGCCAAGGCGAGAAAGCGTATCCCCCTCCCATGGTAGGGAGATATTTGAAAATTCCAGCGTGAAAATGACATTTTTGTATACTAAAATTCAGTATTAGGGAGTAACTTATATGAGAAGTGGCATATTGGGGGGAGCAAGGAGGGGAGCGAAGTGACCAAACTGGGGGAGGGTGTGTAAGGGGGGGGGGGTCGGTAGGGAGATTTTTGAAAATTTGTGCATGAAAATGACATTTTTTGCACACTAAAATTCAGTATTAGGGGTAACTTATATGAGAAGTGGCATACAGGGGGGCCAAGGTGAGGGAGCGAAGCAACCGAGCAGGGAGAAGTTGTGGGAGGGGGATATCCCACGGTAGGGAGAATTTTGAAAATTTGTGCATGAAAATGGCATTTTCTGCACACTAGATCAGTATTAGGGGTAACTTATATGAGAAGTGGCATATAGGGGGGCCAAGGTTTGGGTGTGTGTGTGTGGGGGGGGGGGGAGCATTTTATGCACACTAACTTCAGTATTGTGGGTAATTTATATGAGAAGTGGCATATCTACGTTTTACTTTCATTTCGCAAGGTAGGGTTAGGGTAAATTATGTAAAGTGGACTCAATGGAATTTTTTTGTTTTATAATTTTTTTTATTAGATTTTTTTTTGCCAATCAATGGGGGGGGGGGCATGGCCCCCTTGCACCCCTTCTTAGCTACTCCAGTGTTGACCATTTTATACTGAATTGTATGCAAAGATAAAGAATAAGACCATAAAAGAATAATGACATATAAACTGAAAAAAGAAAGAAATGTGAATGTCAGATATATAATGACAAAAGAAAAAGAATTAAAGAGAATAAAAATGAAAATGAAAAAGAGACAGAGACCATTTCCGTTGTTCTAACTGAATGGCATAAGTGCAAAACTGATTGCCTAAAGATGAAATGAAACCGCAATTCAGCAAGGTATTTCTTCTTCCTCTCAGACTTGCATGATGGTTATTCATTACCAAAATGAATCGCATTGCATTTAATTTGAATGATAATATTACTAATTTCAATGTTAAAAAAAAAAAGAATTGAATGCAAAAAGTGTTGAATTGAAGCACTGGAAAACTGATGGACTATATATTGCTTGAATTTGAATGCTTGATCATGAAATTGAATGCTGTTTTGACAAATTCGGCTGGGAAAACCTATACTAGCGAGTTGGCTCAGTCGGTAAAGCGTCTGCCTGTCGAACCAAAGATTGTGGGTTCGAGTCCAACCCAGATGGACGACTTTAGCCTACGTTGTGTGTTATCATGCCCCTCCCCTGTTTCATAGACGCAGGCTATGCTACAGTGGAAAACACTCCATCCCTCGGATAGACATTAAATGGAGGTCCCATGTAAAGGAGAGTCACCACTTTTGCACGTTAAAGATCCCACTGCACTATTCGTATAAGAGTAGGGGGAAATCCCAGTGTATGTGGTCCACCTGCACACCTCCAATCAGTGATATCGGGTGGAGAGATCTGAAAGTTACAGTGATTCAGTTCGCCTTTTCGCCTCCCAGGCACCGAGGTGACGTCAAACCAAATGATAATAATAATAATAATAATAAAATTTATATCACCGTATAAATTATGTGTAGATTTGGTATCAGTGGAAGTGACACTTCAGGCATAATAATGTGTATAACTGGTAAAATTAATCTCATGGGAAGGTCATTTCACTGCACATTTGTCGTATTTCCAAGAACGATTCAGGTACTCAAACGTTCTTTTACAGGAAATACTATTCTTGACTGACTTCAGAATAAACATCCTTTTGAATGTCCCAAGTGCTCCTCATGAGCTGTTTATTTTCTTTAAATGTAGTCTTGATGTGAGTCTTTATGGTAATTCTTTCCTAGATGTTTGTGGTGCCTTACTGGAAATTCTTGAGGAGCGTTCCAACGCTGTGGAAGCAGCCTTCAGCTTCCTGCAAACGCTTCCTGAGAATGATGTTCGAGACAAGCTGTTCCCATTCTACGCTCATTCAGGTATCGGACCACAGATGGCGATGTTTGGAATCAGCTCGTTGAAGGATATGCCTGGTAGATCTGAGCAAGAAGAGCTGTATTCTAGGTTTGGTTTCCTGCATGCTGCGTGTCGTAAGGGTGATGTCGACGCTGCTCTTCTGTTGATGTACTGGGGTATCGAGCCATGCTGTAGGAACACAGAGGTGAGAATAATAAACCATTCTCTATTCTCTCTAAACTACCACCATTACCCCCCCCCCCCACACACACACACTCCCCCCCCCCCCACACCAAATCACACACTCCCACCACATTAGAGCAAAATGTACAGCATTGAAATGTACTAAACTTCTCAAATTGATTTGTGTGGAGGATTTCAGGGTTCATATGGGTCAGGGAATTTCTGGAAAGTCAGGGAATTAGAAATTGTTTTTTCCAGAAGCAAAAAGTCAGGGAAAGTCAGGGAATTTGTCAATTTCTTCTGGAAGTCATGGAAAATCATTTATTCACGATATTTTTCATGTTAATAAATTCGCACTCCGGCCAGCCCTACATTCATGACACTCAGATCAGCTTTTAAACTCTTTTAATCAGCATGCTTTTTATGTAAGTTTTACATCACATGTGATCGATCAGTCATGGAAATTTGCATTTTTCTGCCCTGGAATGTCATGGAAAGTCATGGAATTTTGAAAATGTTTAATTAAGTGTATGAACCCTGGATTTACAATTAACCTCAAAAACTTATCTTTGAATTCCATGAAGTGAAGGAATACATGTATGTAGAAAAAGTTATGGACAGCATTAAAGGGTAAGTCCACCATAGAAATTTCACTATTTCAATAAAAGGAGATACAATTTGGACAGAATTTTAAAAAAGAAATGAGCAAAATCGGTCAAAGAATAAGAATATTACACTCATTTCCTTTTTCTAGTAAACTACTCTCGGCTCTGCAAATTGGCAACACTGATGACCTCATATGCGAGCAGGTCTCCATTCACTTTGTACTTGAAATTTCACATTTTCTAACCCCCATAGTCAATGTATGTTCAGAAGAATTGCTTTTTATATAACATACTTTGACTATGGGATAAGAAAATGTGTAACTTCCAAGAAAATTGAGAAAACGTGAAATTTCATGTACAAAGTGAAAGGAGACCTGCTCGCATATGATGTCATCAGTGTTGCCAATTTGCATAGCCAAGAGTAATTTACTAGAGAATGTAAACGAGTGTAATTTTCTTGTTCTTTGACTGTTTTTGCTTATTTCTTTTTTAAAATTTATCTCCTTTTATCAAAATAGTGAAACTTCTAGGGTGGACTTTCCCTTTAAAAAGACCAAGGCTTGGGTTCACTGCATGCTCATTTATTTGCTTGCATAAGCAGTACTTGTGAGTGCATTTAACCTTTTGAACACTAAGCCCAAGATAACTTCGGCTAGGATCTATGGAAAATATGTGTGTTATACTGAAATCAAATCATGCAATAACAAATTAGATTACAGTATCGCTTTAGGAAAGTAGCATTTGAGACCATAATTTGATTATGATAGAACAACATTGATTGTCTAACATAAAAGAAAAATGTTTTTTTATGAGTCCTCATATAAGAAAACAAAATTGATTTGTAATTTTTGGAAGGTCTCAGTGTGCACTCTCTACATTGTCAATCAATTTGGCAGTGGTTCAGGTCTCAGCCATGCCACTGATTTCCTTTAGTGTCTATTTGCACCTGTCATTCTCAACTCAGGTTTAGGAAAAAAATACTAAACCGTGACTAATCTTCACTCTCTGACACCCCTTTGTAAATTTCAGTCAATGGAGGACAGAGCAATTGCATGGTTTTTCACAGATTTTCTTTTGGTGGTATTTTCTCTGAATTGAAACTTAAATTTCCTTTATGATTATGAGATTAGGTTTCATCCTGATTTGGATATTCACTTTCACTGTACATTATCTCTTTTAACTCTTTGAAGTTTGTACAAAGTTTGCTCCCACTATTGGCAGTGTGGGAAGTTGGCATTTCGTGCTCAATGATATCTACACAAAATATTTTGATTTCCCCGGAGGTGGCAGCATTCGCTTTTTATAATCTACTTCATTTCGCTTTACTTACTTATATTTAACAATTGCCATTGTAATGCCACTTAGAATTGCCCCCGCAATATAAAAGTTCTTTGAACCCCGGTTGACCTGGCAACCACATGGGAAACCCTTCTCCCGTGCGGTGTAAAAAGCCGTGCACACCAGCACATTTCCTCTTTCTTTAGCCGGCATGCAACGCCATAGAAGCCCCTCGCAAGATAAATTTACTTACAACTTTTCCTAACTCCTTTTGTGCATATCCATATTATATATTTTTCATTTTTTACGGTGCTTGTTTATATTATATATTTGTTCTTGTTTCCTTTCCCTTTGCATACTATTGTACGGTTGTTTTGCTCATTGGAAGGCCTAAATATGGCTTCTTACCATGCGTAACAGGCAAGCGGATTATCAACAGAGCGTAGCTTTCCTGTGCTCTGTCCCCCTGGGCCCGGTACAGGAGTACAAATCTAGCATCCGTCTGACTTCCAGCAAGGGAAAGAGTTGTGATGACGGGGCATTGTTGAGCCTTGATGGAAGAAAATGGCCTGTTGAGTCTGACTCTTCCTCCCATGGCTCCCCTTAAAAAAGGAAAATGAGAGTCTAAAGCAATGAAGCCCACAACGAAACCTAAAATCGCTAAATCCAAGATGGCGACCAAACCTAACATGTGCAAGGCTGTAGGCAATCCTCCAGCCCTGCATCGAAAAAACCCAGGCGAGGCCGTAGCTAATGCTCCCGCCTTCCCGGTAACTCAGAACCAGCCTGCTGTGGTAGAAGTATCCAACACATTGAAGCCACGGGCGAATCAGAAATCTAACAAGGATAATTCGGATTTGAATTTCTCGCCACCTTCATCAGTAGATCCAACAGTGGCTTGTCACTTTTTTTTACAAGCTCTTCAATCCATATATCCCAGGGAGCGAACACCGGATGGGAAGACTCCTTTTCCTCCAGACAATTGCGAAGCTGAGACACCAGAGACACGGTGGCTCCCTGGCACCATGAGACCATCGATATTGGGGCTTGTTCTTTCCCTATCCTGCCTCTCAGCACTTGATAGAAATATCTGATGAAGAGCTCGGCTGCCATGAGCCACGTATCACTTCCGGATCAAATAATTGGGCTGATGAGGAAAACTCTTCCTTTCTTTCATCATTGGTTAGATCGGAAAATTTTGAAAGTGTGATCAGCAGACGAATCAGCACCTCCTGAGAGTGATACTGAACAGGGAGTAACAAAAAAGGGATGGGGATAGTCCACCCTGATATTTGACTGGGTTTTTTTTCAAAGCAGGAAAATGAAACAGATCACTGAAAATTAAAGTAAAATTTTTAAAAATGAAAATTGCAATTGATTATCTGCAAATTTGCCAACACTTGGTCTGTGATGCTACTTCTGGGGCCATCTTACAAAGAGTTGCAATCGATTCAAATCATTCTCAACTCTGAGATTGATCTCAACAGTGCTCTTACGAGATAGGAGTTGAGATCAGTCT
>CM057156.1:30635577-30691612 GCA_029962745.1 Echinometra lucunter | reverse complement strand
GAGAGCGCTTTGTGCGCTCAATGTGTCATTTGCACGTTCTGCACTGTCAGTACTGCCCCAGTAAAAAGAAATCCTAGCTACGCGCATCTGCAGTGCCTTAGCTCCATTGGGAGCACAATATCTCAGGTGTTGGTGATTCATTCCTATGAAACAACTTTTTAAGCACCTTTGTTTAAGATTATGATTTAGAATCACTGGTATTTTAAAGAGCAGTGTTACAATCACTGTATTACAATTGACTATCAAGTATTGTAGCTGCACTTTTTTCCATGGGGGCAAATCATGCAAATCCATTAGTCATCACCCGTGTAGCCAGGGGGCGATGGCAGCAGTCACTCCCCTTAAACATGCCTACAAAAATGAGCTTGAGCGAGAAGAGAAAAAGGTAAGAGAACCCAGAAAAGGAGCAGACAAGGAACATTTACAAAGAAACAAACTTCCATGCTTCCCACAGAAGGGAGAACTCCCCCTGCTGCCTCCCCCTACGGAGCATACCTCATGCTCACTACCGCCCCCTGAAATGAAATCCTGGCTACATAGTGTTGTCATTGTTTAGTTCCAATGACCAGATACTCTTGAATGGTGTATGAGCAAATCCAGAACATAGCATGTGAAATATAAACTGTGATTTTTTTTGTTCCAATATTGAAGGTGGACTCTGATCCCCTGTTCATTCTTCTGTATAAGAGTAATATTTCATAAGTCAGTGTTAAGTCCCCTGCTTGGTATAATACATGTACATATCTGTGTTTCATATCAACACTGATTAAGTGTATGAGGAACCTGAAATCATACATGATTTGGAAGGCATGCCATACAAGTAAAGGTAAGAGTGCTATTAAAAAAAAGATCATAATGGGTGCTCTATTATACATATAGTGCATGATCTGGAGTTGAATATGCCACAATTTGTGCATCCATACATGTAGCTTTAGAATTTCTCAAGTGCATTATATGTCACTGAGGCTGTAGGCCGAGGTGAGATATAGTGCATGAGAGAAATTCTATATCTACGGATGCACATTTTATGGTATATTTGACGACAGTGAGCTTGAACTATGCGTTACATAAGATGGGAAACTGCTTGTGGGATCAGAGCTGATCACCAAGCTATAAATATTGCAACATCGATCACAAATCATAAAGTGCAGTGCACTCCGTATTATCGATAATTTGTAAGTTATCGATATCTGGGGCTATGGGATTTTGTACATAAATAAGCATGCAACGGTCGTGCCCATATAACAAGTTACACAATAGCAAGAAGAGCAAATCTGACCAATCAGAAACCTTCTTTCAAGTAACCCATCTTATATAATGCTTTATGCAAGTTGATACATAATTGAATGTAGGGGAGAGAAAGAGGGACAGAGAGGGAACTAGGGGTGTGTTAAGTGAGGGAACTCGATTTCTAGAAATGAGTACTTGAGTCGCGAACACAACTCGCGCTCACGATGGGTGGTCTCTCTGGATGTCGTGTTTATCGTCGCGATCTGAGTTCCCGAAACCATCAAGCCCTTGCCCAGCTGCAAGTGACCCGGCAGTGAAGGTCAAATCTGGTGGGCTTATTACTTTTTATTGTCTTGCCCACCGGAGGTGAAGGCGAGACTAAGGGATCCAAATGGTGTCCGTCCGTCGTCCGTCCATCACAAATGTTAAAGTTTACCTGCAAGACTCTCTTATGACGCATAACTTGGCAACTGCTGGTCCAGTGGCAACCAAACTTGGCTGGTAGATGCACTAGGGGTACCATCATGTTTCGGTGCTCTCGGAGGTCACATGGTGAGGTCAAAGGTCATTTGAGGTCACATTGTTATAGAGTACCTGCAAGACTCTCTTATGACACATAACTTGGCAACTGTTGGTCCAATGGCAACCAAACTTGGGTGATAGATGCACTAGGGGTAACATCATGTTGTGGTGCTGTTGGAGGTCACATGGTGAGGTCAAAGGTCATTTGAGGTCAAATGTTAGAGTTTACCTGCAAGACTATCTTATGACAAATAAGTGCTATTAGTTGCACACTAATAGCACACATTAATAACTTTGACATCACCCTACTGTGCGTTCTTCCTCTCTAGATCTGATGTTAGGGCTTTTTTTCTGGTCGGATTTTGTTTGATTTTTTCACTGTAAAGAGTATTCAATTATCTGTGAATATAAAACACCTGCCACTGGCAAAGGAACAAAATAGAGTGCTAAAGTTTCTTTGGAAAGGCCAGATTGATATGTCTAGAAACACAAGTATCATACAGATAAAGCACACTAGTATACAGAGTAAGTTGTATATCATAAGGAAGCCCATTAAAAATATACAACTTTGCTACACGACATTTACCCTCAAAATTTTCAGGTTAAAAAGTTATAGCCTTCTAAATAACAGAGACCCTGTAATCCCAGGTTAGTGTCCGCTGCTAAAAATAATGCAATGCACAGGGGGTTTTCAGGTGAATTCAAAAAGAGTTAACCCATTCATGACAGAGGTCCACATTTTGTGGTTTGGCCTAATAACTTTTGATGCAAAGCTCTAAAAATCATACCAAATACGTGAGCAGAAAGAGCAAAAAATTATACACAAACTGTGCCCATTTTGGTTGCGTCAGTATTTGTTGTTTGATGCTGAAAATTTTCTAAAGGAAAGCATTAAAATCCTTAAATTGGCAATGTGATAGAAAGTTTAAAATCACTCTTTTATCCTGCAAATTGGCAA
Source organism: Echinometra lucunter (assembly GCA_029962745.1). Lineage (NCBI taxonomy): Eukaryota > Metazoa > Echinodermata > Echinoidea > Camarodonta > Echinometridae > Echinometra > Echinometra lucunter. The sequence goes on along the minus strand of CM057156.1, from coordinate 30,688,902 downwards.
CTTTTTGACCCCATATCATACTTTTTGTCATTTTATTTTTATTTCAGATACATGATATTTTATAACAAAAATGTAGCAATAAAATAAAAATGTTGGTGTTGCCAATTTGAAGAAAAAAAAGCTGATCAAATTAGGCTTCAAATAATTCCTGTCACGAATGGGTTAAGAGTGGGCTAAAATAGGAATAAAATATAGTTGAGCATGGAATAAATGCTGTACTTGTTGATATACATAGGCTCTTTAGAGTTGTAAATGTATTAACTTTTGAATTTGTGGGAAAGACATAGATCATTAGAAACGGGAATTATTCTTTGGATTGAAAATGAAATATTAGCTAGATCAACCCTCTCTTTGCAGCAGTATACCCTTTTTATATTAGGGTTAGAATCGTCTGGACAAACACTGTGGTATGCTTCTGCAGCTAATAGGAACACTTTTGGTATCAGCAACAGCATCTTAATGCAGACTTCTCGAACCACTTTGTGAACTGGGTTTAGTCCAGACTTGGTCCTGTCTGGAAGTGGATTCCTTGTAACATGAGAGGTGATGTTCATTATTCTGAAGGTTCGTTATTCCGAAGGTTCGATATTCTGAAGGTTCGTCATTCCGAAACATGCTAATTGCATATACCTAGATGTTTGTTAGTCTGAAAATGAAAAAGGATTTGATTATCCAAACATTTGTGGCATTATTCTGAAGGTTCTTTAATCTGAAAATGAAATAAGGTTCATTATTCCAAAGATTCGTTAATCCAAAGGTTCAAAAGTCCGAAAATGTAATAAGTTTCCTTAGTCCAAAAATAACTGACGAACTAACGAACCTTATTTCATATTTGGACTAACGGACCTTAGGAATAACAAACGTTTGGAGTTATGAACTGTAACCTAAGAATGTTATCCACCCAGCTTGATGCAGATTGATACTCTCATCGTGTTCCATGTATGCTTTTTGGCCAGGTAACAGACAAAAATCAGACCATGTGGGATTTTTAGGCATATGGCATGTTTGCAGCCATGGAAACGGATGTGCTTATCAGATGTTGTGCACTCTCATATAAAAGGAAGCACGATTTAAGATGTGGACCCGGTGGCATCACCCTGTATACCAAGATGTAATGCATGCTCGTTCTAAGAATTCAAAAAGACCCCTAATTCGTGCACTTTCAAGGACAAGTTTTGAAAATTTACCACCTATTTTTACGGAAAAACAAGGACAATTTCACTTTAAAAAGTACCCCTTTTTTACCAATTCAAGGACAGTTTTTAAAAACATACCCTATTTGTGCAAAACAAGGACATTTGTCCAGGGACATTTTTAGACCTATAAGCTGTCCTATACTTATGTTTGATCGTAAAATCACTCCCTCACAACAAAAAAGAACACTCACAGATTTTAGCAACTGAGTCACTGAGCACTCTCCGTAATTAATATATAGAGACCATATAGAGACTAAATCTCAAATATCTTCCAATCTTTGGCGGGATCTCCGGTGGCTAGTTCCCTACCAATTGGGGTAAAAACAGGGGGAAAAATATAATAAAAATTCACGGCTCAAAAATGTTGGTAGGTTGTTGAAATATATCCTATTTTTTCATTTCGAGGACAGTGTGCTCTGAAAACCCCCCTATTTCTGAATTTTGCGGACACCCAATGTTCGCGAACAGGGTGGGGAATATACCCCTTTTCCTTGAAGTTTAGAACGAGCATGCGTACATATTTGCGATGATATGTGACCCCACCAGGGATGTGGATCGAGTCAGGTAGCTGGAAGTCCAGACTATAAAGTCCAGACATAAAATCCAATTTGGAGTAAAGCAAAATGGTATTAGATCATGAACAAAACAGTTTCCTTTGATAGGCAAAAATAGTTGTGTTTTGTTCTAACTGTTTTTCATGTGGCAAACATAATTTCCACTCTACTGTATATACCCATTGCAAACAGATACATCACGTATGTTCACAAGTGTGTTTTCATGCTCACGGCCATATTGGCAAATAGCTATTGTATTTTTCTGAATTAATTAACTGGTTTGATGGGCAGCGCCGATTCCATCTCCTGGGATCGTACCTCGCTAATGAGCAAAAGAAGCCTCTCCAAAACATAAGAAAAAATTGATACCCGTATCCATATGATTTGCAAAATGAATATGTATGAAAATATGAATCTGGCTCTATCGTGAAGGCTACATTATTACACATAGATTTTAAGAGATATTGCGTAAAATGTCGTAAAATTTATGAATAATATGCAAAAACTTGTACTGCATATCATTTTCTAAGATAATTTTTTAATCTAACTTTTCAGAATGTAAATGTAGTATTGCTCTTATAGTAGAAGACTGAAACTACAATTTTAAGGCAAAATTGCATTGCTTCTGAATTTCTCATGAGGAAGTTTTGAACACACAGACATATTTGACAAGTTTCATGTGTGTGTTCTTCTACTTCTGCTGGTATCGGGCATGGCCCCAGGGATGTTCGGTGGTGGTACCCATGAGGTGTATTGCTTAAGCAAATTGAAGATAAAGTAAAATCCAGCAATAGAAACAAAACCCAATTTGGTGCAGTTATAGAGAAATGTACACTTGAAAAGATGTCTATGATATTTAAGCACCGAAAAGTTAAATATTGAATTATGAGGAGAAAATAGTAAATAATATGTGGCGTGAAAGTGAATATGACCTCTTCTCCTTACGACAGCTGGTGGGAAAATGAACTTCAAATTAAGCTTTTAAAAGTTATACTTATGATGATTTACCCATATATAGAACCTAATAGATGTAGATTTCATATACTCCACCTGGTATTTTTCTGAATGTTCTAAACAATCTATACTTGAATAAAATTAAATTGATTGCGTAAACAGATAAGAAAAAAATATGTTAACTGGTATTTGCGCCTTGACCGTTTTGTCCATAACCCCCTATAAACCATGCAAGATGTCCGTGCGCATGAAACCCTCATTTGTTGTGTAGTTAATGAACATACGCGACATGTACTTGAATTATGCTGACAGGAACAGAGCAAAGGCAATGTACAGCAATGCATTATTTTACAGACTTTTTTTTTTTTGCCAAGGATTTTTGGCATGATGTGAGGAGAAATGTTTGTTGCCACTGCTTAATGCTACATTCAGACCTTTGCGTATTTGGCTGCGTAATGCCCGAACGCAGACATAGGCAGTCTTACCCAATAAAGCGCAATGAAACATGCTCACTTCGTACTTGATGCGCAGACTAGCGCATAGGCCTGTGCTGGTCACTCGCTAGTTTTTTAATTTTTTAAATTATCGCAAGCAAGCGCAAGGTCAAATCATCTCTTTTTTAGAGCACTTGTCACTGCCTATGCTACGTTTCTTGCACAATTTACCTCGCTTTAGCCTGTTGTTGTTTGCATGATTGCACGTAATGTTGCACTGTTGCTCGCACCCCACTCGCAGCAGCAAGAACCGCTGCGTTAGCCACTCAATACACTGCGATTTTAGCTTGTACTTCATTTGCTTTGTACGAGCAGCATAATACGAGCTAAATACGCAATAGTGTGACTGCTCGCGTCAGATTTGCTGCGTATTGCTGGGTACGGCTGTGAATTGATAGTGCAGCAATATACACAAAGGTGTGAACGAGGCATAAAGGAGATCCTTTTCTGTACAGCAATTAATCTTCACATAAAGCATACTACATGAACGTGTCATGAGGCAGTAGTTAATAGGTAGTTTTATGGCATGTTAAAGCCGGAAATTGGTCATTATAAAGAAGTTTCTAAAGCATCAGTTTTATTCAAACTATGGTGTACACATTTATTTTTCACTTTTGAATCCTTGAGTAATTGTATGTCAGCATGACATTATGCCTTTATGAGTCATGTTTTATGTATTTACTCATTAATACACTGAGAATTTTTTCATTGTGTGCATGATAAAGTTACTTTTGATATTCACACTTATTTGTCCTGTTTTTATTTATTACCAGTAATGAGAATAACTATAGGAAAAAGTCATTCTTATTTTTTATTTTTTTTTCTATTACTGGTAATGAGAATGAGTATCGGAAAAAGTCATTCTTATTTTTAGTAACAATGGTTGTTGCTTCGGCTAGTCATTCTTATCATTTATTAGAAAGGTTTCATGAAAGAACTGCACTTCAAAGAATTGATGGTAATTGTGAACATGAAATGTTATAATGTCATTTGATTCTCAGCCTTCTCTCTTTCTCTCTCTCTCTCTCTAAAATAGAGGTTGTGCTTTTGCAGCCGTAGCAGTACAAGCAGTTAAATTTGTAAACTTCATATATATTTTTGAAGGAGAGAGTACAAACGTAAATGCAAGTAAATAAGAGTTATAGCCGACCACACAGGGTGAACTGAAAAGTTAACAATATATGGCTACTATAGACCATATTGCCTGTTTGGAGCCAGAAGGGTGTTAACTCAAATAATTTTATACAGAACCTAATGCCCTTCTGCCTCCGAACAGACGACAAAATTAAGCAAATAGTCCTTTGTATTGGAAGCGAGAGAGGCAAATTGGCTCAGTCGGTAAAGCGTCTGCCTGTCGAATCAAAGATTGTGGGTTCAAGCCACCCTGGGGTAATGCGTTGTGTGTTAACGCACCCCTCCCCTTTCTTGTAGACACAGGCTATGTTTCAGTGGAAAACACTCCATCCTTCGGATAGGACGTTAAATGGAGGCCCTGTGTAGAGGAGAGTCACCACCTTTGCACGTTAAGAACCCACTGCACCATTCGAAGAAGAGTAGAGGAAACCCTGGTGTAGTGGTACACCTGCACATCCCAATAAGTTATGATCGGGAGGAGAAACCTGAGGGTCACAGTGATTAAGAGTTCACTTTTCCCCTCCCAGGCCCAGGTGAAGCCATTTAGTTGATATTAATAATTAAAAAGCGCATTACATACATACTTTGAAGTTTAATGGAGACCATCTTGTATCTCTCACTGTAAGCAAAGCATATCATTCATGCTTGTTAGGGCATGCCATAGAAGTCATTGTAGAACCACTTTCTTTGTTGGGGCAATTTCCCAAGTGGACTTGAACTTGAAGTTTAAGTTTGATATGCAGTAGTATAAACACATAGCATGAGACATACAGCAAAAAATACAACAAAGCTAAAGGATGAAAGGAACCAGAAAATAGCATTAATGCTAATGGAGCCTGGTACTTTAGAAGTAGTGGAATAGGCCTACATGGTATGGTTAAACAGAATAAACAGGTATAAGATTGTTATGGCGTGAAGCAGATTAATAAGACTATACCACAAATGAATGGATAAAATATCACCATCAAATGACTAGCTACTTAATCAAGTACTGAATACATAGCAGTTTAATATTAGTCATTCATGCAAAAGATTTTCTAATAACATTATTCTAAAGCACGATATGGTTGGCACAGTAAGAGGTAGATCATGAACGAAACTGAAAATTTTCCTTTGGTTGTCTTAACCTTGGGTATATCTGGTTATTTTTATCCTTTTGCATTGTCTTATGATTATGCTGAATACAAAAGCAATATTGAACAATTGTATGAGGTAACATTCCATTTTTATAATGTATGGTGGCCCTGAAGTACACTCGACAAGAGGTCATGTGCGACATGAATTTCGCATCCCAGGTCCTGACTTTCGCGCCGGGAGTCACGAATTTCACGACTGGGATGCAAAGTTTGCGCCACAGGTCATGAATTTCGCATCGCGGGTCATGAATTCATGACTGGGATGCAAAGTTCGTGATGCGGGTCATGAATTTCGCATCACGGGTCATGAATTTCGCATTGCAGGTCGTGAATTTCGCGCCACAGGTCATGAATTTCATGACCTGGGATGCGAAGTTCAGGACCCGGGATGCAAAATTAAGGACTTGGATGCGAAATTCATGTCGCACGTGACCTGTTGTCAAGCATACTTCAGGGCCACCATATTTATTAGTTCATGCATAAAACTTCAGATACAATGTTTTTACCTCTGACATTTTCACCTCTGACATTTTTACACCGAACCGTTTATGCAGCTGGTATGAATGTAGCTAGCAAAAGTTAGATGATCCCGGAAATTATTTTCTAGTCTCGGTATTGCCTCGTTTAGTAAAGGCCTTTGAGGAGTTATTGAATAAAGGAGTACTTGCCTACCATGAGAAATATTATATTTGGGAAAGGAGAAGGCTTTTTTGAGCAATAATGGACTAGCACCCCATTTATATCTGTTTCACTCAGTGTAGAATATGGTGACTAGAACTGGGTGACCCCGATCTATTTAACTACTGGGATGAGAGAATTTAGTAGTCATTGGGTTAACTAAATAAAATCACATGTTTGCTGTAGGTAAGAGCACCCTTTAGAGGTTTTTAGGAGAGTACAGTTTGTTGTGAGACCACTGGATGTTGTAAAGTGGTCATGTGATTGGAAATCATTGAAAACTTGTTCACATAATATATGCACTGCTTCAAGAAGAAATTTTAAGTTTTTCTTATTGCATACCGAGTGTCAAGAAAACTTGTTCACATAATATGTATGCACTGCTCCAAGAAGAAACTTTAAGTTTTTCTTATTGCATACTGAGTGTCATGTTTTTCTTAATGCATACTGAGTGCAATAAGAATTTAGTAATCATTGGGTTAATTAAATAAAATCACATGTTTGCTGTAGGTAAGGGCACCCTCTAGAGGTTTTTAGGAGAATACAGTTCGTTGTGAGACCACTGGATCTTGTAAAGTGGTCATGTGATTGGAAATCATTGAAAACTTGTTCACATAATATATATGCACTGCTTCAAGAAGAAACGTTAAGTTTTTCTTATTGCATACGAAGTGTCATGTTTTTCTTATTGCATACTGAGTGCAATAAGAATTTAGTAATCATTGGGTTAATTAAATAAAATCACATGTTTGCTGTAGGTAAGGGCACCCTCTAGAGGTTTTTAGGAGAATACAGTTTGTTGTGAGACCACTGGATCTTGTAAAGTGGTCATGTGACTGGAAATCATTGAAAACTTGTTCACATAATATATATGCACTGCTTCAAGAAGAAATGTTAAGTTTTTCTTATTGCATACCGAGTGCATATTCACTTTTTGGTGGCACTCATTTACCATTCATTTAGTATAATATGTACACACAAAAAATGCAGCTATGTTTTTGTTTTTGTTTTGTTTTTGTGTTTTACCCTTCAGAGCTGAATGAGCCTGAAATGGCCACTTTCTTGTCATTCATTGATATCTACAATTTGCTTCAATTAGTCTTTGGTATCATTTGAGGCAAAAACACTCAGAATTATTTCAAGAGGTTTGTTTATGATTTGGCTGGCTTTTCAAATCAAATGTGCTTCTGTGACTTAAGAAGAGAGCTACGTGATTAAGACAGTTAAAGGCATTGGCTAACTTTGTGAGTAGCTGATTTTAAAAATTCTCAAACTAAGATGAAACATGTGTATGAGTACATGTACTTGTATTTGTACTCAAAAACCCTGAAACCAACCATAATTTGGAATGAAAAAGTGTAAGTTAGACGCAAACGGGGATTTTATTATCCTTCGTCTCATGAGACAATCACCAAGAGGATCACTTTGCTTGAATTTGAAAATGCCGTTATGTGCCTTCCGCCGCGTGATACGCCAATACACACAGTACGGTAAGGTGAGTCATACGCACATGCGCACTCCTTATGTCTATTCTGTGCAACTGATCCTCCTATATTTTTCAAACATTGGTTCACATTTTTGATATTTAGAAATACTTCCTGTAGGTATTATACTTTGAAACTTTCAGACTGGTATTTTTACACTATAACCCTTATGTTTATCCCATTTTCAAGTAACAAAACAAAATTTTTTAAAAATCATGACAATGTTAACCAATGTCTTTAATCGTAGCAAAACCTTACAAATTATCTTGAAACTGATACTGGGGTTTCTGTTTGTCAGTACTCTCTATATAATTGTCCCAAAATGACTACTGGAATAGAGAAGCGTTGTAAACATTTTACAATTACACCAGGCCCCTAGCATTCAAGCTAATGCAATCACAATTCTCCCTACTGCAAATATGAGATTCAGCAGTAGAGGGCGACATTTCCCACATACTGCGCAGGTCAGCAAATGCACATCCAGTACCGACGATTTGACAAAATTTCTTCCAGCTTCCATAAAAAGTGTAAAGCCAGGTTAAAAATCCCTCATTTGACGAAAATATTGTTCAGGTATCATAAACTCTCCTCATGATTTTATTAATTAGATCTATGCAGGTAGCATCAGAATTTGTTGCTTGTGTTTTCTAGGCTCAAAAACTATCATTCTTATGGGACTTGGTAAGACTCGACCCATTATATTTGCATGGAAAACCGGAAGCCTTTGTCTGCACTGTGTGTGGGAAATATTGCCCTCCACTTTTGAATATCATATGTGTGGAGGGGAGAATTTTGATGAAAATAAGGTATGAGATCACATACAGTGTAACTTTCAATGGAAGCATCCCAGAAAAGGTCTAAAATTGTGCCGGAATAGCCCACTTGCAAAGTTCTGTTGCTCAGTAGTCAGGCTTTGCTCTCAAGTTGAAAGATCTTGTCACACCTAATAAATGAGAATAATATTCCATTTCTGCTATTGCATACAAAAGTCAAAAGTACCATATGCTTTACAAATTGTAAAAATGATATAACGGTATTGGTTTCTGATCTCACAACCATGAAAACTGCACAGTGCATTTCTTTGCATTATACCTACCAGGTGCAATTTGAACTCTAGGGAAGTGAGAAAAAAACTTAGATTTTATGTCTTGTTGAATGTAGCTTGCTGACCTTCTGGGGCTTTATTATGTTTGAAGCCAAAATATCACAATTTCAGACTGGAATTCCGGTTCGGATTTCACATTTATTTGTGGTGTACCAGAGACTACAATAAGGGGACTGTGCCCTCTGTCAGCATAGGTAGTATAGTTTGAATTGCAAACATAACACATTTTTCCCCTTTTTAGACAAATGGCTTATAACGGTTTCAAGATAAATGTCCAGAAATATTTCCAATTTTCACTTGAGTTCACTCTGTTGATAGTCAGACCAAATTTCCAAAATAAAGCTGAAATACATGAATCCAGTCAATGTTTCACCTTTTTGGAATTTTGTTCACTTTATGGATTACACATAATCCTTGAGATATGTAGGTTGTTGTCGCATTCGCTGTGAGCGACGAAGAGGTGGTTGTGGCTGTTGGTGGCCATATCCTTCCTGTTGGTGATCGACCTCGTCATCATCAAAGATGAACTGGTCGTCGTTCAGATCACTGAAACTTCCCGGACGGCTCGCGACCAATCGTCGCGCGTTCCACCGCGTGTTGTCATGTAAGAGGAATGAGCTTGGACCTAACCTCTTGGTGATCTGCTTCGGTGGTGAGAACGAAGAGGCTAGTTTGTGCGAGCGATTTGGGCGCTTGATACGAACCCAGTCTCCGACCTTGAATGTTGCGGGTCTCGCGTTTCGACGTTTGTCAGTGTACGCTTTCGCTCGCTTCTGTTTCCCTGTGATTTCTTTCGCTTTCTCTGCGACTTCTGCGGATGGTGGAGTAGGCGGTTGGAGGATGTTGAGGGGCATTCTCAAATTCCTGCCAATCATGAGCTTTGCCGGTGTTTCACCGGTCAGCGAATGAGGTGTGGATCGATATGTACGCAGGCATATCTGGATCGCTTGAGCAAAGGTTTTCCCTTCTGACATGCTAGCTTTCACGCTATCCTTGATTACGCGATTGAATCGCTCAACACCTCCATTTGACTGTGGATTGTAGCGAGATGTGCGATGGTGGCGTATGTCGTAATGGGCTAGGAAGTCTGTGAACTCTGTTGAAACGAACTGAGGTCCGTTGTCTGTTGTCACATGTCGAGGCAGACCCCACTTGTGAAAAGCTTCTCGAGGATAGCTATGACTGACCTTGTGGTAACCGAACTTGTAGCAGCTATTTCAGGCCACTTGCTGTGTAAGTCGTGGACGACTACAAGGTAACGCTGACTACTCGGTGCTGCGACAACTTCTCCAAAGATGTCTACTTGTATGGACTGCCAAGGTTCTGTAGGCCATGGCGTAGGCTGTAATGGCGCGGGGCGAGGGGTTACTGACTTTTCGCTCAGCGTGCAGCTCTCACAACTCTTCACAAATTCCTCAATTCGCGTATCAATACCAGGCCACCAGACTGTTTCGCGACACCGCTGCTTCATCTTGACTATGCCTGGGTGACCATCATGCGCGACCTGGATGACGCGATGCTGCAGAGATTTCGGGATGACGGCTTGCGTACCACGTGCGATACATACGTCGTTGAATACCGCGAGTTCATGTCTGATGCGGTGGTATGGCTTCAGATCATCACTTATGTCATGAGGCCATTCTGTCTTCAGGAAATGACAGACCTCTTTCAGCATTTCATCTGTAGCTGACTCTGTGATGAGCTCTTCCCGTGAGACTAAGTGCGCGATTGCGTGCGACGTGACTGCGAGAACGTAGTCTTCAATGTCATTCAGTGTGTCATTGTTGTGATTGCTCGAGGGCGTGGTGCGACTAAGCATGTCAGCGACTCTGTTGCGGTTACCCGAGAGGTACTCAACATCAAAGTTATACTGGTGGAGTCTATCTGACCAGCGATAGATGCGTAGTGGGCGATGTCCTGACCCTGTTGTGCTTAACAAGGTCGTCAGGGCCTGATGGTCTGTACGGAGAGTGAATCTGCGGCCGTATAAGTACATATGCCAATGCTCACAGGCATACACACAAGCAAGGGCTTCCCGCTCTCCTGTTGAGTACTTCCGCTCAGTGCTACTCAATGCGTGTGACGCGAACGCGACTGGACGCTCTTCTCCTTCAATCAATTGCGACAGCACAGCCCCCACCGCGATACCCGATGCATCTGTAGTGATGAAGGTCACCGCGTTAGGATCAAAGTGTGCGAGTACCGGTGGCGAAATTATCGCTGACTTGAGCGTGTCGAATGCGTGCTGCTGTGTGTCACACCATTCCCATGGTGTGTCGTTACGCAACAATTTCTGCAGAGGCTCAGCGATCACGGCGTATTGTGGAACGAACTTGCGATAGAAATTCGTTGAGCCAAGGAATGAGGCGAGTTGCTTCGCATTCTCAGGGGCAGTGAGCTTGCCAATAGCTTCGACGTTGTCAAGCTTAGGCTCCACTCCAGCTGCTGACACTTTGTAGCCTAGGAAATCTACTGTAGATGCTGCGAATGTGCACTTCTCCCTATTGAGCGTCAGGTTATGCTTCGCGAACTGAGCGAGAACGTTGTTCAGTCGGTGATCATGCTCTTCCTCATTGCGACCATGAATGACAACGTCATCTAGGAGATTGACAGCTCCCTCACACTCTGCGAGAATTGAAGACAGGATCTTCTGAAATGCACTAGGTGCTGAACTGAGGCCATATGGCATACGCTTGTACTGGAATATGCCATCATGCGTAATGAATGCAGTAAGGTACCGGCTGCGTTCTGCTAGCGGAATCTGCAAGTAGCTCCGGCGCATGTCAAGCTTTGTGAATACTGTCGAGCCATGAAAGGACGCTGACAGCTCTTGGATAGTTGGTAGCGGGTACTTATCTGGTATGATGGCTTTATTGACCGCTTTAAGATCAATACATAGGCGCAGTTCTCCATTCTTCCAGCATGCTATCACCAGATTAGAAACCCACGGTGAGGAATCTACGTGTTCGATGATATCATCGGTTTCCAGACAGCGTAGTTCTGCAGACACTTCCTCACGAACGGCGAACGGTAGACGGCGTAAGCTTTGAGAAACTGGACGCACTGACTGGTCTACTCGTGGTGCATGGCAGTACCCCGTAACAACTCCGAAGTCCATAAACAGGGATGGATACTTGGCCATGTGTGAGTCGTTGATGATGTTGACTTGCTCACCTGAGGGGTCACAGAGGTGGAAACCAAGCAAGTCAAAGAGATCAACACCGAGGAGGCTCTTGCCCTTCGCGACGTAGATCAGGCAACTATCAACAGTCTTGTCCTTGTAGCGAACGGGCAACTTGACACAACCTAGCACTGGAATTGACTTGTCAGGGTAAGAAGTCAAGCTGGCGGGTGCTGGCATAAGCGGAAATGTAGAGAAGTACCGCTTGTAGATCAAATCATTGATGATCGTGACGCTTGACCCTACGTCAATCAAGAGGCGGAATGGAATGCCATTGACGTCAAGGTCGCAATACTTGAAATCACCTCCATTGTCGACACTGTACACATAAGCTGCATGTTCCTTCTCACAAGTACTAGTAGGCGTATCCTGTTCAACATGTCGAACACTTTGGCTCTTTGAACGACACATCTTAGCGAAGTGATTCATTTTTGCGCATGCTCTGCACTTCTTGCCATTGGCAGGGCACGCACTTCTGTCCTTGGCATGAGTCCCTCCGCAGTTCCTGCATTCTGAGCATTGCTGTTTAGCATGTGGCTTTGGACGATAGCCTTTTTTGGACACACCCTGTACACGAGCTTCTGGGGAGGGTGCTGCAGTAGGAGCACTCAATGTTTTAGAGTCAAGAAGAGCAGCTTCAACATTCTGAGCAACAGTTACAGCCTTCTCTAATGTCAAATCATCATTCTCCATCAACAAACGCTCTCTAATACGGGGTGTACTAGTTTTCTCGATAAGTTGGTCCCTAATGAGTTCATCCTTAAGGTCCCCAAACTTGCATGTTGATGCCAACTGCTGAAATGCAGCCACATATTGCTTGACTGGCTCCCCGTTACCTTGGGCTCACTTCCTGAAGTTGTACTGTTCGATTATAACACTCTTTTTGGGCCCAAAATACTTCTCAAGTACCTCGACAGCATCACTGTATTTGCTTAGTGACTTACCGCTGTCCTTTGCTAGCTGATCGAGAATCCTCTGACCCTCTCCGCCCAAGCAGTGGGCTAGGATGGCTCGCTTACGCTCAGGTGAAGCCGAGTCCAGTCCCGTGGCTAACAAATAGGTGTCAAATGTGGAAATCCATCTTTCCCACGGAATAACAGGTTCCCCTGGGGTGGCCAGAAAGGGCGCTGGGGCCGGGAGGTTCAAAGCAGTGGCCATCCTCGTCGCCAGGTATTATGTCTGAAGCCAAAATATCACAATTTCAGACTGGAATTCCGGTTCGGATTTCACATTTATTTGTGGTGTACCAGAGACTACAATAAGGGGACTGCGCCCTCTGTCAGCATAGGTAGTATAGTTTGAATTGCAAACATAACAGGCTTGATGCTAGGACCTGCACATCTATCTAGAAAGGTGTTCAAATCACTCTACAGGTGTTTTTACCCATTCTGTATTAGTTTCACTGTGTGTTAAAGTTTATACAATTTTAGCAAAATTATTATTTTTTTAGTGTAGGATCTGGGAAAATCAGTAATGTTGGTTTCCCTTTGTTAAGATCTGTCTTACTTCACTTGAGATTGGGACTCAGAGCAAAACATATACGTGTATGTATACATTTTATAGATTTGTCTGGAGGGAACTACTTTAAGGTTTCCCTTTTAACCCTTCAGCAGCCAAAGCCATGTTCACTAGTCTCTGTAAGCATTGGCAAAGTCGGAATAGTCGCATGCTCACTCATGTATACTCAGTACCCCTGCAATAAACGTGTGGTGGGCATAGTAAGGGTTAAATGATTTTCTCGTTTTATAGGGTTCAGTATAGGATCTCTTTCCTGTTCCTGCTAGATAACTTGTCATCTTACACCCCCTCGTTATTACTAAACTCATTCACTTCTGGCTCTACTTCCTGATGAGTGTGGACTTCCTTTTCACCTTGTATGCAATCCTATATACTTCCAAATAACTTCAACTCAACAAAGCTCTGCCCAGTCTGATTGTATTTCTGGTTACAATTCTTCCTGTGTAGCTGAATACCTAGAGTGCAGACTACATGTTCATACCTGTACATGTATATGGTATCATGCAGGTAACTACATGTATAAGTGGATTTATACTATGGTAAAACCACAGTATAAACTGTGTTAGTTGCTTCTTCTGCTGTGTATAAAGTAAGTCACCTTTTATTATCAAAGTGCTTTTATTCTTTTTATTCACATATTTGTGTTTGTTATTCATATATGATCTAGTAAATAAAGAAATATATGATCTACCTTTCAGAAAGGTATGGTATGTCTGTAATGTAAATATTTGTAGTGTAGGCTTTGAGTCTAATCAGGGGACTGTGCAAATTAGTTTATATTGCGTTTACCTTTTGGGGGGGATTTCATACTCTAATTCTGCATTAAAATGGGAAATTCTGTATTGAAACAGGGGATTGGGTAATATTGAGAGCAGCGAGATCTTCACTTATCAACTCATGAAACTTTCACAAAAGTGAAGAAAATCTCTTTTTATGTTGTGTATAAATACTGGTATATTGAAGCTCAGTTTTGGTGGCAGATAGAAAATTGGCATAAAACCAAATATGGACTTCAAACATAGACTTCAAAAGAGATTATGTGTTAGTCCACTTATGATTTCCATTGAAGTTTAGTGTAAATATTTATGTAAGGAATGCAATATAACAGCTACATGCTGAACTACACTGTAGGACCCATCCATTTGTCATATAGGCAGTTCCTTGATAGATTTTATATGCATTTTAATGTATAATGCATGTCACCGTGATAATATCTTGCTACTTATCATCTAAAAGCAAAGAACTCTGCTGAGTTTTTCATGGGCCTACCAAAACTGTTCATAACCTTTAAAGAAACATTGTAAAATCTGATTTTTGTCTGAATAAGGATTTCGTTCTGCTGCGTGGGCATCGCTTCATTGGCGTGTAAAACCATCGAGGTAAAAAATGATTGCAGTGATCTATGTTACAGCAGCAACATGAAGCCATATACTCAGGTTGAGAAAGATGAATGTGATTAAAATGAGTTGGAATCTGATAGGAGAATGTGCTACCCCCTTGTTAGCCCCTTAGTTGGCCCTCTACTTCCAGGGTTGTGATGATTGGAGTTCAGTAAATGCTCTCTTCAGATATCATTTAAGTGTACTCCTATATGAATGCTGACATCATGTGGTGTTTATTTTCAAGTGGTGAATTTCCTTGGGGATGTACTGCGAGCATCTATCTACCCTGCTCTTAATGCCATATCTTGTTGGAGTTGAGTTGAAGAACAGATGAAGCTGTTCCACCGGATCAATTCTGTCTTTCCTGGGCCTAAGACCTCTTCCTATTGAATCAGAACATTTTAACATTCCTGCAACCTCAAATGGACTTTTTGTGGAAAGTGTTAATCATGATCTGATACTAGACCAGATTTATGGTAGTGGAAGGATTCCTGGATGTACAGTACTGTACATGGACCCAATCCTTAGGAATTATTTTAATACTTAGTGCTTGTGATAAGTGTACTAATGGAGAATTATTTCCTCATGTCTTACATATATACTATCCTTACTAGGATTTGTGAATATCCTTTATATTATTGGGCACATACTCCGGATTCTCTGCATATGGAATAAATTTTCACCATGTTCACACTGAAGTAAGTATTCAGGTTGTGATAGCATTTGGTATTTTCAGTTATCTGTAAATTTTACACAAAAAGAGCAAACTAAATCTAATTTGCATACATGCATTGTTTGACCGTCAGAGATACTTCTTTCTCTTAATGAATTAAAAGTTGCATTGCTGTGTTGAAGATGTGCTAATGTTGATAACAGAACATGATGACATAAGTCCTTTGTATGGATGTAAACAATATGCATGTTTGATATTGATTGTGGCTAGAATTACTATGCTTGTGGAAATCCCTGAATTGCCTCTTAAAAACTTCACTAAAGTCCTGTATTTTTTTCTCCAGTAAAGATTCATAATGTGAATGTTGGACATGTATCTTTTCTGTTACTAGATTTCAGTTAATACTTTTGCTAGTACAGTAAAGACTCATTAAACAGAAGAATATCATATATTTTCCTTTTCATCTAGAGCTCAAAACTTTGAATTTTGGACAAGCAACTTCTGTATACCAGTTTTCTCTCAATTGAAAGAACTAGAACTACCTTGAATTATTTAAAACTTTGTATGTTTTACAGTATTTTTGTCATGCACTGATATCTCTGAAATTCTTGAATATTTGATGAATATAAATAACATTCGTGTTATGAAATCTGGAATAGCATAACTTATAAAGACAGACTTGCATATCAGAATGTAACCTCTTTTAAAATGAATTTTTAATGTTCATTTTTTGCCTTTTAAAGAAACCAAGGAGTAGTATTTGAGGGGGTCTTAAAGTGATTACACAATGGTAATTTTTTTTTCGATATATGATCGAGAATAGTATTCTCAGAAATTACATTAAAAATATGATGATTTTCAATCGAAATCAATGCATTTTGGCTAATTTTCTAATAAAAAGTCAAGAGTTGACCAAAAAATTTGAGTATGAGGTATGACGTCAAAGTGGGTACCCAGCTTCGCGCATTGCAGTTGTGCTGCGCGCTAGACTGTACAATATGTATTATACCTTGCGCGCATTTTGCTAGAATTGCGCGACAAGGTACCCACTTTGACGTCATTTTGACGTCAAAGTGGGTACCCAGTTGAAACTGGGTCACAGCTGAGGGGTCAAAAATATTCTGAAATCTCACCACATTTGGAGGTTTCCTTGGCAACACGACTTTTAAAAAAAACTTTAGGCAGATGATTTTCTGCTAATGAAATCATGCTCTTTTAAATGAATTAACATTGTTTCAGCATTGGGTACCCCCTTTAATGATGTCATTTTATTTTGTAGGATGCAAACTGATTGTGGAAGTACAAATTTGTGGAATCCTGTAATCATAAACATGAAGACAATACCCAAGTAAAAACATGTAATTAGACTGAATTTCTTGGCAAATCAAAACAAGTCCTTGCCCTGTCCTAGAAGTGACTGGTGAATACTTAGGTCCATGATGGGAGTTCCCTGTAACCATTATCGGGGAGTTCCCCTAATTCATTATGACCATAGGATAAGCTTATTATACAAGTGAGAGAGTAAGAAATTGTGCCCTGTGCTCCTAATTGTTCACCTTCCTTTGTGTTCGTAACAAGCAGGTTTGTTATTACACCTAGTGGTTACATGTCACTATGCTCCCAGTGCCTTCCACACTTGACTTGCTCTTGCTGGCTTGATAGAACTTCACACTTTTGAACTCTCTTCCTTGGCCTTAATACCACCAGCTTTGTTTGGTGTCTTTCTGCCTTTGGTACATACTGAGCTCATAAAGTTATTTTCTAGTAATTTTGAGTGGGATGATGATTTCCAAGTGGCGTAATAATTTTCTCCCGGATTTGACAACAAATTTTGTGAATTCATAGGAATTGAGAAGTGCAAAGTTTCTTCTGATGTGTGTTATCTGCTTGTGCTTTTTGCGATCACGCCTGCTAATTGTTGAAAGAGAAGATACCATGGGTACTATTGATGTTAACCCAGGAGCTACTGGAACTGCTTGATCCCTGTGTAAAGCCTATGGGAATGAGAGAATTCAGTAGTCAACAGGTTAATTTGGTTCAGCACCAACTAATCCAAGGATCTGCATGATTTTTTAATGCTACATGTGTATGGATTGTAAGGCAAAGATTCATGTGTCACATGCATTGGTTGTAGAGCTGCTGCCGTCAACATGGAACAGATTGAAGTTGGTGAGAGTTTCAAACAAGAATCTTAGGCCACTTATCAAAAGTCTCGTCCTACGTCTTTGATTGTCTTCTCCACGACCATTCTTTTAAATTGGCTTTCCCGATCCCCGTTGTTTTGTCTTTGGAGAAACGGGGGAATGGATGGGAAAAGACGCTGAGCGGGAATGACGCAAAAAGCCGTGTCCCAAATTGGCGCTGACTTTTGATAAGTTCCCTTACTGATGAAATATTTGTTTTTTGAGGAATATCAGGGCATTTAGTGCAAAAATTGTGTTGCAAAGGACCTTTACATGTCCATGTAGATAGTTTGAATCATAATAAAACTTTTCTGTAAATGTTACAGCAAGTAAGGACATGCCCAGAAAGCAAACGTATTGGTTGTCACAGTGGTGAATTTATAAGCTTATTGGACAGTTTTGTATTATTCAGCTTACCGGTAATTCAAATAACGGGGATCTAGATTGTAATGTTGATGTTCTAGCTCTGCTGTAAAAATTGTACTCTTAAGCCATCCCTTTTACACTTCAGACATTTCTATGTGCCAGCATTGCTAGCCTTCAAAGGTAACTTGTCAGATTTCTCACATTTTGCCTGCAGTGATTTGCAACATGCACTTTGTTAAGTTACCCTTTGCATTGTGTACAAAGGGAGAATGCATCGTGCTTGACTTAAGTTTCTTACTTTTTGTGCTTCAAAAATGATCAAGGATTTAGAATTTCCAAATGACTGGTATATCATAAAGTGTATGTTATTTTTTATTATAATAAATTCATGGAAAAGGTAATGATATATATTCTGGTTTTATAGCACCTAATACATCTCTCTGATGTCTCTAAGCCCTTTACAGAAGTATAATTACCCCAGTCATCTGGTTGAGGCTTGCGTGCACACAGTGTATGCACCTTCTCCACTCCCTAGGGAGCATTAATTCCACCCGGGTGCCTTTTGCAGGCACTCACAATTCTAAACAATCACAATGACTTTCACATCCTACCAGGTACCTACTTACACCCGGGTGGAAGGTGGCAAATGTAAATTCATATCATGCCATAGGACATTAGTGCCGTGGCAGGATTCAAATGATTTGTTAAATGCTTGTTATTAATTCATACTTCATCTTGTCTCCTATTGCTCAACATTTTCTTGATTTAGGTGAGCATTATAGCATTGCAGCAGATCTGATTGAGAGGGGTTTAGTAAGCATCAATGAAGCAGCTTCCGATATGCTGGGTACAGACATCGTACCACTCCTCAAGATATGGGTCGAACCTGATGAGGACTCAAGCACCAATAACAACAACAATAAAAAGGTGAGAAAATTGTATTAAATCTAATTTGACATCTTGTTGTTGTAGTTGAGTGTTATAGTCAAGTGATGTATCACTCCAAGCCATGTAATTGCATATATGTAGATGAAGCAGCTTCTGATATGTTGGCTACAGACATCGTACCTTTCCTCAAGATATGGGTCAAACCTGATGAGGACTCAAGCACCAATAACAACAACAATAAAAAGGTAGGAAAACCGTGATGTACCTAGTTATAATAGCTATCTGTTTACTGCAGTGCAATCCAGAGGAGCGTTTCATGGAGAGTTTTGTCGGTGATTTTCACTGACTAATTTGCTCTCAGCCAATCAGATGCAAGGATTTTTAGTAGCTTATAACAGTTGTCAGTGAAAATCACTGACAAAACGTTTCATGAAACGCTCCCCAGGTTTTGATGTGAGGTTACGTAATAGATATACCAATCTTTAAATCACTAATTTCATGATCATTCATTCCGTCATCAATATTTATCAATTGATATCACTTTGTATGAAGGAGGCATGCTCCAGCATCAAGGTTGAATGGAAATGAAGAAGAAGAAGAGGAAGGAGGAGGAGCAGGGTTTGATTTTTATGCCTTTGCCCACCAAAGGTGGTGATGGAGGCAGTATTTTTTTAGGTTGTCTGCCCTTCATGCTTTTTCGTTAACTTGATATCTCAAGAACCATTTGAGGTATGAACTTTAAACTTTGTTATAGTACATGTATGTGTCACCATGCATGTAGGTAGACTTTCTGATTAGATTTTGGGGTATGTAGGTCAAGGTCACAGAAGTCAATATATGAAATTTCATGTGTTTGCCTCATTAACATATACAGTACATGTATCTCAAGAACCATTTGAAGTATGATCCTTAGACTTTGTGCTTGTATGTATCACTGGAGGAAGAAGATCTGATTAGATTGGGGGGTACGTAAGTCAAAGGTCAAAAGTCACAGGTGTCAAGTCTAAAATTTCGGGTGTTAGCTTTGTTAATGCAATATCTTGAGAACTGTTTGAGGTATGAACTTGGTGCTAGTATGCACGACCATAGGAAGATGATCTGACTAGATTTGATGTTAGTTAGGTCAAAGGTCGAAGGTTACAGAGGTCAGTTCTGAAATTAGCAGGTTTTAGCCTGGTTAAAGCAGTATCTCAGGAAGGTACCGTTTGAGGTACGAACTTCAAACTTGGTGCTTGTATTCATCACCGTAGCAAAATGATCTGATTAGATTTTGGAGTAGGTAAGTCAAAGGTCAAAGTTCACAGCCGTCAATTCCGAAATTTCAGGTGTTACTCCTGTTAGCGCAATATCTTGAATCGTTTGAAATGCAGTATGAACTTCAAATTTGGCGCTACTATGCATTAGCATAGGAAGACGATCTGATTAGATTTGGGGGTAGGTGGGTCAAAGGTCACAAGGTTAGAGCTCAGAAAAGTATTTGAAATCATTTGCAAGTTTTGTGTTTCCATGATAAATTGGAATATATGGCAGGGATGTTAGAGTGAAGTATATCTTTAGGTGAGAGAGGTAATGGTATGTGTAACTAGCTTTGGTTGAGATATGCATAAATACATAAATTAAAATTGCATGGAAGGTGGAGGCATAATAGTCAATCTCGCGTGCTGGAATTGCTCTTGTTGATTATTGAAACCAACCTCAATGTGCTTGTGATTTACATGCAATTGAAACCTAACATAAGTGCAATCTAACAAGTGCAATTGTAAATAGTATACATGTATCTGCCTCTGAACATACTTTTACAGCTTTCACTATGATTAAAGTCATTGGTTAAGCATTGTTATAATTATTTTAAAAAAAAACATTTTGCTACTTGAAAATGGGATAAACATAAGGGTTATAGTGCAAAGATACTAGCCTGAAAATTTCAAAGTATAATATCCACAGAGAGTAGTTTTAGATATTGGAAATGTGAACAAATGCTTGAAAAATATGTAAGGGTTGGTTGCACAGACTAGATGTACTGTGTGTATTTACGTATCACACAGAGGGAGACAAATAACGTGGGGTTTTTTTTTTAACTCAAGAAAAACGATCCTCTTATTTATTGTCTATACGACCAAAAATAATGCAATTGCAGTTTGCGTCTTACTAACAGTTTTTCATTCCAAATTATGGTTGGTTTCAGGGATTTTTAGTACAGATACAAGTACTCATACACATATTTCATCTTAGTTTGAGAATTTTTTAAATTGGCTGCTCACAAAGTTTAATAGCCTATGCCTTTAAGCAACCAAGTCATTGACCATGTCAGCTGATTAATATGAGAACAGGATGGAATTGTCTCTACGACCAAAAATAACGCAATTGCAGTTTGCGTCTTACTAACAGTTTTTCATTCCAAATTATGGTTGGTTTCAGGGATTTTTAGTACAGATACAAGTACTCATACACATGTTTCATCTTAGTTTGAGAATTTTTTAAATCGGCTGCTCACGAAATTTAATAGCCTGTGCCTTTAAGCAACCAAGTCATTGACCATGTCAGCTGATTAATATGAGAACAGGATGGAATTGTCTCTACGACCAAAAATAACGCAATTGCAGTTTGCGTCTTACTAACAGTTTTTCATTCCAAATTATGGTTGGTTTCAGGGATTTTTAGTACAGATACAAGTACTCATACACATGTTTCATCTTAGTTTGAGAATTTTTTAAATCGGCTGCTCACGAAGTTTAATAGCCTGTGCCTTTAAGCAACCAAGTCATTGACCATGTCAGCTGATTAATATGAGAACAGGATGGAATTGTCTCTACGACCAAAAATAACGCAATTGCAGTTTGCGTCTTACTAACAGTTTTTCATTCCAAATTATGGTTGGTTTCAGGGATTTTTAGTACAGATACAAGTACTCATACACATGTTTCATCTTAGTTTGAGAATTTTTTAAATCGGCTGCTCACGAAGTTTAATAGCCTGTGCCTTTAAGCAACCAAGTCATTGACCATGTCAGCTGATTAATATGAGAACAGGATGGAATGGTGAAGATTTTTGTATCACATGACACTTTTCATATCATTAACTGTACTTGAATTGGATTATCAACATCAAGCTGATTGTTTATTCAGTATTTGATTCAATGTTAAGATCATACAAGTATCAAGCTGATTGTTTATTCAGTATTTGATTCAATGTTAAGATCATACAAGTATGATTGTTACATTGAGAGTATAGGGAAATACTATATTGATGCATTGTTCAGGAAAAACAAATCTGAATTGCTCAGTATGAACATAGCTGTTTCCTGGTTCCCTGTGTAAACAAACTGTATACTAATATCATGAACATGGTTTGGAATTGGATAGGCAGCGAGAGAGAGAGAGAGAGAGAGAGAGAGAGAGAGAGAGAGAGAGAGAGAGAGAGGGAGGGAGGGAAGATAGATAAATGCTCATCATTTATCATTTTCAGTTTGGTACTGTCATGTAGTGTGAGTAAGAGAAGACTTGACACAGTACTGTATTAGACTGCTCACCATCACTGGAAATATTGTCTGCAGGCGGGTGGTTTGACCAAATTCAGTTGAATGTCTTGAATGTCTTCACCCTGCAATTAAAAAAATATAATAACATCTTTCTTGGATAATTCAAAATCTACTGATAAACATACTATAAATCTGCAATGTTAAGTAACTATTTTTATGCCTCTGCCAAATTCTGAACCTGAACGCCATTTCACACAAGTTTGACATTTATGTAAATGACCATATGCAAATGATAAAAATGCCAATTATTTATTCTGTCGGAACCATGCAATGCATCGTGTATGTCTGGCTTGCCCAAATATATAAACAAACTTTGTTCATGGTTTCACTTATGAACAATTAGGTATCGTAAATGCATTGGCTGAGGAAGGATGAGAGAGAGAGAGAGAGAGAGAGTTGGGGCCAGAGAGAGGGGTGTTGTGACCCGGGGGGGGGGGGGGGGGCACTTGACCCCAAAAGTGGTAGGTATGTGCCACGGGCGAGACCAAAAAACGGGGGCTTTGAAACAGGCTTATTGTGAAAAGGAGAGTCTTTGGAACTACAAATGTTTGTGAAAACGGGGGTCTTCGGAACGGTTCGCCTGTGTGTGAGTGCGTATGTATCCCTATGGAACAGGCATACGTGCATGCAGCTAGCCCGTCGGGTGCGCTCGTGCAGAGGCGATGGTCGGACAGCGCTCTGCGGGCCGCTTTTCACCAAAAATGCAGCTCATTGTAGCGGATCAATGCGGCCGGAACAGCGCAACGAAAAACATGCGAAGCTTTGGAACAGATTTCTTTCTTCTTTTTTTCTCGATAAGAAGAAAATGCTATGCTTTGGAACGGCTTTCTTTGTTCTTTTTCTCAATAAGTAAAAATGCTATGCTTTGGAACGGAAATTTGAGTGTAAAAATGGGGGTCTTCTCCGTGGCACATACCCACCACGCATTATATACTGAATGCCCCCCCCCCCCCCCCCCCCCCCCGGGTGTTGTGAGAGCAAGAAATATAGGGGGGTAGATAAACATGCATCATAATAGGTAATATGCAAGCAGCAATGCATTACACAACTCTGACCTACCAAAATATGAACAAACCTTATGAACATATAATTTGAACATGGTCGAGAAAGGAGAGACAGACAGACAGAGGGAGAGAGAGAAGGGGAAGTGTGGAAGAGATGGGGGCAGGGAGAGCAAGAAATAGAGGGGAGGGAGATTGGAGAAATGTCCATCATTCATCATAATTGCTAATGTGCATTGCATTGGAGCTCTGATCTGCCAAAATATGAAGAAAAAAAGAAGAAGCCCATCTGATTCATGGTTCCATAAACCAACAAATAATTTGAAAATGGCTGAGGGAAGGAAGGGGGAGTGAAAGAGTTGGGTAGGGATAGAGGGGGGAGGGGGGGGGGAGAGAGAGAAACT
Source organism: Echinometra lucunter (assembly GCA_029962745.1). NCBI lineage: Eukaryota > Metazoa > Echinodermata > Echinoidea > Camarodonta > Echinometridae > Echinometra > Echinometra lucunter. The sequence continues at coordinate 30,665,033 of CM057156.1, read as the reverse complement.
GAGACAGGAAGAGATTGAGGGAGAGAGACTGAGAGGGAGAAAGAGAATGAGAGACAGAGAGAGAGAGAGGGAGAGAGAGGGAGAGAGAGGGAGAGGGAGGGAGTGTGTTTGTGTTTTGATAGAATGTTTTGCTCTACCTCAAGAGGAAGAGAGGAAACATGAGCAATCAGCCTCTGGGGAACAGTAAGCATCATCGTTATATATTTATATCTTACAAGTTGAACTTCATCCAAAATCAATTAAGATCACATTTCACTCTTCAAGCTCATTCTAAAACATGGACCAGCATTTGAAGTTATGGGTTAAAAACCATCTCTTACTTGATGTTCTTAGAATTAGATGCCATTGGAAATGTTGTTAAACTAGCTAATTATTATTTCAAATTTTCACTCTTTGATAGTTCATGACAAATCAAGATGAATACTGGCTGAACCAATATATGTTTGAGTGAAAATTACTACATGAAACTAGGTTTTGCAACATATTTCTGATTATACATTTTTATTTGTTCTTTTTATTAAATGCTAGGTACATGTACATGTATGTAGAATTCGAATAATTCTTATCGTTGATATATATGTATTATGGGGGGACCATAGTTCGCGCACATTTTGATTTTTTAATGAAGGCAATTTTTGATCCATAATTTCTCAATTTTTACCAAAAATTATTCTGATTTAAATGACACCAAAGGCAAAGCAAAGTTTTAGATTTCAAATGGGCGCAAGAAGAACATGTTATTTACGAAGAATTCCCGAGATATCGCAATCGCAAAATTCGATGTCTTATCGCACCGCTCTGGACCTCGAAAAGTGTTCAAAAATAACGAGACCTAACTTTGCGCACGCCAGTTTTCAAGTGATTAATACAAAATAGAGATCCATAAAAGGTAAGATAATTGCATTACTAGGAAGGCAAAATGCCACTGAATAATTTGATACCACATTTTACTTACAACTTTGATGACACCGTCTCTCGAAAAGAGGAATTCTAGACCCTTGTTGACAAGTCCAGTTTTGTCAGAATGCAAAACGCTGCCATATTTGCAGATTTTTCATTCATAATTTCAAAATTCCTTCTCTAATTTCAAAAGGAAAGTAATTACCAGGGTAATTTTATGGTGCTCTTTCCGTTGGTGCTACCAGTTTTTCACAATCTTTTCTAGTTTTTGAGATATGGCCCTGTGCACAAAGTTTGGACCTGCGCGAAGTTAGGTCACTCTGCCATACATGTATGTAGTGCAAAGGAGTGATACAATTTTTTTTTCTTGGCTCCTTTGCTTTTGCAATGAACAATTTCATTGAATATTTCTCAAGTTATATTGAAATATATCATGGTGAAACTCATATTTTTTATTGAGTATATATGAAATATTATTTCTTATGGGATCATAGATCACAGTAATTCACATCAGTTGTCGCTGATGATGCTCTTAATGCCCATAGAAACCATCTACCGCAACAAAATACATCAATAATAGTCTGAAGTCATGCACAGAAAGTCATTTACTTCAAATATAGTATCAAAGCATTTTCAAAACCGTATATTCTCTCTTGTCGAATTGTGCAGAGATACTTTGGGAACTATACAAGTGCATGATATGGTATAGGATTGTTTCAGGCAAAAATATTATGGTGTGTAGTGTGTGAGGGAGAACTCTGTTTTACATGTACATGTACATGTGGTGTTCAAGAAGTTCTGTGATTAAAGACTCAAACTGAAGGGAAAAAACCCTGATTATACAAATTCCTGAAGGTCATTCCTTTTGAATATGTCTACAGACATACACTTAATTACAATCATATCAAAATATCTTTTCTCTCTCTTCATTTTTTTTCACTTTTTCTTTGTAGACTGTTTGTGCTGAGTGTATACAATCTTTCTTTTGGGAAGATTTCCTGAAATTCATGGGTTCAAAATGGAAAATCGCATTTTGGATCAATTATTTTAAAGCTAACAGCAGTTTGAATTAAGCATTCCTTTTAATCCACTATTTATATTAACCCATTTGATATGGTTTGATTTCTGATAATATTACCCATCCAGCCTAAGTTATCTTGGGCTGATACTCCTTTCACAGTGAGCTCTTCCCCTTTACCCATTGAAGTTCCCCGCTTAACTTTATGAGTACGCATTCCTCACTTCACCGGCGAAGAAAGAAGTGTCTCCTTTCTCACTGCCTCTTCTATGCCAGTGAATGCGAGGCATGTGTTGGAGCTCTGCCGGAAGTACATCAGGCTGGGGTCATTAAGGGAGCAGCTTAGTGTGCAGAATCCAACGAAAAGTTCTGCGGCGGAATCTCAATTCAGGCGGAAATGAGAATTGACCTCTGACGTCATTAAGCAGAGAAACTCATAGCGTCCCATTCACACTGCCCAGTTAAAGTGGGTAAATCGCTTCCTCACTTAACTTCACTACCTCTCCTCCACCTCGCGAGGTAGAGAAGTTACCCGCTTAATTCAACAAGGAAGTTTCACCTGCCCCTTTCACAGTGTGCCTTTCACAATGTGCCTTTCACCGCCTGTCCCCGCTTAAGTTCAATGGGAAAGAGCTCACTGTGAAAGGGGTATTAGTATGCTACAGGTCAAATTATGATAGCGTGACACAAAGAGAAACATGGAAACTTAATTGAGTTTTAAATGAGACTACAACAAACAGAAATTAAATGTTTGAAGTGATAACTACTTGTATATGCTATTACACAACACCTCAGAATATATCATTTAGATTAAAAAAAAAAATGGTGAACATATCAATGAAACCACAACTGTGCCTGTTAATGACAGGATCTATTTCGGTTTTGTGTATTTAGCGCACAGAATGGGGTGATTGTGGTTTTCATTTATGCATGACTTCACATTTGCAATAAGCACAAACAGAATTCTAAATTATGACACTGTTGTTTAAAGGTGGTTCATAGATCCCTAAACTTAAAGCTGGTTTTGGTAAATCTCAGAAAAGTATCTTTCGCTATTTCAACTCATTGCCAAATGAGATGAGAGACTGTATCATAAAACCTTTATGATGTATAGGATAGTGAATAAAAACTCATTTGTGTAGGTGTATTTTACAATCAAAATATCAAAGCTTTAGTTTTTGGACCCCCAAAAACATTGTCAGTGGAGCATCACACAGTGCCCGCAGGCCCCACACACACACACACATAAAATCAGTGGGCATTCCATTTGCCCGTACGTACACAGCGAATCGCTGTGTGTTTTACGCGGAGCTCGTCGGCATGGAGGTGTCAGAGCATACCGATCAGTGTGACTGTTGCATTATTTCACTCAGACATTCACACTAAAGTTCATTGGAATTTATGAAAGGAATGGGACACAATTTCACACAATTTTCATGCATGATGGACAATATGAGATTATACTTGATCAGTTTAATGTCAATTCTCCTTTTGCTACCAGAATTAGAGACCGGCTTTAAGTTGGTTTCAAAACCCTAAGGTTATCTTGTAATTTTGGGACCTACTCATAGTTTTGAACTTAGTTTAGTTATACTTTAAAAACCTTAAGCACGTGGATGGTCAACTCCAAAATTACAAGTGGTAGGTGGTCCTGACTTGAAGTCATGCATTTGTTAGTTTGTAGACACAGACTCAATTTTGATAATCAGTCACAATTCCAAGTAAAAAAAACCTTGAGTAGAACCTTACTTTGCCAATCTCTGGCTGTGCCTGGAGCAGCTACAGCACAGGGAATATGGTAGGGTGGTATGGGGGGATATATGCATCCCCCACTGTTTGAAATGGGTGTATATATATATATATATATATATATATATATATATATATATATATATATATATATACATACATATATACACACATATATATATATATATGTATATATATATAACCATATATATGGGGGAATATATATCTATGAGGGATATAATGAGAACCTGTCTATGCCAATAGAATATGTTAATGTTGCAGTTCAGACATTTCAAGTGATAAGGATTTGAGCCTGCAGACTGTTTCGAAATGTCACAGACTACTGCAGTTTCCAGTCTTTGAGTGGTTGTTGTTTCGGTCCCGCATGAACCCTCCCTCAGCTCGATCTGTTGAAACCATCAAGGTTTCACTAAGTTAGAGTTCAAATCTACAAAGATCTGTTTGACATAGCTCATGATTACGTATGCTTTTTCATTTTTTTGAAGGGGGAGGAGGGGCGTGGCCAGAGTAACACAGTGTTCAGGAGTGGAACTTACATGTACATTTCTTTCTGTTGTTACAGTAGGAAATTTTAGTACTAGTAATTTTCATAATTTAAGCTTTAACATAAGAGCAGCTATGAATTCAGTTGGCTTTTTATATTTGTCTAACATATGATTTTATGAATGTTTAGAAAGGTGGTCAATCATTAAGATGGAAAGTTTTGGATCATTTTGTTTTGGATCGTCTGTCGTGTTTATTTCAAATCTATAATTTATCTCCTTTTTAGGAACTCATTGCAAATTGGCATCACAAGCAGCTGAATACCTTTGACCCATCCTGGCTGCAGGATTTTCAAGACTCGGCCCATCATGTGCTGTCAACCATCAATCTGTCCCAGAATTCTCTCTTCTCTGTACCAGAGGGTCTCCTCTGGGGTCTTCAGAATCTCCGTCGTCTCAACCTATCCCAGAATTCAATTCAGAGACTGCCTTCCCCAAAGAGCCATCGAAACTTGAGCGAGTGTCGGTATGTTTTGGTTTAGATAACTCTAAGAGAAGCTTGATAAAATACACTCTTTTCTACAGTCCCTTCACATGATGTCTCATACTAAATGAATGAAACTAATACTTTGTAGAGAGTAATGAGCATTTTACTAACTGTGTGTTTCTTTGTCTCGGCTTTGTAGCGAGAGCAAGATTTAGACGCCAGTTTTCCAATGGTGGCGGCAGTGGCAACATTTTATTTAAAGAAATACATGTACTCTTTTTCCAAAATCATATATTCCATTTTATGACACTGGTATACAAGCCTTTTCAAATATCACACACCATGTTGAACAAATTTTATGTTACAAAGTCAGAGTCAGAGGTCATTTGAGGTCATTTAACTTAAATCATATTTCAAAAAGTTGAATAAATCTGAGGTTATTTTTGTTAATTATTACCCTCATTTTCAAAAGTTTGTTCAAAGCCCATGAAAGGCACCCATTTCCTTTCAGTGAAAGCATAATTATTATTGTCCAAAGTGTGGAATTTGTTATCTACAGCACTTTTCATTTTCGCTTCTTGAATTGCAGAAGAGAAGAGAAGCCATGCAGGCTCACAATGATTCTATAAATGTCATTCGTGTCCTGTACATGCTCCTTTTACTGTTGTTTTAAAAGTCTGTAACAAGAAAGCATCTCCATACCTGCGATTGTTTTATCAAATGATTTGTTTTGGCTCTACTGATTTAACCCTATATAGGTTGAGGTCTCTTAGCCTGTATCAGAATGAACTCATGTCAGTACCTGCCGAACTGTTCATGTTAGAAGAATTAGAATTCCTGTCCCTAGCTAGCAACTCCATGACAGAGCTGATGCAACCTGCCAAAGAATCTGCAGACAGTAAGTATTGTCTCTGAAAACATGTCAGCTTAGAGCTAGAAGGACCCACGGCATGTATAGGGTTGATGCCCTTCTGACATTCAATAGATGATGTAATCAAAGTCATACAAGTTGCCAATGTACCCATCAACATTGAAAAGTTTTAATCATTTCATCAGATGAAAATTTGATCTATCTGTACAGTATGGATAAAAGGTTGTTTTGTCATCAAATATGAATTTCATTTTGTTGTAGTAGCTGACAATATGATTGCTTTGTGTTAGTGATGTACTGGAAGGAAGTGAAATCAGGAAGTGTAGATATCTGATGTCTAAGGCACGAACCGTCCTGTGACCCGTTGCATAAAACTTACTATAATAGTAACTTTGCTATGATAGTAACTCTTCATGGAATACTGGCTTTTGATTGGCTGTTGAGTATGGCATGTTGTTCAACAGCCAATCAAAATCCAGTATTCCATGAAGAGTTACTATCATAGCAAAGTTACTATTATAGTAGTAGCGCATAGAGAAGCATATGCTTATTATATGCTTATTATGCGCTTTATAAATTTAGTATGATTATTAGTAAGTTTTATGCAACAGGCCTGGGATGTTGAGAATGATATTCCTTGTGTTCTGAGAAGAAACATTGACAACTTGATAAAAAGTGCACTCTTGAATAAAAGATAGACTGCTTGATTTTATTGCTTTATTATTTTTGTACTTGATAAAGGTTGAGGAGGCAGTAAAAGCTTTCAAGCTGTTGAGCACAATTTGATCTCATAGACCCTAGCCCAAGTTATCTTAAGCTTTTAATATAGTAGGTTTAATAAGAAAAACATGTACATTATTGATTGGTGTACTTATTCCTCATTAAATGTATTATGTTACTGCAGTAAGTGAAATTGCTGCAGTTTTGCAAGACAATATGATTTTTGGTGATTCACTGCTGACATTTTAAAGCCTTTATATAGTCACGATTTCTTGTTGCAAGATGAAATGTATATTCTCTTCCTTTTTTAAGATGAGATCCCCAGACTATGGAGATGTATGTCACTCACCAATCTGGATCTATCCCAAAACAAACTGAGCTCTCTACCACGAGAGATGGATGCCTGCACCTCACTGATCACCATCAATCTGTCAGAGAACTCATTCAGTGAGGTGCCGAGACCTTGGGCTTGTCCACTGGTAAGTCTGCCCCTCCCCCTTCTCTTTCTATACTCTCCCACACAATCCCTCTAATATCTCTTCCCAGTGATGAATGCCTATGCTGTACATGATTTATTGCCACCAACCTTGGGCATTTCCTTTGGTAAGTCTTGATCGCATCCCACCCTTCTCTCTATCTGTCTCATTTCCCACCCACCCCTCTCTCTCTCTCTCTCTCTCTCCCCTCTCCCTCCCCTTCATTTAATCTCTATCTCTCTCCCTCTCTCTCTCTCTCTCTCTCCCCTCTCCCTCCCCTTCATTTAATCTCTATCTCTCTATCTCTCTCTCTCTCTCTCTCTCTCTCTCTCTCCCCTCTCCCTCCCCTTCATTTATTCTTTATCTCTCTCTCCCTCTCTCCTTCCCTCTTTCATTCCTGTTTCCTGCTTCCCTCTCCCCCTACCATCCTTCTTTGTCTCCCTTCCCCCTCTCTCCACTGAATGAGTTTTTGTTGTTGTTGTTGTTGGCTCCTGGTTAAAAGATTTTTTTTTTTTCATTCAGACTTCACAGTAATTTCCAGCTGGGTTGATGTTTTCACTGATGTAGCCAAAATTACATTACTCTGCAGATATCATGATAAGTCTTGCTGTTAGATTAAGATTCTGTTCACACATGGCTCCCAAGAGATGACATACAGAGTGGATTGTGTGGGCAGAGTGAGAACAGATCTGCATGTACGTGTATTGTCTGATGTATCATGGTGCATAACAAGGAAAGATGTCTCTGTTACATTTTTATCACCAAAGGTGGTGCCAGAGGCATGTTATTTGTTGATTCGTACAAGCTACATAATGCTTTGTCAGTGAAGAACTGTCAAATTCAGAACTTCACTAGTGGTACATGTATAACTGTACCAATTTGACATCTCTAGAGAATGATGAAAGAGAGGTAATCATTATTGTAGATTTAATAGGGTAATACCATAGTCAGAAAAAGTGGAATAGAATTTTGTCAAACTTTTCCAGTATAAATGTTTATGTACACTTCAATACAGCCATGCTTATTGTACTTAAGAACAGAATAAGCAAGGTCCACTTTTTGTTGGAATACTGCAGATGTTTTATTATTGCCCTATATTAAGGCCTTACAATAACCTCATATTATATCTTTTAGTCTAGATATTCTTATCCTATCCTCCGTTCCCTTACATACGGCATGAAAAACTACAATGGTAAACGTCTGTTATTTTCTTGTTTCATATGGGAACAATCCTTTTGATTTCTTTGCTTTATCCCTGCAGGAGATTCTGAACATATCAAAGAACATGGTCCAGTCTGTTCCAGGTGACCTTCCCAAGTTCTGGCATCGTACATTACGATTCCTCAACCTCAGCTACAACCGTCTCACCGAGATTCCTGCTGCAGTCTGTAAACTGAGCAGTCTGTCAGAGTTGGATCTCTCTCATAATGTACTACGTTGCTTCCCACTGCCCGTCGCATGGAGCATACGCAAACTTCAGCATCTAAACCTGGCCCACAATCAGCTCATGCATCGTGAGGCACAGCCACAGGCCAAGCAAGACAAGTAAGTGTGAAGACAAGCAACAGTGCAACTGATAGGACTACGGATGAAAATAGACCAATCATAAATTAAGGGTGGTTGGTTACCTTGGAGAAAGTAAGGTTCAATGCAATGTCAATTTAGTTGTGCAACTGCCATTATGGAATTTTCAATGAAACTCTTCAATTCATGATCATCTGCTCTTTGAAACCCTACTTTACAAGAAAATCCTAGGTTTAAGCATACATACATGTAATGAGAGGTAACCATGCGCAGGTACTCAATCATGTTTACATTAACAAGAGGATATAGAAATAATTATGCTTACATGTAGGATAACATAAAAGGTAATAGTTGAAGTATCTATAAATTCTGCATATAATTTGTGCATTTACCTATAATGACACAGTATTATATCATGTATTAGGCACTTCTTGAAAGTTTCATAGGTAACAAATAAAGAAAAGAAGTATTACACCTACCCTCCATTGCATCCCAACAGCCCTAAAACCTCCCCTGTGAAGAGGAAGAAGAAAGAGTCCCCTCCCACCTCACCAACCAGCGTGGCCAACTTCTACACCAAGCTGCGAGCTCCAAAGGCGCCTGGCAAGATCATCGATGCCAATAGTAGGAGTACCTTCTACACCCCAAATAATGGCAGCAGTCGGCCAGAGCAGTGGGAAAAAGTGGAATTCCCAGAGTGCTTTGCACACAGTCTGTATGTCCTCAAACTATCCCACAATGCATTAGAGGATGTGCCTCCAAGCATCTGTAAGCTGGAGGCATTGTATGACCTTGATGTCAGCTGGTACGAATATATTAAGTTTTATTTTGTGGTATAAAAATGTAAAGCAATGACATAGATCCCACAGACTTTTATAGCTGCAGTCTGATTGGGGAAGAAATCACAGGATGGTTGAATCCAAAAGCTTGGTTATGCATTAACATTATTCTTGATTAAGGTTCCTGATGAATATATGCATTGTAAAATGAAAAAAAAAATGTAGGTTATTTTAGGCTTTCAGTCCAAGAAATGACCTGACAAGCATTGAATTGATTTGTGAAAACACATATCACATACACAAACTACATTCAGAGGAGCTTGTGCATGCAGTTGTTTAGAATGTGTTGGTCAATTTATTTTGTAGTTTGAAGCTACATTCCAGCTACATGTATTATAGACACATTGTATGAAGGCTTCTAAATTTTGATATATTTTTGTGTCACTTTCTAGCTGCCACTTTTTTCTCTGATATATGGTCTATATTTATTTTTTGTTTTAACGGTGGTTTATATATTTTGTTTTTATTTCAGGAACCCTGATCTTCACAAACTGCCTGAAGCTCTGAGCACTCTCAAACATCTCTTCCATCTGAAGATAGAGGGTCTAGACATTAAGATTCCATCAGAAATTGGTCAGCTGACACCAGAGGAACGATGCAAGTCTGGTCGGGTGCTCAAGATACTACATGAGAAGCTACTGGACAGTCAGCCCTTTCACAGCATGAAGCTGATGATTATGGGCCCAGCGGTAAGTTCGATTTATCGTCTGATTATACATATTTTGTACAGTGAATGACCAGTCTTTTATAGTTGCAATGTGAATGTCGATCGAGTATCAGTGTGTTCTGCAAAACACACATGTAACCCATGTTCTGTATCTTTTTATGCCTCCACCCACTGAAGGGTTGTCTGTCCTTCCATCCCACTTTTTGTTAATGCGATATCTCAAGAACCATCTGAGGTGTGAATTTCAAACTTGGTGCTAGTATGCATCAGCATAGGAAGATGAGCAGATTATATAGTCGGTCAAAAATCAGAGGTTACAAAGATCAATTCCAAAATTTAAAATTTTTGGTTTTATGCTATATCTCAAGAATCATTTTGCAGTTTGAACTACAAACTTGATGCTAGTGTGCATTGCCATAGACTATCTTTTTACATAGGAAGCATCAATTGGTCATTATGTTATTGTTCTTGAAAACAAGGTAAAATGGTGTAGTGAATGAAGGAGATATAATGATTTTGCATGTACCTTGTTCTGTAATAAGGTAGGGAAACTTCAAATATAGCTTGGATTAGTCTTTTGAAACAAAATCTAATATAGGTCAAAGTATTTTTTTCACACAGTGACAAAAAAAAAAGAATTCTTCCTATAAGCTGTCAGTATTTTACACGTGGATTTAGTCTTTTTCTTTTTTCAAGATCGACTTTTCCCTACCTTGACATGAGACACAATGTATACATTGTACGTTGATTGTCTCAATAGAAAACATGACTTGCATACAAGATGTCTTGGTTTTGATCCTGGCTGGATGCTTAGTGTATATCCATGGATGAAGTTTTCTACCTACTTGTGTTCAGAGTGTTGTTATGCTGATAAGGCTGACCGGGGTAGATGAGACAATATTTTATTTTTTTGATATCTATCTTATAATTTAAATTATCATTACTTTCACAGAAGAGTGGCAAGACAACGTTATTAGGAAGCCTGATGAATGATACCAGTGGGCGTGTCTTTGATATGGCTCTTCATGTCTCAGAATGGGAACTACAAGACCCTGTAATGGAAGGAAAGGCCTGCAGTCTCAAGGATAGAGTCAAAGAAAAATTCTCAAACATATCAAAGGTAATTAGTAAAAACCTTTTTGATATTTGTAAATACTTTTTATCATTATTATTATTATATTATGATTAATGGAACTAGATTTTCAGAAACATGTTCCAGGTTCTTTTCTTTACCACTTTGATTGAAAAATAAAATTTGTATAAAGTGATGCAACTGAGCACTGTTTTCACCAAGTTGTACCATCTACGTTTATTACAGGAGAAGGAGATGTTGGAAGGTCCAGCAATCACATTCTTTTGTTGGGATATGAAAGGCGGTGATCTGTATGAGAATGTTCATCAGTGCTTTGTGACAGCCAAGACTCTCTATCTCTTGATCTGGGATATGAGTGAGGGCATGGATGGAGCTCATAAACTCTCATCTCTACTTCTCAATATCAGTGTAAGTTATATGCGGACACTTTCATTCTTGTGTCCTAGAGTCTTGATTTGAACTTTATAGTGATGTGGGAGTGGTATTCATCATGATTTTGATAATAACAGCGAAACATGCAGTCAGACTTTGAAGTATTACCGCATATCATTTGAAATGAATAAGACGATGTACATGTATAAGTGCCCCGAAAGGGCTTGACAGGCTCTACATAAAGCTCAGTCTAAGCTCTGAAAAGATGTTTTGGTTAATATTGTTCATATATGTGATTGAAGGTAATTGACAAGCTGTATTGCTCAGTTTATTCAGATATAGAATTTTGATAGGTTTTTCTCTGTAATGTTCATTTTGTGATGCCTTTGATTCACCTCATGAATCGTGGAATCATCAAATTTATATTTGCTTTTCACCACTAGCAATATCTGTGATCCAAATAATGTGTGATTTCATTTCTTGATACGTACTCATCAGAAGTGTATTTTTGACTGATTTCTACAGGCTGGTACCGTACTTGTCTTTTTTCTTTTTGATAGATCATTGAACACCTCTTGTAATTGTTGTAAACCGTAATTACCTCCAATGAGACAAGACCTATTCCTTTTCTTGTGTAGTCTCGATCTTCAGACTTTGACATTGTCATCGTCGGGACCCACCATGATGTTGTTCAGAATTCCGCTGTTGATATGATGGAGCTCCGCAGTCAGCTATTTGAGATGCTGAACGTTGGACCTGGATTCCCTCCTGTATCAGGCATTGTGGAGGTAGATGCCAGGGGATCTAAGAGCAGTGGTATGGCAGAATTGAGACGTGTCATCTATGAGACTGCTATGCAGATGAAGGTCCATCATAAGAGACCTGCATGTGTGGAGAAGCTCATTGGAAGAAAGGTGAAATTCTACAGTGGTTTCCACTCATGTGCAGTACATGATACATGTATATTCAAATCCCAAATCTCAATACTGGCATGTATTCCATCCAAAAGCTTGCTGTGATATAGTCAACAGTATTCTTGGTATGATTTCAACCAATCTTTGGTTTTGTGTACCCATCATCCTTTTTTTTCATTGTGAAGAGAAAAGGGATTTGGCTTTTTCTTCTATTCATTGTATAGTTTTGCTCTGATGAGTGCAAGAGTGCAAGCTTTAGTATGGCTGTATCTAAAAACAAGTCTTCAATGTAAGGGGAATACTTTAGTGAATGCTGTGACAGAACTGAATTACCAGTACTTTATTGCCTATACAGCTTTCAAGTGCATGAATTATGGTATTATGTGAGAAAATGTTACAGTGGAATCCGTCTTCCTTCAAAGGTGTTTTTTTGCAAAATTTTAATTTGAATGTTCAGGTTCCACAGCCATATTTCAATCTGAAGAAGCGTATCTGGCAGGAGGTTGAAGTTCGTCAGAAAGCTGACCCTCCTCTTCTGCCTATCATGACTGAGACAGAGTTAGCTCAGATAGTACAACTCATTCCTGATAGTGGTCTACATACACCAGAAGAACTGCAAGAAGGTACAGTAGCCATTCCTCGGATGGGACAAGATTTTTTATACCTCGTTCCCACATGATGTGGTCACTGTAGAAAGTGGCCAACTGCAAAAATATAAATCTGAGGTAAAATAAGAAGTGCTTTATACATGCACGAAAAGCAAGTTTCTCTGTATTGGCAAGGTTCAATGTCGGGTAAATCTACCATGCGGGTGAATAAAAATTCACTGCTTTTCAGTAGTCCATTGTTTAAAAATTGAGTGTGAATAACAGTGTAGCTGTTTGTGACCTGGTTTGATAGGTAACTCTTTCTGATTCCATGCTGGCATGGAACCCTGAACTTAAAAGCAAAATATTTTTGGTGATTGGACTATTTCCAATTGCTTATGATTGAATCGACAAATAAAATGTTTTCTATTTTTTCCCATCAGCGATCAACTTCTTGCACGAGATTGGGAGCATTGTCCACTTCACCGACCATCTGAATGGCCTGAATGACCTGTACTTCATTGACCCTGTCTGGCTGGCCTGTACATTACAGAGGGTCACTTCACTACCCTTATCAAGCCTCAAAGGGGGCAAGGTGCATGTAGAGACTCTCAGGGAGCTAAGCAAGAAGAGCAGGATTGGAGACGATAAGTTTGAGCAGTATCTTCAGCTCTTAGCTCGCTTTGAGATTGTGGTTCCCATCTCGCAACACTGGTAAGACATTGGTTTTGTAACTGGAAACTGCTCACTATACTTTATTTATTAATTTATTTATTTTGTCTTTTTTTACCCAGGGTAGCTTCTTCAGTGGTTACAACACTGTTTTCCGAGAAGACCCTGCAAATAATACAATTAGAAAACAAAAGAAAAAACATAACAAACAGAAAATCAATGAAACACAAACTACCAAGTCCATTTCGAAAGAAAATCATCAAGAAATTTTGAAAAAACGAAATCTATAATTAAACTTTATCTTTTTTGAAGAAAGAAAAATCAAAACAAATTGTGACCTAGAATATCAAACTCATAAATATTATGAAATCATATAATTATACAAACATTAAATAAACATGCATCATAAATTTTATCTTTCATAAACTTAAAATCAATGTGAAACTAAAAATTCAAAATAAAATTTTGTCTTATTTAACTTGACATAGAGACACAATACTATAATTATTAGTTTTACTAATAATATGATTATCATTTTCATTCTAATATTTTTCATGAATATGTAGGTTCTTGATACCTTCTCGCCTCCCTCGTGACAACCCTGGTGTAATGCTGTCATTGCACAACACTGGTGATGCACCATTCTACTACCTGAGGAGGGTATATAAGATGCCCTACCTACCCCCAGGGTTCTGGATAAGACTGGTATCACGTCTCATTGCTGATCTTCAGATGCATGACAAGAAGACAAAGATTAGTCCATCAAGAAATAATAGGAATCTCTCCCGTACAAAGAGGTTAGGAGAATCTTCAAATCCATTGCCAACGGTTGGAAATGATCAGTGTGGAATATTGTAATGAAATTTACAAAGTTGCACTACCTTGAGTTGAATCCGATAACACTATAAACAAAGATTGGACAGTTTTGAGGGTATGTTGTTGCAAGGTAAAATTGACCCCATTTCTTCATGTCATCTCTGCTATAAGAATCTGATAGACTGAAAGTTGTAAGTGGAGTATCTCTGCTTCACCTTTCCCTAGGAGCCCAAGTTTGGAAAAGATTTCCTAGTCTGTTTGAATCCTTTTTGACTCGAAATAATTTTGTCTTCAAAGTGGGAAGTTGTGGTTAATATGCATTTCAATTTTACCTTAGTACATAGATGAATATACTTGTACTTACAAATTTTATCAGTAATGCATACATGCTGGCTTGTAATAGCTCATGATTTATATCCTTTTCAGTGTGAGAAACTGCAGCATATCAAAGGGTATCAGGTTCCTTCAGAGCGAGTCAATCTACTGGAGGGAAGGGATATTCTTCAGGCATAAGACGGGACAAATCCTGGTACGATCAACTGTCTTTCCGAGCACTGACAAATCTCCAGGAGTGGACATCCTCATCAGCTGCCAAGAGGGTCACTTTGCTGCCATGGGGTGTGTGGTGGACCAAATAGAGGGTCTGATCAAGGATTGGTATCCAGGTGAGTGATTGGTGGGATGATGGTGGATCAGATTGAGCCTCTGATTCAGGATTGATATCCAGATGGGTGTCTGTGGGGTGTGTGAAGGACCAAGCTAAGGGTCTGATCAAGGATTGATACCCAGATGGGTGTGTGTTGGGTGTGTGTGGGGTGTGTGAAGGACCAAGCTAAGGGTCTGATCAAGGATTGATACCCAGATGGGTGTGTGTGGGGTGTGTGAAGGACCAAGCTAAGGATCTGATCAAGGATTGATACCCAGATGGGTGTGTGTGGGGTGTGTGGTGGACCAAACTAAGGTCTGGTCAAGGATTGATACCCAGATGGGTGTTGGTGGGGTGTGTGGTGGATCAAACTAAGGTCTGGTCAAGGATTGATACCCAGATGGGTGTTGGTGGGGTGTGTGTGGTGGACCAAACTAAGAGTCTGATCAAGGATTGATACCCAGATGGGTGTGTGCGGGGTGTGTGGTGGACCAAACTAAGGTCTGGTCAAGGATTGATACCCAGATGGGTGTTGGTGGGGTGTGTGTGGTGGACCAAACTAAGAGTCTGATCAAGGATTGATACCCAGATGGGTGTTGGTGGGGGTGTGGTGGACCAAACTAAGAGTCTGATCAAGGATTGATACCCAGATGGGTGTTGGTGGGGTGTGTGTTGGACCAAACTAAGAGTCTGATCAAGGATTGATACCCAGATGGGTGTTGGTGGAGTTTGTGTTTGGCCAAGTTGAGGGTTTGATCAAGATTTGGTATCCAAGTGGGCTTTAACAATTTCTTGAGGTTTTTATTTGGTTAATGTATATTTTCTGCTCTTTAGCTGTATTTTGATTTAATTTGTTGAACTGTTTTATTTTGAAAAACTTCATAGTGGGCACTGGCCGAACTGAAGAAACAAAATCAAAGTAAAATACAAGGCATTTTCAAATAAATAGAATATTCACTGAGAAAGCCATGCAAATGATTATAGAAAAAAAAAGATTGTAAATTCAGGATTAATGCATATCAAAATCATAAACGAAGAAATTGATAATTTAAGAAATAATTGATAAACAAACCCAAGATACTTTTATATCTTGATTGAAGATGGAGCATACATATCAAAGTGTTAGATTGAGCGTATGAAGCAGAGCATAAAAGTTCTTATCAAGGATTGGTGTTTTAGTGCATGATAGACTGGATATGCAGTTTAAAGAATAATGAGATACAGCTCTTTGACAAAAATATGTTCCTTAATATTTTATAGGCACTGAACTTTTAGAAAAAAGGCATATTCCAGGTTGTGTTATGTAGAGAATTGTGTGCCTCAATTGATAACAGCATTTTCTTTTCTGTAGGTTTGTGTGCCTCAGTATATGACAGCATTCAGCCAAAGGTCAAGCGGTTGGTTCCTTGCCCAATCTGTGTGATTCATGGCCCTGATGGTCTTGAACCTGTGACAGAGAATCTACCCCACTGTTACACAGTAGAGGAACTGGTCCAGAGATATATCCGTGGTGAGGTGAATATTGATGCATGCACCAACTCCAAGGACAAAGTCGTTCCCATTGCTGTCCTGATACCAGACATGTTCATGAAAGATCTTAGCATCAGGCATCTGAAGCAAGAGGAATTCAAGCTGCATATGGTGACCGGCCAGTCTCTAGGACAGGGTGGTTTTGGTGAAGTCTTCAGGGCAAAGTTCCGCGGAAAGACCGTTGCAGCCAAGACCATGTTTCCATCACGACTCTTGAAGAATCAGACATTCTCTTCCCCTAGCGAAGGATATGCATCATGCGCATCTACACCTTCCTCTGTGTCCAACATGACAAGAGACTCCACCTGCATGGAAGACAGTTCCTGCGACTCTTTAGAGGCAGCCATGTTGATGGAAAGTTTCCACAAGCTGAGAAACGAGGTTGCAATCATGTCTAAACTAGATCATCCATGCATCGTCAATCTTGTTGGTGTGTCTGTCAGACATCTCTGTTTTGCTATGGACTATGCTCCTCTCGGTGACCTTCAGAGTTACCTAATGGCAGAGCACCAGTCTGCTCGGCCGCACTTTGTAAAGCAGCAGATTGTCCTGGAACCTGTGCTAAGTCGAATGCTTACATACAAGATCGCCGTACAGGTTGCATCAGCAGTAGAGTTCCTGCACAGCAAAGAAATCATCTACTGTGACCTGAAGACAGACAATATCTTACTCTTCTCATCTGATGTCAATGATGATGTGAATATCAAGCTCACAGATTATGGCATATCTCGGAAGTATGACATGATGGGTGCAATGGGAATGGCTGGCCCACCAGGGTTCTGTGCACCAGAGATCCTTCAAGGCAAGGTGTTTGATGAGAAGGTGGGTAGTACTAGAATCAGGGTGATGCATTACGAGTTCCAACATTTGTTGTTGCATGCTGCAAAAGGTTTAAACTTACCATTGCAATTTAGTTTTAGGGCTAGGTATAGTTTTGTGCAGTGCGCTTGTCGAGTACAAATTTCTTTGTCGACATGTCAGGTCAAGTTTTTAGCCAATGTCAACAGTTCTGTCAACGAAACTATGTGCAGTAAATTTCAACACTTGAGTCAGTGTACACCTGTCATATACTGTACCCACAGTATATAGAATGTATATGTACTGTGGCTACTGCAGTAGAAGACTGCTGATGAATAATCACCAATCACCCAGAGATGCCAAGGTCAAAGACCAGCAATGCGTGAGATTTTAGGCAGGTAACCGTGAGATCACCTGGTGTTGTGTATGATATATATGGGGATAGGCTGTTATGTAAGCATGAGAAAGAGATTTTTTGGGATGAGTTTCACTGTTTCAATAAAAGGAGTTAAATTTGAACAGCATTTTAAAAAAGAAATGAGCAAAATCGGTCAAAGAATAAGAAAATTACACTCATTTACATTTGCTAGTAAATTACTCTCGGCTCTGCAAATTGGCAACACTGATGACATAATATGCGAGCAGCTCTCCGTTCACTTTATACATGAAATTTCACATTTTCTCAATTTTCTTGAAAGTTAAACAGTTTCTCACCCCATAGTCAAAGTATATAATGTAAAAAGCAATTCTTCTGAACATACACTGACTATGGGGGTTAGAAAATGTGTAACTTCCAAGAAAATTGAGAAAATGTGAAATTTCATGTACAAAGAGTGAACGGAGAGCTGCTCGCATATGATGTCATCAGTGTTGCCAATTTGCAGAGCCGAGAGTAATTTACTAGAAAATGTAAATGAGTGTGATTTTCTTATTCTTTCACCGATTTTGCTCATTTCTTTTATTAAAAAGCTGTTCAAATTCATTTCTTTTTATTGAAACAGTGAAAATTCTGGGATGGACTTTCCCTTTGATATACAGTGTTGTCAACAAGCTTGTCAGAAGAAGGCTTGTGGATGACAGCAATGGTTTTGTCTAGGAATGAAGTTAGGAATTTGATTAATGTAGAAATTTGACTGCAGAATAATTGTTACAAGATTATACATATTATTACACGTATTATAGAACCAGAATCATTAAGTGAGGTCAGTGAACGTTCTTCTACAGCTATGTGCATAATGATCAAGCACACTTGAAAACACAGTCCTCTTTCTGAGTAAGATAGAAGGGTTCATATTTTATATTCATGTACATGAAGGTGCAGTTCCAATCAAAGATGAGTATTTTTATTGCAATTTCATTCTTTGAAAAGAATTTAGGTTCTAATGTCTGTTGATGATTGTATTATCTTCTGACCAGGTGGATTGGTTCTCCTATGGGATGTTTCTCTACCATCTGATGACAGGCACAGTTCCTTACCATGATCAGCACAGCCGTATCGAGATCCAGCTGGCCGTGAACGAGGGTCGCAAACCAAGCTTCAACTTCCACGAGTACACAATGCCCCCAAGGCAAGTCTTCCCAGCCTTGGGTGGTCTGATGGAATCCTGCTGGCAAGACAGACCAGGAGAGAGACCCCAAGGTAAAACCATTCTACAGCTGCTATCAGAACCAAGCTTCTTGTGTCTCAGGAGAGTGGTGGAAGTGGAGGATGGGGTGTCCATGGCATTCAGTGTAGGATCTCAGGATGAGGTAAGCTTTATCTCTCTCTTGCTCTCTTCTTTCTCCATATCTCTCTTTCTTTCTTCCTTTCTGTTTATCTTTCTTTGCCATATCCTCAGACTTGCAATTATGCTTTCCACACTTCATTGTGCTAATCATCTCTATGATTTTTATCATTGGCAATTCTCGCTTTATCACAGTCCTTGCGCCCTTATTCAGTTCAGTTACCACAGTCACGGTAGTGTGTTAATTCTGGGGGATAGGTCAACAGTAGTATCATCAACACCAGGCTTGTACAAGTCACTGGCTGGCTGGTTGCCTGTGATTAATTCTTCTAATAACTTGCTGTTTTCAGTGCATTCTTTTGGCTTTATATAAAAATAAAAACTAATATGAAACGAAAATTCTTGTGATTTTAAATGAATTGATTTATCATTTATATCTGAGGGGAGGTTTTTTTTTTTGTTTTGTTTTGTTTTGTTTTGTTTTTTTTTTTTTTTTTAAGGATAAGAACTAATTGTTTTACTGTGTCAACTTGTTCTACCCATGCTATAACCGTGTAACATTATCTGGGAGGGGGGTTGGTTTTTTTTTTTTTTTAGGATAAGAACTAATTGCTTTACTGTGTCAACATGTTATACCCATGCTATAACCGCGTAACATTATCTGGTTGATTTCTTTTAATTCATAGAAAAAGTTGTTCGTATCTGTTCTCTTTGACAAGGAATAATCAATTCATAATATCATTGCATTTCATTATGAAATGTACAACCAGCTATGACAAGATTCTCTTGAACTTTTTTATTTTGCATTTCATTTGGCAGGATAAGGTTGTTCACCTGGTCATTGACTCTGGACGAGGCACATCAGTGAGGTCATTCCAGGTCGATGATAATGGATGCTGTAAGTCCAGTCGTCAGAATGAACTCCGGTGCCCTATGATCAAGACTGCTATAGCTACACCTTGTGGAACCAAACTTATAGTGGGGACAGTGGTATGTAGCTTTACATTATATCTATTTGTTGCTAATGTTTGTCACCAGCTAGAATGCTTCATGTGTTTGGCTATAAAGGGAGAAATAAAAGTTGATTTTATTTGTATCAGTTTGGCCTAATTCTTGCTGTGTGAAAAGTAGGGGAGATTGTTCTTAAACACCAACATTTCTTGGACAACGATTAAAAAGGTTCTTCTTAAACTTCCAAATAGGATCATGCATTGTAGAAACATTATATCTGAATTACACATCATTGATCCATAAAGCACCGTTGGCTTGAAGTTCAACAATCACCGAAGCACATTTTTCTCTGTATGTTAGTGATTATATGTCACTGTACTATATTCAATATTCAAGCTTTAAATATTAAAGAGATAATGCAAGTTCAAATATAATTCAATTATCAAAAGTTGGGCATTAATTCTGTAAATGTTCGAATTGTGGGGACTTGTGTCTTTCTAGCATGTCGAGTTTGTTTTTGTTTTGTTTTTAGTTTTGTTTTTTTGTATTTTGTTTTTTTGTATTTTTTTTTGGGGGGGAGGGGTATTTTACATGTACTACATGTAGTTGTACATAATTTTTTTTTTTCCCCAGGTGATTAGTACACTTAAATGCACTTAGAATAGGATGCTTCTCTTAGTTGATACAGCTAATATCTTCTTGTTTTGGTTAACATTCATGCACATCTAGGTATGTCCCAGTAATTACAAGGAGTAAACTTTCATTTTGCCAAAGATTTTATTATACGAGAGGTAATGTAATGAGTCTATTACATCAAGGAGCCAGACTTTATGCTATGTGGTCAATAATCCATCATTGTTTTTTTTTTTCTATTGCTCCTGAAGGGTGACTTTGTGCAAGTGTATCATCTGCCCTCATCTCAGTCTTCTTATGCAAGTCTTCTAGTAGAAGCCAGAGTGGGAGCTCAACCTACATCACTGCTCTATCTCAATCAGGTGAGTTTTCAGTTGCTCAACTTGAGCTTCACCTAAGAATTTGTTTTGATAGACCTCATTCCTGTCGATTGACATTTTATGCTTTTACTAAGTAGCCTTTAATGTGAAATCCCTGTAGGGGAAGAAAACTCTGTTGATTTTGTTCGAATAATCCTTAGATCCACATGTCAATGTTCTAGAGCTCTATTCTACATGTTTGAGAGATATTTCCTGCTTTGAAAATCCAAATTTTGATTTGTTTTTCCACTATGCAGCCAAGTGGACACAAGCATTCCTTGCTGTTCGTTGGTCAAGCCGATGGAACAGTGACCGTCCTAAGCCATAGAACAGAAGATGGTGGACATCACGCTACAGATGATCTAAGACTAGTGGCCAGGATGCAGCTTAGTAAGCACAACCTACCATGTAACAAGATGGTGGCTGTCCCAATAAAGAAGAATGGTGACTCAGTGGCAGAGCGAAGAAGACAGTATGAGGAAGTACTGTCTAATGGAATCAGTGGCGGAAAGTACAGATCACCACAACATGAACAAGGTGTAAGAGGAGATATCAGGGGAATAAGAGAAGCAAGGAATGGTCTTGAGAGTAGAAAAAGGACAGGAAGCAGTGGAGATGAAGCTGATGGATCCGAAGTCTGGGTTAGTTGTGGAACTAACCTGAGAATCATCTCCTTAAGTGATATCTCTCTAGAACCAGATGCAATTCAGGTGGCTGCTGGTATGGAAGGAATGGTAGAAGATATCGTACATAGTCAGGGTAGTGTGTGGTGTTTCACCTCAAGTGGGCTGTATGTTTACCAATACAGTGTTGAGACCAGGAGGTGTGTGGCGATCTTGGACTGCAAGGAAAGTGTCCTCATCTGTGGGTCCTTTCTTCCACTGTCAGAGGAGGAGAGGCATGAGCTGGTGAGAAGCTGGGAGGAGAAGGAGAAGGAGCAGGAACTTATCAATGCCACGGCTGTTTGTGAAACAAATAGCAATGGAGATGGTAGACATAGATCCTCTCAGGATGCCGAGCTCCAGAAGGAGCTGCCCATGATCGATGATCACTTCAGAGCTGCTTGCATAGTAGCTCCTCATAGGCAGACAAGCACTCGACAGCTTTATGGTCGACGGGGTAGGACTCGCATGAATCGATGGAACATACACAGCATCCTTGCATCTCAGAGTCAGTCATCCACCAAAGTCAGCTCTCTCCTGGTTGTGGATGATGTATTATGGATTGGAAGATCAAGTGGTGATATTGTGCTTGTCAATGTCAGAGACAGCATCAGGTCTCCTGATTCACAGATTGATGTTCAAGTAGATGAAGTAGTGACTGTACTGAATGCTGATGCCGTAGTCAAAGGAAACAGTGGAAAGGTAGTAGGACTACATCGAGCTGGCTCTAACAGGGTAGTTGCTTGCCACAACAGCAACAAACCAGACAGCAACGCCAGTCAGATTGAGAACATGTGTGTGTGGGAGGACTGGGGACAGTTTCAAGAGGAGCAGTTCCAAACTATCAACACACAGTGTAGAAAGAGAACAAGCAAATCAGGCACATACCTAGAATTATAGTTCTAGCCTACTTTGGCAAAAGGAAGCAAGTAAAAAAAAGTGACATTATCTGTAAAAGAGCGACATGTGTCTGTCACTTGTACAGACATCAGTGGAATATCGTCATGTCTTACTCTTAACATATCTCTCAGCAGGATGAGTGTTTAAGCATAAAATTTGGCGTGGAAGAAGAGCACATTATATAAAACAAATAAACATTAATAACTCAGATTTGGTTGGTATGTTACTTGCTTCCTTTTGCCAAATTAGGGCAGAGTTGTGTTTGTACAGTAAATTCCTTCATATCAGTGGAGTTGTATTACATGTATTCAACATAATATTTACCCATGCACGTAAACCTGTGTGCAATTGTTAAACACCTCGCGTAACATTAATATTTCTTGCCATTATATTACAATGAAAGTTTGAAAATTATGGAATCAGCTGCAGATTTGCCATACAATGTAGTTCATGTTTTTAACAAAACTTTTCCTGTTTTTTTTTTTTTAAACAAGATTTGGATGATCCCTGTTTTAAACCTTAGTACATGTATTTGTACAGCCTCCTTGTGGCCAAATCTTCCACCCTATGAAATGTCATAAATCAGAATAGAATGAAGGATATTTCTATTCACTTGATAAACATTCAGATTTATTTGGCAGGATCATACATGCATATAGTCTCTCTGTATAGCTGAGAATGTCTTCCAAACTTTGGCCTCACAGCTGGAACAAATACCTCGATCATATCTATTAGTTGATCGAAATATTTCATTGAAAATATCCTCTTGCACATGTATGGGACACCTCAGTAGATGGACAACCCTGGACCGGAGACCAACATTGCCTCTCAAAAACAAAAAATATATCCTGGTCTGTTAGGCCTTCTGACACTCTCCAGAGAACCACCAAACCACCTAGTACTGTGGGCCATTGGTCTTGTAGTCTTCTCAGCTGTAGCTGTGTGTTTGGAGGTGATTGCTTAAAGTCCAAGAATACTCCGGAAGAAAACCGGTTGGACAAAAATTTTAGGCTGATGTTTAGATGTTACAGTTATTGATATGATATTTGTATGAATCCAGGTAATATGTATGTATATATTGGCTGGTAATCTGATATTTTCTTTAAATCAATATTATTTGATCTTTTGTAACTTATATAGAAGTAGTACTTATAACATGCATGTCAATTTTTGTATATATGCATTCAGTGTAGACATTTAGAGATTTGTACTATGCTTGTGACATTGTTAATGTTTCAAAAAGGCAGCAGAAATGAAATAGTCATATTTGCATTTAGTGATGTGCAATTACTTTTATAGAATTAAAAGATGCAGTGAAGATTTTCTAAGGTTTGTAGAAAATGTAGGAAAGGACTGTAAACACCACAGGAATCAAGTCATTTAAGAATATTGAGGTTATCAGAAGCATTTTCACACAGTAGTAATGTATGAGTTGATCACCTCACAAGATGCTCTTCTTTCAGGTTTGCCCTGACACTATATATTTTTGCTTCACCCGATGATGCCATTTAACCAAGTTTGCTGGCAAGTTGCTTCAAGTTTTTCTCCTGTGGATAATTGTAATGTCACCAGAGAAATGACAATCTCATATAACGTCGGTGGGCTGTTAAAACCTAAAAAAAATAAATTTTGAGGACAGCTCAGAAAAAGCTCTATTTTAGAGTTATGAAAGTGGCAACTCTGGAAAGAGTTCTCACAGGAATTACAAGACTGTTTTCAGACAATATGAGGTTGCCACATTGCCATAATTCGAAATACAGCTTTTTCTGAGCTTTCCTCAAAATTGTTTTAATTTTGAGATACAAGGTTTTTAACAGCCCACCGACAATAAGTTTCTTTTTTTTAAGTTTGATTTGATTCAATTCTTGAATGATATTTAACAATATTTTTCTACTTGTGCAACAGTGTATGCCACAGAAAGAATTAAGGCCAAATTTATAAGATTTCATTGGCATGCATAAGCAATACAAAGGGTGTTTAGAGTGTAACAGTGTTTGTGAGTGAATGCATTGACCATGTTACCATTTACTGTAATGAAATAATTCAAAATGAATACATGTAACTCAGTGACCCAGACGGTAGCACAATAAATGAACTCATTTACGATAACTCAGGACATATCTGTTAAACAAATTATTCCGTTCAGATAGCAGATTAGAATATCAAATCCTCTTGCAAATGAGTAGATGAGATTATGATGTAATTATGATGTAATTATGACATTTCATGAAGTCTTCCATTTCAGACACCATGTTTTGATGTTTCTTGGTTTATGTTATATGAAAAGTTGAAACGTCAGATATTCTAATAAAAGTAGTTATTGATCATAAAATGAGGGGGGGGGGGATTGAATGCATGTAACCAGTTCTAGATTGTACTGCCATTTTACTATCTGTAAGTTTAGAACTTGTAGTACTAGTGTGGCAATATGATAAATAATTCATATGAATAAGTCAAATTACAGGATTGTGCATGGCTTTTCAAAAATAAAAGTGATCTTGCCCTGTATGCTGTAACTCTTGATATTTTTATCTCGAATCATGAACTGTAATAGCCAGAGCGTTTTTAAAATGAACTGCCTTAATCTCTTGAAACGCAAGGTTTGCATGACAAACTAAACCATGGCTTGTTTCTTCCTGCCTCCAACAAATTAAAGCATTTGTTACTTGTAAGCCATTTTCATTGAAAATTTCTGATTGTTAGAAAAAAAAGATGTAAAATATGTATTAGGAAAATGACTGGTAATTTTGACTTTTCTTACATGTTTGCAATAAATTGTGGAAACTTCTACTTGAGAGTGACACGTTTCTGTGTCGTTTCATGTATGTGTATTTGTAGGATACATGTAACTCCAGATGCTCAGTTAAGATGAAAAATGTAGAGTGAAAAATTTTGTTTCCTTAATGCAGTACATGTATGTAACATGTATGAGGGTAGAATGCAACAACAACAACAAAAAACTCATCTAGTACATTCTGCTGTGTTTTTTTTTTTAGAAAATAAAATTATTTGGGGAGATTTCTTGATATCAATAGATATCTGGGCAGTTGTTTTGGTTTTTTTGGTTTTTTGGGGGGGAGGGGGAGGGGGGTCTTAAAGAAAGAAAGTGTTTAATTGGACTGACATCACAACCTCACTCTCCTACATGAAAGTCCCCAGTTTTTTCGTGATACAGAAAACCGAAAAAATTTCACAGAATTTGGAAAGAACATGTAATTTCACAGAAAACACGATTTTTTTTTATGTTAGAAAATTTGAATTATGAAAAATAAGCTAAAACAAAACCATGCATCAGCAGAAAATTTGAATGAAACTTGTTCGCAGTGTGTTTAGCGAGTGTTCGCAAGTTTCAGTTGTGTCTGCATGTATACTGCAGTGCATGTTATATTGGGGTAGCCTAACTTAATGTGATTTTTCAAATTCTTTTTACTATTTACAATTGCTTTGTCATATGTTTTGTACATGTCTCCAAAGAACACGAAAATTGAAGTTCAGAACACCGAAGAACACAGCATTTGCAGTTTAGAAAATGGAGAACTGGGAACTTTATCCTACATGATGCTGACCCAACATAAATACATGTACATGTATAACGCTTTCAAGAACAAATCATTTAAGTTTGGCAAATTTTATTCACAGCTTCCATATGCATTCCCTGTACAAAAGATAATAACTACATGTACATGTATATGATGATTAGTGATATACACTGTACACTAAAAGAAAAAAACAGTACAAAAATACATGTATATCAAAAATTAGTGTTAGTAGATCGGAAATGTGTAGCTGAAATTAAAATTCACAAACAATATTATTTCATATTATATGTGTAAAGGACATGCCTGATTGGGAAATAATCCTCATCATTATCTTTCATATATACCCCCCCCCCCCCCCCATGTAATAAAAGATTCTAGGCTTCCGATTGGTCCAATCTTCAGGCATGAAATTCAGACACGGCTGCCAGGCAGCATGGACTAAACGAATCAACTGGAATACAGTACATATACAGTAGTTCTACTTGCACCTCCAATGCAATGACACAAAGAAGTGGATACATGTAGTAAGACCTCTTAATTAGGGGAAATTTTCGTCCAGGGGTACAGTAGAGTTTGAAGATCCACTTGGGCTATAGTTTTACTTCATGCCACTCAAAGAAATCAATGAGAGTATACTATAAATCAAATTCTTGAAACCTTACCAGTATTCCGACAGAGCTTTGTAGTTATAGTAATGACAAGATAAGGAATTCAAGCTGATAGTATTGACCAATATCAGTACAGGTAGTCCCATTAGCAGGCATTTATGTATTAGAATCTTGGTGCTGTTTCACTGCATAACTTTCTGTATGTTTCAAGTTAATGCATGCTGAATAATTCTGAAATTATGTTGTTAGTTTATTTTGACCAAAGAGTTCAATTACCAGAAGACATCGAGGCTAATTCAATATCAGACTCGAATGTTTCGCTAATAGTGAGAAAATCCAAGCTGATCACTTCTCTATGCCTTTGATTTGTAACACAACTCATGTATGACCTACCTCAAAATCTATTAAGATTGTCTTCATACAGTAATACATACATGTACTACCTCCAAGCTTGGAGTTCAAATCCTATAAATGGACAGATACATGTAGATGGACAGGCAGACAATTCCATCACATAGTGCCTCTGAAACTACTTTTAGTTGGAAGCAAAGTCCAAGAAACATTATTTCTTCAAAACATTCAAAGGGAATAAACATCA
Organism: Echinometra lucunter; assembly: GCA_029962745.1. Taxonomy (NCBI): domain Eukaryota; kingdom Metazoa; phylum Echinodermata; class Echinoidea; order Camarodonta; family Echinometridae; genus Echinometra; species Echinometra lucunter. The sequence continues at coordinate 30,637,877 of CM057156.1, read as the reverse complement.
ATCCAACTCTAAATTAGATCATACCTGTACATGTACATGCACATGTGATCATACATAATTCAACTGGAAGATGCTGTCAATATTCAAGTTTGCAGAGATGTTTTAGCACTGAAGGATTTCCTTCATTCTCATAAAAACAGAGTCTGAACTCTGCACATAAAATAGAGATACCCAAAGAGAATGAAAGACAAAAATCTCAAAAATTAAAAATAGTAAGTTTTTAAAAAAATTTAAAAAGAGAAATAAAAATTACAAATCCTATAAACTGGTTTTTTTTTTAATCTAAAAATGAAATGCGAACAAGATGGGTCAGAAATTTCTCACTACAGTAGATCCTCATCAAAGAAAACACCATTGCACCAAACTCCATTTATCATTTCTAATCATGCTCAACCATAAAATGAGTATAATGATAAAATTCATAACATTAACAACATCCTATAATGCAAGTGCCTAATATTCTAAGGTTAGTCAAGATATATGCCACATAATAATCTTGCTGTAGAAGTGGTCAAAAGTTAATCACGTGATTAAAATTTTTCCCCATCAATCACCCCAATAAGAAAGTTTGTTGCACTGACCACGGATAGTGCTTTTGTGTTCACTGATCACGTCCGTCTTTAGAGTCATGTGTTATCATTATTTTTGAGTACTCAAAAAATGAAAGTGCGTTGCATTGTACAAATTCGGACATTCAAAAATATTATTAAAAACAAAAGAATATAATAAAATCAAAAATATTGAGAAGGGTTGGTCTACACTACAGGGTATTTAAAGCTAAAGCTAGAAGGCATGCACAAGTTCCAGACCAGGATCTAGGAAGTGGGTTACCCAACAAAAGTAAAAAAAAAGAGGGAATTATACAGAGTGCCACTACTGCTTTATATGCAATAGAGAGACCTGCATGACCATAATTCAGTTAATCTTTGAAAGACATGCATATTTGATCTAAAGCCCGGCGCACACGCACGATCTGACTGTGATCCGATTTGGAAAAATATTGTTTTAACATTGAGATGAACATTCAAACATGTAAAATCTTCAGGATCAAAGTTCCGAATAGTTGTATGAACACCAAAATCGAAATTTTGGTTATTGTGAACCTCCCTGTAGGAATAAAGCAAATCACTTCCAAATCGTAGTGACGTCACAGCAATCTTGCGATCGGCTAAGATTTGAAGCCAATTTCACCTTACTCCGACCACAAGGCTTGCAGTTAACCAAAAATTTCGATTTTAGTATCCCTATCATTTATTCCGAACTTCAAATAAAATTATTAATATAGATGTACAAAAAATACTGGCAAGTTCGGTCTCGTGCATTATTAACAGCATTCTACTCTCAAATCCACTGTGATTATGGGAAAAACCAACTGGCTGCCATCTGCCTTTAGTGTACTTCAAACAAGTCAGTAGATTTTATTCTGTTCATGAAAAAAAAAAAAAACCCCGAGAGAGATTGTAAGCTTTACTGGTAGAGAATCCCTAGAGACAACACAATAGTGTACATAATAAATACAAACTCTTTAGGGGTTAATGGATTTTCTTAACATACATATGCATATGTGTATATAAAGACCATCACACATATATGATCCAACTGTGATGCAATTTTCGTCTGAATATGCAATAAGTGATGAACAATAATGATTGCTGATCATGGTTCGTAGTCATATGAATTTGAAAATCTAAATTTGGAGATTGCAAATATTTGGGGGAGGAAAGTCAAATTTCTCACAATCAGAGTGACATTAGATTAAGTGCCTTACCTAAGAAAGAAGTCTTTCAAGCAATACACTTAAATTCCAATCATTAGTATTCATATCATTATTCAGAGCTCAATAACAAGGTCATGTTGTTATACAATTTCATTATTTTGTGATTTTTTTTAAAAAAAACAGACTGTGGTCAGGGGACCGTTTCATGAATTGTCAGCACTGACAAGTTGTCAGTTACTAACAATTTCAGCAAAATCCTTGGTTTTGATTGGCTGAGAAGTGCTTATCACTGAATGTTACTATGGTAACTGTCAGTGCTGACAATTTCATGAACGGTCCCTGATCACACACATCTAGTGAGCCAAGGCTTACTAGAATCAAGAAAATATGATCAAGAAAAGGACCCCAACACATATTGCTACATTATTAAGGCAGAAGCAGCACTAGACCACAGTGTAAAGTGTAAAGATGCTGTACCCGCACAACCATGACAATGGTATTGATCTTAATGACACTGGTTAAGGATATGGTAGAATAACCATCCTTACCTTATAAGTCAAAAACTTGAAATTATTTGTTTCAA
>CM057156.1:30620647-30635077 GCA_029962745.1 Echinometra lucunter | reverse complement strand
GGGTATTTTACATGTACTACATGTAGTTGTACATAATTTTTTTTTTCCCCCAGGTGATTAGTACACTTAAATGCACTTAGAATAGGATGCTTCTCTTAGTTGATACAGCTAATATCTCTTGTTTTGGTTAACATTCATGCACACTAGGTATGTCCCAGTAATTACAAGGAGTAAACTTTCATTTTGCCAAAGATTTTATTATACGAGAGGTAATGTAATGAGTCTATTACATCAAGGAGCCAGACTTTATGCTATGTGGTCAATAATCCATCATTGTTTTTTTTTTCTATTGCTCCTGAAGGGTGACTTTGGCAAGTGTATCATCTGCCTCATCTCAGTCTTCTATATGCAAGTCTTCTAGTAGAAGCCAGAGTGGGAGCTCAACCTACATCACTGCTCTATCTCAATCAGGTGAGTTTTCAGTTGCTCAACTTGAGCTTCACCTAAGAATTTGTTTTGATAGACCTCATTCCTGTCGATTGACATTTTATGCTTTTACTAAGTAGCCTTTAATGTGAAATCCCTGTAGGGGAAGAAAAACTCTGTTGATTTTGTTCGAATAATCCTTAGATCCACATGTCAATGTTCTAGAGCTCTATTCTACATGTTTGAGAGATATTTCCTGCTTTGAAAATCCAAATTTTGATTTGTTTTTCCACTATGCAGCCAAGTGGACACAAGCATTCCTTGCTGTTCGTTGGTCAAGCCGATGGAACAGTGACCGTCCTAAGCCATAGAAGAAATGATGGTGGACATCACGCTACAGATGATCTAAGACTAGTGGCCAGGATGCAGCTTAGTAAGCACAACCTACCATGTAACAAGATGGTGGCTGTCCCAATAAAGAAGAATGGTGACTCAGTGGCAGAGCGAAGAAGACAGTATGAGGAAGTACTGTCTAATGGAATCAGTGGCGGAAAGTACAGATCACCACAACATGAACAAGGTGTAAGAGGAGATATCAGGGGAATAAGAGAAGCAAGGAATGGTCTTGAGAGTAGAAAAAGGACAGGAAGCAGTGGAGATGAAGCTGATGGATCCGAAGTCTGGGTTAGTTGTGGAACTAACCTGAGAATCATCTCCTTAAGTGATATCTCTCTAGAACCAGATGCAATTCAGGTGGCTGCTGGTATGGAAGGAATGGTAGAAGATATCGTACATAGTCAGGGTAGTGTGTGGTGTTTCACCTCAAGTGGGCTGTATGTTTACCAATACAGTGTTGAGACCAGGAGGTGTGTGGCGATCTTGGACTGCAAGGAAAGCGTCCTCATCTGTGGGTCCTTTCTTCCACTGTCAGAGAGGAGAGGCATGAGCTGGTGAGAAGCTGGGAGGAGAAGGAGAAGGAGCAGGAACTTATCAATGCCACGGCTGTTTGTGAAACAAATAGCAATGGAGATGGTAGACATAGATCCTCTCAGGATGCCGAGCTCCAGAAGGAGCTGCCCATGATCGATGATCACTTCAGAGCTGCTTGCATAGTAGCTCCTCATAGGCAGACAAGCACTCGACAGCTTTATGGTCGACGGGGTAGGACTCGCATGAATCGATGGAACATACACAGCATCCTTGCATCTCAGAGTCAGTCATCCACCAAAGTCAGCTCTCTCCTGGTTGTGGATGATGTATTATGGATTGGAAGATCAAGTGGTGATATTGTGCTTGTCAATGTCAGAGACAGCATCAGGTCTCCTGATTCACAGATTGATGTTCAAGTAGATGAAGTAGTGACTGTACTGAATGCTGATGCCGTAGTCAAAGGAAACAGTGGAAAGGTAGTAGGACTACATCGAGCTGGCTCTAACAGGGTAGTTTGCTTGCCACAACAGCAACAAACCAGACAGCAACGCCAGTCAGATTGAGAACATGTGTGTGTGGGAGGACTGGGGACAGTTTCAAGAGGAGCAGTTCCAAACTATCAACACACAGTGTAGAAAGAGAACAAGCAAATCAGGCACATACCTAGAATTATAGTTCTAGCCTACTTTGGCAAAAAGGAAGCAAGTAAAAAAAGTGACATTATCTGTAAAAGAGCCACATGTGTCTGTCACTTGTACAGACATCAGTGGAATATCGTCATGTCTTACTCTTAACATATCTCTCAGCAGGATGAGTGTTTAAGCATAAAATTTGGTGTGGAAGAAGAGCACATTATATAAAACAAATAAACATTAATAACTCAGATTTGGTTGGTATGTTACTTGCTTCCTTTTGCCAAATTAGGGCAGAGTTGTGTTTGTACAGTAATTCCTTCATATCAGTGGAGTTGTATTACATGTATTCAACATAATATTTACCCATGCACGTAAACCTGTGTGCAATTGTTAAACACCTGCATGTAACATTAATATTTCTTGCCATTATATTACAATGAAAGTTTGAAAATTATGGAATCAGCTGCAGATTTGCCATACAATGTAGTTCATGTTTTTAACAAAACTTTTCCTGTTTTTTTTTTTTTAAACAAGATTTGGATGATCCCTGTTTTAAACCTTAGTACATGTATTTGTACAGCCTCCTTGTGGCCAAATCTTCCACCCTATGAAATGTCATAAATCAGAATAGAATGAAGGATATTTCTATTCACTTGATAAACATTCAGATTTATTTGGCAGGATCATACATGCATATAGTCTCTCTGTATAGCTGAATGTCTTCCAACCTTGGCCTCACAGCTGGAACAAATACCTCGATCATATCTATTAGTTGATCGAAATATTTCATTGAAAATATCCTCTTGCACATGTATGGACACCTCAGTAGATGGACAACCCTGGACCGGAGACCAACATTGCCTCTCAAAAACAAAAATATATCCTGGTCTGTTAGGCCTTCTGACAACTCTCCAGAGAACCACCAAACCACCTAGTACTGTGGGCCATTGGTCTTGTAGTCTTCTCAGCTGTAGCTGTGTGTTTGGAGGTGATTGCTTAAAGTCCAAGAATACTCCGGAAGAAACCGGTTGGACAAAAATTTTAGGCTGATGTTTTAGATGTTACAGTTATTGATATGATATTTTGTATGAATCCAGGTAATATGTATGTATATATTGGCTGGTAATCTGATATTTTCTTTAAATCAATTATTATTTGATCTTTTGTAACTTATATAGAAGTAGTACTTATAACATGCATGTCAATTTTTGTATAATATGCATTCAGTGTAGACATTTAGAGATTTGTACTATGCTTGAGACATTGTTAATGTTCAAAAAGGCAGCAGAAATGAAATAGTCATATTTGCATGAAGTGATGTGCAATTACTTTTATAGAATTAAAAGATGCAGTGAAGATTTTCTAAGGTTTGTAGAAAATGTAGGAAAGGACTGTAAACACCACAGGAATCAAGTCATTTAAGAATATTGAGGTTATCAGAAGCATTTTCACACAGTAGTAATGTATGAGTTGATCACCTCACAAGATGCTCTTCTTTCAGGTTTGCCCTGACACTATATATTTTTGCTTCACCCGATGATGCCAATTTAACCAAGTTGCTGCAAGTTGCTTCAAGTTTTTCTCCTGTGGATAATTGTAATGTCACCAGAGAAATGACAATCTCATATAACGTCGGTGGGCTGTTAAAACCTAAAAAAAATAAATTTTGAGGACAGCTCAGAAAAAGCTCTATTTTAGAGTTATGAAAGTGGCAACTCTGGAAAGAGTTCTCTACAGGAATTACAAGACTGTTTTCAGACAATATGAGGTTGCCACCATTGCCATAATTCGAAAATACAGCTTTTTCTGAGCTTTCCTCAAAATTGTTTTAATTTTGAGATACAAGGTTTTAACAGCCCACCGACAATAAGTTTCTTTTTTTTAAAGTTTGATTTGATTCAATTCTTGAATGATATTTAACAATATTTTCTACTTGTGCAACAGTGTATGCCACAGAAAGAATTAAGGCCAAAATTTATAAGATTTCATTGGCAGCATAAGCAATACAAAAGTGGTTTAGAGTGTAACAGTGTTTGTGAGTGAATGCATTGACCATGTTACATTTACTGTAATGAAATAATTCAAAATGAATACATGTAACTCAGTGACCCAGACGGTAGCACAATAAATGAACTCATTTACGATAACTCAGACATATCTGTTAACAAATTATTTCCTGTCAGATAGCAGTATTAGAATATCAAATCCTCTTGCAAATGAGTAGATGAGATTATGATGTAATTATGATGTAATTATGACATTTCATGAAGTCTTCTATTTCAGAACCATGTTTGATGTTTCTTGGTTTATGTTATATGAAAGTTGAAACGTCAGATATTCTAATAAAAGTAGTTATTGATCATAAAATGAGGGGGGGGGGATTGAATGCATGTAACCAGTTCTAGATTGTACTGCCATTTTATATCTGTAAGTTTTAGAACTTGTAGTACTAGTGTGCAATATGATAAATAATTCATATGAATGAAGTCAAATTAAAGGATTGTGCATGGCTTTTCAAAAATAAAAGTGATCTTGCCTGTATGCTGTAACTCTTGATATTTTTATTCTCGAATCATGAACTGTAATAGCCAGAAGCGTTAAAATGAACTGCCTTAATCTCTTTGAAACGCAAGGTTTGCATGACAAAACTAACCATGTGCTTGTTTCTTCCGCCTCCAACAAATTAAAGCATTTGTTACTTGTAAGCCATTTTCATTGAAAATTTCTGATTGTTAGAAAAAAAAGATGTAAAAATGTATTAGGAAAATGACTGGTAATTTTGACTTTTCTTACATGTTTGCAATAAAATTGTGGAAACTTCTACTTGAGAGTGACACGTTTCTGTGTCGTTTCATGTCATGTGTATTTTGTAGGATACATGTAACTCCAGTGCTCAGTTAAGATGAAAAATGTAGAGTGAAAATATTTTGTTTCCTTAATGCAGTACATGTATGTACATGTATGAGGGTAGAATGCAACAACAACAACAAAAAACTCATCTAGTACATTCTGCTGTGTTTTTTTTTTTAGAAAATAAAATTATTTGGGGAGATTTCTTGATATCAATAGATATCTGGGCAGTTGTTTTTGTTTTTTTGGTTTTTTGGGGGGGGGGGGAGGGGGGGTCTTAAGAAAGAAAGTGTTTAATTGGACTGACATCACAACCTCACTCTCCTACATGAAAGTCCCCAGTTTTTTCGTGATACAGAAAACCGAAAAAATTTCACAGAATTTGGAAAGAACATGTAATTTCACAGAAAACACGATTTTTTTTTATGTTAGAAAATTTGAATTATGAAAAATAAGCTAAAACAAAACCATGCATCAGCAGAAAATTTGAATGAAACTTGTTCGCAGTGTTTAGCGAGTGTTCGCAAGCTTCAGTTGTGTCTGCATGTATACTGCAGTGCATGTTATATTGGGGTAGCCTAACTTAATGTGATTTTTCAAATTCTTTTTTACTATTTACAATTGCTTTGTCATATGTTTTGTACATGTCTCCAAAGAACACGAAAAATTGAAGTTCAGAACACCGAAGAACACAGCATTTGCAGTTTAGAAAATGGAGAACTGGGAACTTTATCCTACATGATGCTGACCCAACATAAATACATGTACATGTATAACGCTTTCAAGAACAAATCATTTAAGTTTGGCAAATTTATTCACAGCTTCCATATGCATTCCCTGTACAAAAGATAATAACTACATGTACATGTATATGAATGATTAGTGATATACACTGTACACTAAAAGAAAAAAACAGTACAAAAATACATGTATATCAAAATTAGTGTTAGTAGATCGGAAATTGTAGCTGAAATTAAAATTCACAAACAATATTATTTCATATTATATGTGTAAAAGACATGCCTGATTGGAAATAATCCCTCATCATTATCTTTCATTATATACCCCCCCCCCCCCCCATGTAATAAAAGATTCTAGGCTTCCGATTGGTCCAATCTTCAGGCATGAAATTCATGACAGGCTGCCAGGCAGCATGTGACTAAACGAATCAACTGGGAATACAGTACATATACATGTAGTTCTACTTGCACCTCCAATGCAATGACACAAAAGAAGTGGATACATGTAGTAAGACACTCTTAATTAGGGGAAATTTTCGTCCAGGGGTACAGTAGAGTTTGAAGATCCACTTGGGCTATAGTTTTAATCATGCCACTCAAAGAAATCAATGAGAGTATACTATAAATCAAATTCTTGAAACCTTACAGTATTCCTGACAGAGCTTTGTAGTTATAGTAATGACAAGATAAGGAATTCAAGCTGATAGTATTGACCAATACAGTACATGTAGTCCCATTAGCAGGCATTTATGTATTAGAATCTTGGTGCTGTTTTCACTGCATAACTTTCTGTATGTTTCAAGTTAATGCATGCTGAATAATTCTGAAATTATGTTGTTAGTTTATTTTGACCAAAGAGTTCAATTACCAGAAAGCAATCGAGGCTAATTTCAATATCTAGCTCGAATGTTTCAGCTAATAGTGAGAAAATCAAAGATGATCACTTCTCTATGCCTTTGATTTGTAACAACTTCATGTATGACCTACCTCAAAATCTATTAATATTGTCTTCATACAGTATACATACATACTAGTACTACCTCCAAGCTTGGAGTTCAAATCCTATAAATGGACAGATGTAGATGGACAGGCAGACAATTCCATCACATAGTGCCTCTGAAACTACTTTTAGTTGGAAGCAAAGTCCAAGAAACATTATTTCTTCAAAACATTCAAAGGGAATAAACATCAATCCAACTCTAAATTAGATCATACCTGTACATGTACATGTACATGTGATCATACATAATTCAACTGAAGATGCTGTCAATATTCAAGTTTGCAGAGATGTTTTAGCACTGAAGGATTTCCTTCATTCTCATAAAAACAGAGTCTGAACTCTGCACATAAAATAGAGATACCCAAAGAGAATGAAAGACAAAAATCTCAAAAATTAAAAATAGTAAGTTTTTAAAAAAATTTAAAAAGAGAAATAAAAATTACAAATCCTATAAACTGGTTTTTTTTTTAATCTAAAAATGAAATGCGAACAAGATGGGTCAGAAATTTTCTCACTACAGTAGATCCTCATCAAAGAAAACACCATTGCACCAAACTCCATTATCATAATTCTAATCATGCTCAACCAGAAAATGAGTATAATGATAAAATTCATAACATTACAACATCCTATAATGCAGTGCCTAATATTTCTAAGGGTTAGTCAAGATTATATGCCACATAATAATCTTGCTGTAGAATTGGTCAAAAGTTAATCACGTGATTAAAATTTTTCCCCATCAATCACCCAATAAGAAAAGTTTGTTGCACTGACCACGGATAGTGCTTTTGTGTTTCACTGATCACGTCCGTCTTTAGAGTCATGTGTTATCATTATTTTTGAGTACTCAAAAAATGAAAGTGCGTTGCATTGTACAAATTCGGACATTCAAAAATATTATTAAAAACAAAAGAATATAATAAAATCAAAAATATATTGAGAAGGGTTGGTCTACACTACAGGGTATTTAAAGCTAAAGCTAGAAGGCATGCACAAGTTCCAGACCAGGATCTAGGAAGTGGGTTACCCAACAAAAGTAACAAAAAGAGGGAAATTATACAGAGTGCCACTACTGCTTTATATGCAATAGAGAGACCTGCATGACCATAATTCAGTTAATCTTTGAAAGACCATGCATATTTGAGTCTAAAGCCCGGCGCACACTGCACGATCTGACTGTGATCCGATTTTGGAAAAATATTGTTTTAAACATTTGAGATGAACATTCAAACATGTAAAATCTTCAGGATCAAAGTTCCGAATAGTTGTATGAACACCAAAATCGAAATTTTGGGTTATTGTGAACCTCCCTGTAGGAATAAAAGCAAATCACTTCCAAATCGTAGTGACGTCACAGCAATCTTGCGATCGGCTAAGATTTGAAGCCAATTTCACCTTTACTCCGACCACAAGGCTTGCAGTTAACCAAAATTTCGATTTTAGTATCCCTATCATTATTCCGAACTTCAAATAAAATTATTAATATAGATGTACAAAAAATAATCTGGCAAGTTCGGTCTCTGTGCATTATTAACAGCAATTCTACTCTCAAATCCACTGTGATTATGGGAAAAACCAACTGGCTGTCATCTGCCTTTAGTGTACTTCAAACAAGTCAGTAGAATTTTATTCTGTTCATGAAAAAAAAAAAAACCCCAAGAGAGATTGTAAGCTTTACTGGTAGAGAATCCCTAGAGACAACACAATAGTGTACATAATAAATACAAACTCTTTAGGGGTTAATGGATTTTCTTAACATACATATGCATATGTGTATATCAAAAGACCATCACACATATATGATCCAACTGTGATGCAATTTTCGTCTGAATATGCAATAAGTGATGAACAATAATGATTGCTGATCATGGTTCGTAGTCATATGAATTTGAAAATCTAAATTTGGAGATTGCAAATTATTTGGGGGAGGAAAGTCAAATTTCTCACAATCAGAGTGACATTAGATTGTGCCTTTACCTAAGAAGAAGTCTTTCAAGCAATACACTTAAATTCCAATCATTAGTATTCATATCATTATTCAGAGCCTCAATAACAAGGTCATGTTTGTTTATACAATTTTCATTATATTTTGTGATTTCTTTAAAAAAAAACAGACTGTGGTCAGGGGACCGTTTCATGAAAATTGTCTGCACTGACAAGTTGTCAGTTACTAACAATTTCAGCAAAATCCTCGGTTTTGATTGGCTGAGAAGTGCTTATCACTGAATGTTACTATGGTAACTGTCAGTGCTGACAACTTTCATGAACGGTCCCCTGATCACACACATCTAGTGAGCCAAGGCTTACTAGAATCAAGAAAATATGATCAAGAAAAGGACCCCATCATTATTGCTACATTATTAAAGCCAGAAGCAGCACTAGACCACAGTGTAAAGTGTAAAAATGCTGTACCCGCACAACCATGACAATGGTATTGATCTTAATGACACTGGTTAAGGATATGGTAGAATAACCATCCTTACCTTATAAGTCAAAAACTTGAAATTATTTGTTTCAACCAAACTGCCAGTGTGGAACTTCTTCATCATTTCAGGCAGCAGACTTCAGCTATAGACACTTCATCATCATGCACCATTTGTAGACAAGCATGAGTATAGATAGCCATACATGTACATGTACAACATGAGTGGACATTTGCTGAGGAAGCTTTGTAGGGTCTATATCTCTACACTCGTGATCCCTTCAAAGTGTGATATTCCTATAGACATTGTGATGGACCAGACTTCACTATTGAAGCCTGAAGCATGCAACTGTAACAACATTGACCTTGGGAGAACAATGATCTTCATATGTATCGTGTAGCAGTACTACATACAGTTGCAAGGTCAGGCAAACTGAAATGGATCACTCTTGAAGGTTTCCTCATGCCTCACTACATGGGGATACATCTCCAATGCAGGCCTCTCTCAGTAAGTCCAAGACAATTAGCTGCATCTATACATTCTTCACAGTTCATGAAGTTTATCTGCTAAATCTGCCAGGCTTGGTCTGAGTCTTTTCTTCTCCACCTCAGTATTAAACATAGCGAGACCCCTCCAACAGAAGGTGACACATGGCCACTTAAGAGTGAAGCTCTCCCTCTACCACATGACACGCTCCTTCTTGCAAGCCAGGAACGGAGATCTTTCGCTGTCTCCTGAACTCAAAGATTCATCTGAATTTGATTTGGTAGAGTAGGGTGAATCGTCTATGACTGGTACCTTATCATCTATGTATGAGGGCTTGTCAGGATCATCAGCCATTACAATCTCAGCTGAAATACTGTCATTAGATTCATCTTCAGATCGACTGCCCTGTGGTTGGCCCTTTGCTTTGTCTCCTATAACAAATGAAAGATAAGCTAACAGCGTGCCTCCACCTCCTACACAATTTCTTATTTATGTACATCTCAACTAGAAATATCACTGAAGGTGATCAATACCCTTGCTCCAAATTTCCTGATTATTGCTTGAAAATGAGGAAGTAGTTCGATCTGCAATATTTCTCTGATCTATTGCCATAATATGCTGTTATCATGGCAACACAGTTTCCAACACGTTCAAATGTCTTACATATCTTCACCACAAGACCAATGTGTGCCAAATTTCATGAGCATCACTCAAAAAATGAGGAGGTAGTTCAATCTGCAATATTTCGGATTCCTTTGATTTATTACCATAATATACCATAACCATGGCATCAAAGTTTCTGACACATTAAAAAATATGTCTTACACTTCTTCATCCTAAACCAATATCCATGCCAAAGTTCATGAGCATTGCTCAAAGACTGAGGAAGTAGATCAATCCACAAGATTTGCAATGGACTGACTGAATGACCCCCCCACCGACCCACCTTATACGCTGATTATATACCCCCTTCAACTTTGTCGGGGTATGACCAGCCGATTAAAGAATATATGTCATATATTTTCTGATCTTGGTTACATAATACAGATAAATCTCTCTGCTTTGTGTTTGAAAGGAATTAGAATACTTACTCCTCCGTCTCTTTTGGTTTCTGGTTGTTCAGTTTTTGGCTTGCTGCAACAAGGCCCGCTCCTCTGATGATCGTTGTGCGACTGGTCTGGTTTTGGCAATTTCCATCTTAATCCGACAGCTCCTCACAAGGGCATTTTGCATGCTGGCTTCAGCATTATGAGCATCAGCAAGACAAGCAAATGCAACAAAGGCAAAGTGCCTAATAATAATAATAATAATAATAATAATTTAAGATTTATAAAGCGCACATATCTGCCTATAATGACACTCAAGGCACACAAAGACTACTTATACAATACAAATATATAAACACATAGAAATTGACTAATAATAGCAAATTGACAATTCATATATTCAGTTGGAAGTCAAAGTGACAAGTCCACAACAGTTAAAGCATATGCTTCCTTCATAAGGTGAGTCTTTAATTTGTTGTGGAAGAGTTCTGGAGTTTGGCAAGATTTAATGTCTGATGGGAGTATATTCCATAAACATGGAGCTGCTACTGAGAGAAAGACCTGTCTACAAGGGAAGTGATATGAAATATACATGATGAACAATGAGAGGTACAGTATACAGGAGAGAAAGAGTATACAAATATTGACTACTTTGAGGGATGCGATCTAAACTATAGCCCAAGGTAATCTCAAGACTGCACTACGTCCTAAGACAATGTTGAAGATAGTGCAGTCTCAATATCACCAAGGTGCTATAGTTTTAACTATGCCCCGAAAAACAAGCTGTCAATATATGTTTTATATACGGCATCCTGCATTCCGATTCTGAAAAGGAGATACATGTATTTTGACAAAACATATCTATCGAAATGTATTCATTTGAAGGAAAATTCACAAGTTCAAGAGCATTTCTATTAGGTGCACCTGCCTCACTACACTGCACATAGCCAATGTTAATTTCATAGTTTCTATTGCGTCATTGCTTTGTACAAGGTAGTAGAACTATGTCTTCAAATGTGATTAATCAGAGCCCTGGAATCCTGACATGTGGTATAAAAAAATTGAATATACATGAAATGCAACAAAGATTCACAAGATAATAAAATGCATTATACATAAGAAAAAAAAAAGTAAGGTATTTATCTATGTGGGCAACAATGGTACAGAATCTATGAGGAAAGTAAATCAGTAAAATAACATGGACAAAGGATCTTTGATGGAAACAAAAAAGAATACACACAAAACATGAACTGACATCCGTCTTTTCTTAGTCAATTTATGATCTACCTCTAAAAAAAAGTTTTTCAAGAATGATTATATACCATAAAGGAGTTTGAAATTAATGCCAATTCAGCAAAAAATCTAGCAGAAATAAACAAAGAAAGTTGATGAATAAAGAGAAGGACCTTACGTTCTATTGCTCCCATCACCAGGTTTACTACGTAGTCTGACATACAGAGGTTGAATTGCCAGAAAGCAGACATCAGATCTTCCTGTATGTACATGAACATAGGAAGTTCTATGTGTCAGGAAGGCCTGCTGAGCCTACTACAAATCCTTTGTTTTCTTGTCATGAACTTGGCTCACTGACAAATCTAACAGCATACTCCCCCCCCCCCCCCCAGCACACTCTGACAGCTGCTTTTTTTTTCTTATGTTCACATATGGCACAGTAAAATGTGTGACTTATGACAATGAGATCAATGTATCAATATCTTTTCACATTCTAACTCAGTTGAAGCCAAAAGCTGTGCAGGCTATGCTTGTGATATCACATTTAAACTAATTTTATAGGAATTGGACTGGTTCCTACCTTTTTGCCACCCTTGGGCCACAAAAGATAATTTTTGCAGTGTTTTCTTTCCTTTTCTTATAATAACCCCATCAAATACTATTCACTGACATGCAGAAAAAAGACAGTGGATTTACCTTGGCAATTTGCTGCTGCATATATGTGAACAAACCATAAAGACGCACGAATACTCTACAAATCATAAAAAGCTGCGACCAGATGAACCTAACATACGCATTCACACTTTTTTAGCTTTTGAGCATATTTGAATTTTAAAAATACTGTATTGCTAGCCCTCAATACCAATGGATGTTACTCATAGTTATAGGAAGTAAAGCAAATTAAGTGCAAATACACTGCCAATCCTGTTGGTCATACGAAATACATGTTGAGTACCCGTTCCATGACAATAATATTCAGATTACATATTAGAGCACATTTCTGCATTTATTTCAGACAAAGAGGATTAATCATTTCATAAAATAGTACTTGTGTAAACATGCATTTTTCAAGTGGACATAAGAAACGAAAATGGTATGTGGTGAATTAAAAATATAACTGAAGTTTTCTGTTCCAATCTGCTTTCTTGGCATGGAATATAATGATAACTATCTCTGAGTACGTCACCTTTCCATACAATAATAAATATAAACCTCAAATACAACTTATCTGGGGGGTTCTCAGTAATATTGTCCATGTACAAAAACAGAGAAAATAGTCTATGTCACTGACCTTTGTTACTGATTTGTTGATGTTAAAAACACAAATCTCGACCACATCTCCTGCAAACGTAATGAGAAAAGCAGAGATACAAAGTGTTATTTACATAACAAAAAAGAGCCTCTCTTGATTTTGACCATTCGTGACTTCAGCCTTCCAAACACAGAGTTTGTTAATTAATTTTTGTTTTCTTTCCCAATGCCGTCAGAATGGGACCATATTCCAAGGTGAATGACAAGATATCCAGCCCTCATTTTGAAAGTATAATACTACAACTTCAGATTTGGTCTTGAAATATTCACGTTGACATGCAATTCAGATAGTGCTATTTAATCCACAATATTAAAGAAAAAAGCCATTTCATTTTCAAGTACCACGATACATGATTATCAATGGATTAGGCTTCAAGTTCAGCATGACAGACTGAAAAAGGATCTAACAAGGCCTAACAAAAAAACCAACAAATCCACAACAAATCAACCTAGAACCCAAGCAATACCTTGTGCACTCACTTTCTGTAATAAGCTCACATCAAATATAACTGCTAAAGCCCGCAGAGCACATGTTTGACTTGGGTTCTGTGCAATGGGTTTTGAGGTTATCAGGATTTATATTCTACACACTCTTTAACCACTTAACTACTACTAATACCCCTTTCACAGTGAGCTCTTCCCCTTTACCCGTTGAAGTTCCCTGCTTAACTTTACGAGCACGCATTCCTCACTTCACCAGCGAAGAAAGAAGTGTCTCCTTTCTCACTGCCTTCTCTTCGTTGGTGAATGCGAGGCATGCAATGGAGCTCTGCTGGAAGTACAGCAGACTAGGCTCATTAAGGGAGCAGCTCAGTGTGCAGAGTCCAACGAAAAGTTCTGTGGCGGAATCTTGGTTCAGGCGGAATGAGAATTGACCTCTGACGTCATTAAGCAGGGAAACTCGTAGCGTTCATTCACACATGCCCAGTTTAAGCGGGTAAACCGCTTCTCCGCTTAACTTCACCACCTCTTCTCCACCTCGCGAGTTGGAGAAGTTACCCGCTTAAGTTCAACGGGGAAGTTTTCACATGCGCCTTTCACAAGCACCTTTAACCACCTTCACCGCCTTTTCCCGCTTAATTTCAACGGGAAAGCTCACTGTGAAAGGGGTATAACTGTATATGGTTGGGAATTATCTCTCTCTCTCTCTCTCTGGGGGTGACTGGTCTTTCTCCAAATATTCCTTTCAATTTGATGGTTTTTTTTTCAGTTTTCCATGTGATCAGTAAATTCAGAAGACAAATTCTTATTTTCAATGTCATGAATAGAGCAGGAAATGAAACCTTTATGTACAATGGATGCCACTGTATTTTGCAGATTTAAAAAAAAAATTGTTTTGGTATTTTTTTCTTTATTAAGACATCCCTTACATGAGGAGTCTTTTGAAAAGTCCTACGAAACTGACATTCA
>CM057156.1:30531261-30620147 GCA_029962745.1 Echinometra lucunter | reverse complement strand
TTTTATTTGATTCAATTCTTGAATGATATTTAACAATATTTTCTACTTGTGCAACAGTGTATGCCACAGAAAGAATTAAGGCCAAAATTTATAAGATTTCATTGGCAGCATAAGCAATACAAAAGTGGTTTAGAGTGTAACAGTGTTTGTGAGTGAATGCATTGACCATGTTACATTTACTGTAATGAAATAATTCAAAATGAATACATGTAACTCAGTGACCCAGACGGTAGCACAATAAATGAACTCATTTACGATAACTCAGACATATCTGTTAACAAATTATTTCCTGTCAGATAGCAGTATTAGAATATCAAATCCTCTTGCAAATGAGTAGATGAGATTATGATGTAATTATGATGTAATTATGACATTTCATGAAGTCTTCCATTTCAGAACCATGTTTGATGTTTCTTGGTTTATGTTATATGAAAGTTGAAACGTCAGATATTCTAATAAAAGTAGTTATTGATCATAAAATGAGGGGGGGGGGGGGGGATTGAATGCATGTAACCAGTTCTAGATTGTACTGCCATTTTATATCTGTAAGTTTTAGAACTTGTAGTACTAGTGTGCAATATGATAAATAATTCATATGAATGAAGTCAAATTAAAGGATTGTGCATGGCTTTTCAAAAATAAAAGTGATCTTGCCTGTATGCTGTAACTCTTGATATTTTTATTCTCGAATCATGAACTGTAATAGCCAGAAGCGTTAAAATGAACTGCCTTAATCTCTTTGAAACGCAAGGTTTGCATGACAAAACTGACCATGTGCTTGTTTTCTTCCGCCTCCAACAAATTAAAGCATTTGTTACTTGTAAGCCATTTTCATTGAAAATTTCTGATTGTTAGAAAAAAAAGATGTAAAAATGTATTAGGAAAATGACTGGTAATTTTGACTTTTCTTACATGTTTGCAATAAAATTGTGGAAACTTCTACTTGAGAGTGACACGTTTCTGTGTCGTTTCATGTCATGTGTATTTTGTAGGATACATGTAACTCCAGTGCTCAGTTAAGATGAAAAATGTAGAGTGAAAATATTTTGTTTCCTTAATGCAGTACATGTATGTAAATGTATGAGTAGAATGTAAGGGTAAATGCAACAACAACAACAAAAAATCATCTAGTACATCTGCTGTGTTTGTTTTTTTTTTTAGAAATAAAATTATTTGGGGAGATTTCTTGATATCAATAGATATCTGGGCAGTTTGTTTGTTTTTTTTGGTTTTTTTGGGGGGGGGGGGGGGGAGGGGGTCTTAAAGAAAGAAAGTGTTTAATTGGACTGACATCACAACCTCACTCTCCTACATAAAGTCCCCAGTTTTTTCGTGATACAGAAAACCGAAAAAATTTCACAGAATTTGGAAAGAACATGTAATTTCACAGAAAACACGATTTTTTTTTATGTTAGAAAATTTGAATTATGAAAAATAAGCTAAAACAAAACCATGCATCAGCAGAAAATTTGGATGAAACTTGTTCGCAGTGTTTAGCGAGTGTTCCGCCAAGCTTCAGTTGTTGTACCCTGCATGTATACTGCAGGTGCAGTTATATTGGGGTAGCACTAAACTCTTATGTGATTTTTCAAATTCTTTTTACTATTTTACAAGTTTGCTTTCCTTGGTCATATGTTTTGTACATGTCTCCAAAGAACACGAAAATTGAAGTTCAGAACACCGAAGAACACAGCATTTGCAGTTTAGAAAATGGAGAAACTGGGAACTTTATCCTACATGATGCTGACCCAACATAAATACATGTACATGTATAACGCTTTCAAGAACAAATCATTTAAGTTTGGCAAATTTATTCACAGCTTCCATATGCATTCCCTGTACAAAGATATAACTACATGTACATGTATATGAATGATTAGTGATATACACTGTACACTAAAGAAAAAAACAGTACAAAAATACATGTATATCAAAATTAGTGTTAGTAGATCGGAAATTGTAGCTGAAATTAAAATTCACAAACAATATTATTTCATATTATATGTGTAAAAGACATGCCTGATTGGAAATAATCCCTCATCATTATCTTTCATTATCTTATACCCCCCCCCCCCCCCCCCATGTAATAAAAGATTCTAGGCTTCCGATTGGTCCAATCTTCAGGCATGAAATTCATGACAGGCTGCCAGGCAGCATGTGACTAAACGAATCAACTGGGAATACAGTACATATACATGTAGTTCTACTTGCACCTCCAATGCAATGACACAAAAGAAGTGGATACAATGTAGTAGACACTCTTAATTAGGGGAAATTTTCGTCCAGGGGTACAGTAGAGTTTTGAAGATCCACTTGGGCTATAGTTTTAATCATGCCACTCAAAGAAATCAATGAGAGTATACTATAAATCAAATTCTTGAAACCTTACAGTATTCCTGACAGAGCTTTTGTAGTTATAGTAATGACAAGATAAGGAATTCAAGCTGATAGTATTGACCCATACAGTACATGTAGTCCCATTAGCAGGCATTTATGTATTAGAATCTTGGTGCTGTTTTCACTGCATAACTTTCTGTATGTTTCAAGTTAATGCATGCTGAATAATTCTGAAATTATGTTGTTAGTTTATTTTGACCAAAGAGTTCAATTACCAGAAAGCAATCGAGGCTAATTTCAATATCTAGCTCGAATGTTTCAGCTAATAGTGAGAAAATCAAAGATGATCACTTCTCTATGCCTTTGATTTGTAACAACTTCATGTATGACCTACCTCAAAATCTATTAATATTGTCTTCATACAGTAATACATACATGTACTACCTCCAAGCTTGGAGTTCAAATCCTATAAATGGACAGATACATGTAGATGGACAGGCAGACAATTCCATCACATAGTGCCTCTGAAACTACTTTTAGTTGGAAGCAAAGTCCAAGAAACATTATTTCTTCAAAACATTCAAAGGGAATAAACATCAATCCAACTCTAAATTAGATCATACCTGTACATGTACATGCACATGTGATCATACATAATTCAACTGGAAGATGCTGTCAATATTCAAGTTTGCAGAGATGTTTTAGCACTGAAGGATTTCCTTCATTCTCATAAAAACAGAGTCTGAACTCTGCACATAAAATAGAGATACCCAAAGAGAATGAAAGACAAAAATCTCAAAAATTAAAAATAGTAAGTTTTTAAAAAAATTTAAAAAGAGAAATAAAAATTACAAATCCTATAAACTGGTTTTTTTTTTAATCTAAAAATGAAATGCGAACAAGATGGGTCAGAAATTTTCTCACTACAGTAGATCCTCATCAAAGAAAACACCATTGCACCAAACTCCATTATCATAATTCTAATCATGCTCAACCAATAAAATGAGTATAATGATAAAATTCATAACATTACAACATCCTATAATGCAGTGCCTAATATTTCTAAGGGTTAGTCAAGATTATATGCCACATAATAATCTTGCTGTAGAATTGGTCAAAAGTTAATCACGTGATTAAAATTTTTCCCCATCAATCACCCAATAAGAAAAGTTTGTTGCACTGACCACGGATAGTGCTTTTGTGTTTCACTGATCACGTCCGTCTTTAGAGTCATGTGTTATCATTATTTTTGAGTACTCAAAAAATGAAAGTGCGTTGCATTGTACAAATTCGGACATTCAAAAATATTATTAAAAACAAAAGAATATAATAAAATCAAAAATATATTGAGAAGGGTTGGTCTACACTACAGGGTATTTAAAGCTAAAGCTAGAAGGCATGCACAAGTTCCAGACCAGGATCTAGGAAGTGGGTTACCCAACAAAAGTAACAAAAAAGAGGGAAATTATACAGAGTGCCACTACTGCTTTATATGCAATAGAGAGACCTGCATGACCATAATTCAGTTAATCTTTGAAAGACCATGCATATTTGAGTCTAAAGCCCGGCGCACACTGCACGATCTGACTGTGATCCGATTTTGGAAAAATATTGTTTTAACATTTGAGATGAACATTCAAACATGTAAAATCTTCAGGATCAAAGTTCCGAATAGTTGTATGAACACCAAAATCGAAATTTTGGGTTATTGTGAACCTCCCTGTAGGAATAAAAGCAAATCACTTCCAAATCGTAGTGACGTCACAGCAATCTTGCGATCGGCTAAGATTTGAAGCCAATTTCACCTTTACTCCGACCACAAGGCTTGCAGTTAACCAAAATTTCGATTTTAGTATCCCTATCATTATTCCGAACTTCAAATAAAATTATTAATATAGATGTACAAAAAATAATCTGGCAAGTTCGGTCTCTGTGCATTATTAACAGCAATTCTACTCTCAAATCCACTGTGATTATGGGAAAAACCAACTGGCTGCCATCTGCCTTTAGTGTACTTCAAACAAGTCAGTAGAATTTTATTCTGTTCATGAAAAAAAAAAAAACCCCAAGAGAGATTGTAAGCTTTACTGGTAGAGAATCCCTAGAGACAACACAATAGTGTACATAATAAATACAAACTCTTTAGGGGTTAATGGATTTTCTTAACATACATATGCATATGTGTATATCAAAAGACCATCACACATATATGATCCAACTGTGATGCAATTTTCGTCTGAATATGCAATAAGTGATGAACAATAATGATTGCTGATCATGGTTCGTAGTCATATGAATTTGAAAATCTAAATTTGGAGATTGCAAATTATTTGGGGGAGGAAAGTCAAATTTCTCACAATCAGAGTGACATTAGATTAAGTGCCTTTACCTAAGAAGAAGTCTTTCAAGCAATACACTTAAATTCCAATCATTAGTATTCATATCATTATTCAGAGCCTCAATAACAAGGTCATGTTTGTTTATACAATTTTCATTATATTTTGTGATTTCTTTTAAAAAAAAACAGACTGTGGTCAGGGGACCGTTTCATGAAAATTGTCAGCACTGACAAGTTGTCAGTTACTAACAATTTCAGCAAAATCCTTGGTTTTGATTGGCTGAGAAGTGCTTATCACTGACTGTTACTATGGTAACTGTCAGTGCTGACAACTTTCATGAACGGTCCCCTGATCACACACATCTAGTGAGCCAAGGCTTACTAGAATCAAGAAAATATGATCAAGAAAAGGACCCCATCATTATTGCTACATTATTAAAGGCAGAAGCAGCACTAGACCACAGTGTAAAGTGTAAAGATGCTGTACCCGCACAACCATGACAATGGTATTGATCTTAATGACACTGGTTAAGGATATGGTAGAATAACCATCCTTACCTTATAAGTCAAAAACTTGAAATTATTTGTTTCAACCAAACTGCCAGGTGTGGAACTTCTTCATCATTTCAGGGCAGTAGATTTCAGCTATAGACACTTCATCATCATGCACCATTTGTAGACAAGCATGAGTAATAGATAGCCATACATGTACATGTACAACATGAGTGGACATTTGCTGAGGAAGCTTTGTAGGGTCTATATCTCTACACTCGTGATCCCTTCAAAGTGTGATATTCCTATAGACATTGTGATGGACCAAGACTTCACTATTGAAGCCTGAAGCATGCAACTGTAACAACGTTGACCTTGGGAGAACAATGATCTTCATATGTATCTTGTAGCAGTACTACATACAGTTGCAAGGTCAGGCAAACTGAAATGGATCACTCTTGAAGGTTTCCTCATGCCTCACTACATGGGGATACATCTCCAATGCAGGCCTCTCTCAGTAAGTCCAAGACAATTAGCTGCATCTATACATTCTTCACAGTTCATGAAGTTTATCTGCTAAATCTGCCAGGCTTGGTCTGAGTCTTTTCTTCTCCACCTCAGTATTAAACATAGCAAGACCCCTCCCAACAGAAGGTGACACATGGCCACTTAAGAGTGAAGCTCTCCCTCTACCACATGACACGCCTCCTTCTTGCAAGCCAGGAACGGGAGATCTTTCGCTGTCTCCTGAACACAAAGATTCATCTGAATTTGATTTGGTAGAGTAGGGTGAATCGTCTATGACTGGTACCTTATCATCTATGTATGAGGGCTTGTCAGGATCATCAGCCATTACAATCTCAGCTGAAATACTGTCATTAGATTCATCTTCTGATCGACTGCCCTGTGGTTGGCCCTTTGCTTTGTCTCCTATAACAAAAGAAAGATAAGCTAACAGCGTGCCTCCACCTCCTACACAATTTCTTATTTATGTACAACTCAACTAGAAATATCACTGAAGGTGATTTATAACCCTTGCTCCAAATTTCCTGATTATTGCTTGAAAAATGAGGAAGTAGTTCGATCTGCAATATTTCTCTGATCTATTGCCATAATATGCTGTTATCATGGCAACACAGTTTCCAACACGTTCAAATGTCTTACACATCTTCACCACAAGACCAATGTGTGCCAAATTTCATGAGCATCACTCAAAAAATGAGGAGGTAGTTCAATCTGCAATATTTCGGATTCCTTTGATTTAGTACCATAATATACCATAACCATGGCATCAAAGTTTCTGACACATTCAAAAAATATGTCTTACACTTCTTCATCCTAAAACCAATATCCATGCCAAAGTTCATGAGCATTGCTCAAAGACTGAGGAAGTAGATCAATCCACAAGATTTGCAATGGACTGCCTGACTGACCCACCCACCGACCCACCTTACGCTGATTATATACCCCCTTCAAACTTTGTCTGGGGTATGACCAGCCTATTAAAGAATATATGTCATATATTTTCTGATCTTGGTTACATAATACAGATGATAATCCTCTCTGCTTTGTGTTTGAAAGGAATTAGAATACTTACTCCGTTCTCTTTTTGGTTTCTGGTTGTTCAGTTTTTTGGCTTGCTGCAACAGGGCCCGCTCCTCTGATGATCGTTGTGCGACTGGTCTGGTTTTGGCAATTTCCATCTTAATCCGACAGCTCCTCACAAGGGCATTTTGCATGCTGGCTTCAGCATTATGAGCGTCAGCAAGACAAGCAAATGCAACAAAGGCAAAGTGCCTAATAATAATAATAATAATAATAATAATTTAAGATTTATAAAGCGCACATATCTGCCTATAATGACACTCAAGGCACACAAAGGACTACTTATACAATACAAAATATATAAACACATAGAAATTGACTAATAAATAGCAAATTGACAATTCATATGTTCAGTTGGAAGTCAAAGTGATAAGTCCACAACAGTTAAAGCATATGCTTCCTTCATAAGGTGAGTCTTTAATTTGTTGTGGAAGAGTTCTGGAGTTTGGCAAGATTTAATGTCTGATGGGAGTATATTCCATAAACATGGAGCTGCTACTGAGAAAGACCTGTCTACAAGGGAAGTGATATGAAATATACATGATGAACAATGAGAGGTACAGTATACAGGAGAGAAAGAGTATACAAATATTGACTACTTTGAGGGATGCGATCTAAACTATAGCCCAAGGTAATCTCAAGACTGCACTACGTCCTAAGACAATGTTGAAGATAGTGCAGTCTCAATATCACCAAGGTGCTATAGTTTTAACTATGCCCCGAAAAACAAGCTGTCAATATATGTTTTATATACGGCATCCTGCATTCCGATTCTGAAAAGGAGATACATGTATTTTGACAAAACATATCTATCGAAATGTATTCATTTGAAGGAAAATTCACAAGTTCAAGAGCATTTCTATTAGGTGCACCTGCCTCACTACACTGCACATAGCCAATGTTAATTTCATAGTTTCTATTGCGTCATTGCTTTGTACAAGGTAGTAGAACTATGTCTTCAAATGTGATTAATCGGAGCCCTGGAATCCTGACATGTGGTATAAAAAAATTGAATATACATGAAATGCAACAAAGATTCACAAGAGAATAAAATGCATTATACATAAGAAAAAAAAAAAGTAAGGTATTTATCTATGTGGGCAACAATGGTACAGAATCTATGAGGAAAGTAAATCAGTAAAATAACATGGACAAAGGATCTTTGATGGAAACAAAAAAGAATACACACAAAACATGAACTGACATCCGTCTTTTCTTAGTCAATTTATGATCTACCTCTAAAAAAAATTTTTTCAAGAATGATTATATACCATAAAGGAGTTTGAAATTAATGCCAATTCAGCAAAAAATCTAGCAGAAATAAACAAAGAAAGTTGATGAATAAAGAGAAGGACCTTACGTTCTATTGCTCCCATCACCAGGTTTACTACGTAGTCTGACGTACAGAGGGTTGAATTGCCAGAAAGCAGACATAAGATCTTCCTGTATGTACATGAACATAGGAAGTTCTATGTGTCAGGAAGGCCTGCTGAGCCTACTACAAATCCTTTGTTTTCTTGTCATGAACTTGGCTCATTGACAAATCTAACAGCATACTCCCCCCCCCCCCCCAGCACACTCTGACAGCTGCTTTTTTTTTCTTATGTTCACATATGGCACAGTAAAATGTGTGACTTATGACAATGAGATGTTCAATATGCATCAATATCTTTTCACATTCTGACTCAGTTGAAGCCAAAAGCTGTGCAGGCTATGCTTGTGATATCACATTTAAACTAATTTTATAGGAATTGGATTGGTTCCTACCTTTTTGCCACCCTTGGGCCACAAAAGATAATTTTTGCAGTGTTTTCTTCTTTTTTCTTATAATAACCCCCTCAAATACTATTCATCGACATGCAGAAAAAAAGACAGTGGATTTACCTTGGCAATTTGCTGCTGCATATATGTGAACAAACCATAAAGATGCACGAATACTCTACAAATCATAAAAAGCTGCGACCAGATGAACCTAACCTACGCATTCACACTTTTTTAGCTTTTGAGCATGTTTGAATTTTAAAAATACTGTATTGCTAGCCCTCAATACCAATGAATGTTACTCATAGTTATAGGAAGTAAAGCAAATTAAGTGCAAATACACTGCCAATCCTGTTGGTCATACAAAATACATGTTGAGTACCCGTTCCATGACAATAATATTCAGATTACATATTAGGGCACATTTCTGCATTTATTTCAGATAAAAGAGGATTAATCATTTCATAAAAATAGTACTTGTGTAAACATGCATTTTTCAAGTGGACATAAGAAATGAAAATGCTATGCGGTGAATTAAAAATATAACTGAAGTTTTCTGTTCCAATCTGCTTTCTTGGCATGGAATATAATGATAACAATCTCTGAGTACATCACCTTTCCATACAATAATAAATATAAACCTCAAATACAACTTATCTGGGGGGTTCCCAGTAATATTGTCCATGTACAAAAACAGAGAAAATAGTCTATGTCACTGACCTTTGTTACTGATTTGTTGATATTAAAAACACAAATCTCGACCACATCTCCTGCAAACGGAATGAGAAAAGCAGAGATACAAAGTGTTATTTACATAACAAAAAAGAGCCTCTCTTGATTTTGACCATTCGTGACTTCAACCCTTCCAAACACAGAGTTTCTTGATTAATTTTTGTTTTCTTTCCCAATGCCGTCACAATGGGACCATATTCCAAAGTGAAAGACAAGATATCCTGCCCTCATTTTTGAAAGTATAATACTACAACTTCAGATTTGGTCTTGAAATGTTCACGTTGACATGCAATTCAGATAGTGCTATTTAATCCACAATATTAAAGAAAAAAGCCATTTAATTTTCAAGTACCACGATACATGATTATCAATGGATTAGGCTTCAAGTTCAGCATGACAGACTGAAAAAGGATCTAACAAGGCCTAACAAAAAAACCAACAAATCCACAACAAATCAACCTAGAACCCAATCAATACCTTGTGCACTTCACTTTCTTAATAAGCTCACATCAAATATAACTGCTAAAGCCCACAGAGCACATGTTTGACTTGGGTTCTGTGCAATGGGTTTTGAGGTTATCAGGATTTATATTCTTCACACTCTTTAACCACTTAACTACTACTAATACCCCTTTCACAGTCAGCTCTTCCCCTTTACCCGTTGAAGTTCCCCGCTTAACTTTACGAGCACGCATTCCTCACTTCACCAGCGAAGAAAGAAGTGTCTCCTTTCTGACTGCCTTCTCTTCATTGGTGAATGCGAGGCGTGCGATGGAGCTCTGCTAGAAGTACAGCAGACTAGGCTCATTAAGGGAGCAGCTCAGTGTGCAGAGTCCTACGAAAAGTTCTGTGGCAGAATCTTGGTTCAGGCGGAAATGAGAATTGACCTCTGACGTCATTAAGCGGGGAAACTCGTAGCGTCTCATTCACAGTGCCCAGTTTAAGCGGGTAAACCGCTTCTCCGCTTAACTTCACCACCTCTTCTCCACCTCGCGAGTTGGGGAAGTTACCTGTTTAAGTTCAACGGGGGCGTTTTCACGTGCGCCTTTCACAGAGCACCTTTAACCACCTTTCACCGCCTTTCCCCGCTTAATTTCAACGGGGAAGAGCTCACTGTGAAAGGGGTATAACTGTATATGGTTGGGAATTATCTCTCTCTCTCTCTCACTGGGGGTGACTGGTCTTTCTCCAAATATTCCTTTCAATTTGATGGTTTTTTTTTTCAGTTTTCCATGTGATCAGTAAATTCAGAAGACAAATTCTTATTTTCAATGTCATGAATAGAGCAGGAAATGAAACCTTTATGTACAATGGATGTCACTGTATTTTGCAGATTTAAAAAAAAAAATTGTTTTGGTATGTTTTTCTTTATTAAGACATCCCTTACATGAGTGAGTCTTTTGAAAAGTCCTACGAAACTGACATTCAATGTATAAAATACAAAAGAACAATCAAATAAAAATTTAACAATTTTTTTCCTCATTTGAGCAATGCTGCCCCACTTTGGCAAAAGGAAGCAAGTGACAAAAGTGATATTTCCTGTAAAAGAGCAAACTGTATCTGTCATTTACACAGACATCACTGCAATACCATGATGTCTTGCCTAACATATCTCTTAGCAGGATGAGTGTTCATGCATAAAAGTTTGCCAGGAAAAAGAGCACACTAGGTAGAATATGAAAATTTCAGTAACTCAATTTGGTTGATATGTCACTTGCTTCTTTTGCCGAAGTAGAGCAGAATTCTTACCTTCACAGCCATAGTACTCATGATGTTCACCGAAGAATTGATCCTCATGCATACCTATATGTCCATAACTTCCCATAAATTGGTATGCCTCTGGATGTAAAGCCTCATGATACTGTTGAATCATATGATGTTGTGCTAGCATTTGCTGGTGTTGGAGATGTTCCAGATGTTGTTGTTGCTGCTCCCTTTGCTTATTCTGGGAAGGCTTACCTTCAAATTTCTCATTAGAATTTTTCGCAGGCATTTTTTCTGAAGCTGGTGAAACCCTGATTGCTTTCCCATCAGAGAGACAGCGTCCATTGTACTGCTTGATGACTGATACGGCTTCCTCTTCTGTCAGAAACCTGAAGAACATCAGGCTGGGAAACAGGTAGAATATGTAGAAATAAATCAGTACATCTTTAAAATGAAATTTCTCTAATGGAATATTGAATATACACATATATGTAAGGCTAATAACTAAGGGTCTTGATATTAAAAAATTTCAACAAAATCAAATTAAAGAAATAAAATGTAAGTACAATAAACGTAATAACCAGAGGTATCGTACTGTTAAATACAAAAGTTTAAGACCACCAGGAATACTAATAATTCAACAATTAGAACAGCAGCAATGATATCAGCAATTTTTATAGCACTCCACCACACAAGGTGCTTAAATATCACCCTGGCTCAGCTACATGTGAGCTACTGATTTTGATACACACAGCATTCAAGGAATTCCTTTTAAATATTTATTTTTAATTTTTCAAAGAAACACATACATGCACACGTTGGTATCAATGTGCCTATAGCACGATAATTTATTTAATTTCCTTGGTCCGGAGGAGTTTGTTATAACGAGGTTCACCTGTATCAGTCTAAATCAGTTTCAAAGGGCTAAAAATAGTGACCCTCTATAAAGAGGGCTGCTATAAAACCAATAGCTCGGATTGGTGCTTGAGAAGTTTTCTACACTTACTTATTCGAATGGGACTTTTCTATCACATCTCCTTGTGTAGCAAATAACTCTGTGATTTCCTGGGGAAAATACATGTTTGGATGAAATTAAACACAACTTGTTATCAATGTCATGATGAAAAATTGAAATTTTAAAGAATAACAAAACAAAAATTCCAGTTTTTAAATCTTCAAACAAGCAAAACTTACATACTATCATAAAAATGGGTTCTAGAATCTAAGCATTCTGAATGGTCAATAGCCACTGAGTGGGAGTGCATTTATTTTTCACTGTCACAAGTGTAAAAAAAAAAACAGTTCCCATCAAAAAGCGATATTAAACCCATGGCTAAAAGTGATAATGCATGCGTGATACCGCTAGCTCGTAAAAACCTTACACGCAATGAAATCCACATATTTTCTATATGGCAAGGACACTGATGCGCTCACTTAGATACACATTACATAAGATACACTTATATGTGATGTAATCAAAGAAAGCAAATGGCAGCCTCATTGACTGTTGAATATTGGCATTTTGATCAGGTTTATAGATTATTTTTGGATTTTACATTCATATTGCTGGACCTTTATATGCATGTAAAACAATTCGTGTTTTCTGTCTTAAGCATTAAAGCAGAGCACACAGTTAAGTCACAATGAGATGGATATGAACTTGACAAGATCTCTTTCATTATCCCATTGTGACAGTGACTTACAGAGAAGTTCAAGTTCTGGGAAAGGTTCACAATAATTTGTGAGCTTTCTCATTTTTCCGTGTCAGTTAGGAAAAATATCATAGTCAATATGTCCCCTTGAAAGGACTGCTCTTTAAAAGCCTTCATAGTGGAAATACGATGGAGTTTGATGATAACATTCATGCCAGATTTGTGTGTGGTCCCATATACTCATTTCTTTGTACAAGTACCTTTTGGGGAAAGTAAGTGATTTTCTTATCAATTCAATAATCTCGATATCTCACACTAGACATCTGTGTCTATGTACAACTAATCTAACTCTCACAGTTGCTTTGAAAAAGTTTCTTTCACATTATGATCGCATGACCAGAACTCCAGTTCATCTTTAAAATTTGTGAAGTGCATATGCACTAATGCACTTGCAAACATGAATTATTTGTATATCTGCAAAAATACCGGCACTGTAATGCACAGAAACTTGAGAAAGGCAAACAAATCTAAAAGAGGAAATCAATTTGAGGTACAAGATGACATGAAATGGAAACCACATGAAATTCTTACGTGACTGATTTAATCTAATTATTGATTCTGTGAATAATCATATGATGTTAATATAATTATTCAAATTCTACACAGAATGTGTTGTACTACTGCCACTAATAAAATCAAACAGACAAAAGGTAAACACATTTAGCTGTCACGTGCTAAAACAATAAACCCAAATGAAGCTTCATTTCCATGATAATGATCATACATGTACACTCATCCCACACTGTATGCCCTATCCTGAATAATATGAATGGAACAATAGAAGCTCAATGACTCTTGGCAAATCTTCTTATCATGGCAAAGCTTTTGAGTGCAGAAGTTTATGTACATAATGTACATAAACTCATATTATGCAAGATTGGGTATACAGTGCAGTAGAGTATGTATTATATAGTAACATTATTATTATTATCATTATTACTATTATTATTATTATTATTATTATTATCATTATCATTATGCCATGTTAACAACTGCTGGTAGAGGAGCTAATAAACCTTTGGCATACAGTTCAATGGTCGGTATGGCAAGGTAAAAGGTTTAGTAAGATTTAGAAACAGAATGACAAGAAATTCTACTCTAATAAGAAAGTACTAAAATTTAAAAGACTACCAAAGTCTTTTCACCCTCACTGTGGAGTTTTTCATTCAAAGAAAGAAAAAAGAATTTTTATAATGAAAAAACAAAACTACGTGTACATGCATGACCCACGGTTATAAAAATTTTGTATTGCGTGCCAGGAAATCTTGCTTGTACAACACACAATTTCGAAATCAATGTACAAAGCACACGTGACAATTACTTCACAGTCAATACCTCAACTACCTGAACTCCCTACTAGACAGAAGTCTTGATTACTGTAGTAAACCCTAAATCCCAAACCTGAAACCCAAATGCAACACTAACCTTACATCTTTAACAAAACACCAGCAACAGAAGCTATCTAGGGGTGGTACTCTGAAAACTATGTAATCTTTTATGTTAAGGAAAGCGATACTAAGTACTGTCATAGCAAATTACGGAAGTTGCACTTAATAACGCTTGATGTGGGTACCTGCCAAATGCCAACACTTAGGGAAAAAAGTAGGAATCTATCTGTTGGGTCTGACAGCGAGAGCCCAAAGCGCACATGACGGGGTGAGTGTGGAAACAAGGTATATAATTTCATTCAGACGTGCAGAAAGGACCTTTTTCTTTAATTCAAAATATAATTTTCCCACTGTATTGGCATCTTCAAAAAGAGGAACAAAGACCAAATTCCTTATAGGGCATACATGTAGTTACAGGCAAAAACAGTGTGTCAATATTACAAGTTTTCTCTTTAAGCCATCGTCATTTTATCATCAACACATCAGTCATATGCAAGAGCTGTTTATGAAATATCTAATATGAAAAATATTTTAATATCAGAATTAGGGCAATTTCAAGTGGAATTCAAAGAAAATATACATATGATTCCACCAAACTATGAATAGCTGGTAGGTATGGTTCTTGTTCACGTGTCTTTCTTGACTTTATGCAAATGGGTTTGTCCATGAAGTTGGGAGTAATCAAAAATGAGGTTACTCCCCAAAGTAACACTTCATTGCTTATAAGTTTGCCTCAAATTGATAACATCACAAGGTATTCTTTAGGCAGAACCCCTTCCCAACTGTCAAACAAAATCAAACTCTGGGGAGCGTTTCATCAACATTTGTTGTCTGACAAGTTGTCAGATCTGACATCTTTCCTTGACTTTGATTGGCTTAGAAGCATCGTTTCTATGGCAACTGTCTGATAAAACAGACTTTGTCGGATAAAACATCCGACAAGTCCTTTCATGAAACGCTCCCCTGGTCCCTTCTCAACTTGAACAATTTTTTATGTGTTATAATTGTGTGGCATCCACCCCTAAATTTTAGTGAACAAGCATGACATACAAAAATGCTAAAAGATAAAACATCATTTTGAAGTCAAAATATTTAGATATTTCAGAAAAGGAATACAATTTTAGTGTATTGATAAATTGATAAATGAATTCAATTCAATTTAAGCTCTTACTTACGAACTTTGTGTTGACATGAAAATTTCTTGGCTGATCTGGAATGGTGCCTTGTAAAACAAAATTGATACCACCACAACATGTGGTGTCCAACCAAACTTCAATGTAGCGTCAGTTAAAAGTACTGCAGCTCATTTTGACAGGAATGACAATAAGATTCAGCCCCTTGAGTCCACAACTTATCAAAGTATGTGCATTAGTAAATTTGACAACAAAAAGGTCTCTAAATCAGCTTTACATTTTATCCAGGTAAAGAAAATGTAAGCAGTAGTTAATGTGGTGTCCAGTGTAGAGTCGGTATCTTTGAAGCAGTGACACTGCTCTGGTAAAAACAAACTCAAAAGTCCTGAAAGGAAATAACTCTCAGGGGAAATATTTCAATAGGGGTTTGCTCCTGTACAATAATTTAGGAGGTGTAAGATAAATAAATGAAAATATGCAATAAATAAACTGTGGTTTCCACCCTGTAGTGGTGGTATTCTGATATCACGGAATGGAGATTGATCTGTATATAATTTTTAAGAGCATGAATTGTTTCAGATAATTTACTTCTCATTCATAAGTAAGTGGTTATGAGAAAGTTTGTGAGACACTTGGAGATATGTACCACTTTATCTCCAGAAAACACAGACAATATTAGTTACCGACTCTACAGGGACGCCGGTGTCCACGTAGAAGTAGGTAATTTTCACACACATTGACATAGGACTAAATTCTTGACCTGACATGCACATAGTCTTTTTCCTTGAAAGCATGCACCCTGATCAATGTTCTTTAAAAAAGCACATTTGAAATAAAAACACTAACAACATTCAAAGAATTTGCATTTTCAAATTTCTAAGGAATGTCGCACTTTTTGACCCAGTTTCATGGACAGACCCAAATGCCAATACAGCTTTGGGCAGACTTCAACTCATAGCCTGTCCTAAATTTTATTTGTTAAGACAAAGTCTAATTGACATATTGCAAAAAGATAACATTGTTTCCAGAATACCATCCAAGATCAAATGTCTTTAGAAGCACTTATAAATGGGATGCCCTATCTTACTGACCTGCATAACTTTGTTTCTGGAATCATGCTTCCCTCTGTAGTAGACACAAACGGAATGGAATCCCCTACGACTCTTGGGAACGCGAATTTCTTCATCATTCCTATCAGTGTTCAATTTTGATGATGTACTGTCTCCCTCATTACCAGGCAACCTTTCACCTGTAATGCCATCATCCTCACTGGTTTGTTTATTGGTAGGGCTTCCATCACCTACAATGTACAAAATAGATGAAATTCTTTCATCCAATTTATTGTTTCAGTCACTTATTGTCTGTATTACTGTACACTTATCATAATAATACATCTAAGTTATATTCTGAAGTAAAACTTTGGAAATTTACTATCAAGGCTTTAGTTCTTGCAATGGTTATCAGCACTGAGAGAATTTGAAATAATCGCCAACTTACCACGTCAAAGTTTCAACCACATATCAATGTAATGCCAGATGACAGAAATACTGGGTTCCCAAATTATTACCTTTTGTGGGTACACTGCACAATCTCTTAATTCACAAACTACATGTTTGTAAATGTATTTAGTGCAGTAATAATAGGTACTGCAAAGTGTGCATGACAACATTTACCTTTGTTCTTTGACTTTCCTGATTTCTTTCTGTTCCTCTTTCTATTGGTATCCTTAGTGCCTGTTTCACAAAAACATAAAACAAAAACAAAAACAAAAAACAAAATATAAAAAAACAAATACAAGTACAAGTAAACTAATACCATAGCATGGTAATGTATTATTGGATAATAAATCACAAAATAAAACAAACTTTGAAAATGGTCTAAAATCACAAGAAAATATGAAATACAGTGTACAAATAAGTAAAAGTAGACACCATAGATTTACAAAATAATACCATAGCACAGCATGGTCATGTTCATGTACCGGATAACCACAAAATAAAATGAACATTGAAAATGAGCTTTATTCGCAGAAACTTCATACTGTGAAAATTTTGGATTATTACATTGAATTGGGAGAGGGGGGGGGGAATTAAAACATTTGTTCTTGATATTTTGGAAAATTTCTAGAGTTCAAATAGCCTTAATCTGTTTACATTACAAACTGTGTTCAAATGTAGTTTTGTGTCTCATGATAACATTCACTCTTTACTAAAAGACAGTAGTCATGACATGGATTTGTGATTTCCTCAAAATGCACTACGCAGTCAGTTTGGGATTTTAAACGGTATTAAACATTCTTTAATACCCCTATGGCATTTACTGACATTTTGGATAAAACAGAATAAAGGTAGAGGCACCGTAGTCAAGTGGTTTAAGGCACTTGACTGGAGACACGAAAGTCTGGGGCTTGATCCCCAGCAAGGCATTTTATCTACATTCCTGTTTTATCATATATTAAATAAAGTGATGTGCTATATGCATATTGATACCAACGTGAGCATGTGTTGTTAAAAAACAAAAAACAAAAACAAAAAACAGTATCTCATTTGCTCTATTCATAACACTAAGTACTACAAAAATTTCCCACTCCTTTGATATGTCTTCAGCAGGTTAATATGCAATTTTGTTCTGCTGCCTAACCGATTTCATAATAACTGGGGATTCCCCTAAACCCATGATCTGCAACACATTGCATAATACTTTCTTGTTAATTGTTTGACTCACCATCACCAGGCTTTGAGTATTGAGCTTTCTTTGCGGCAGAACTCATGTAGGAATTAGGATCCCCTATCCCATACAACATCCACTTGGAAGCCTCATCACTGTAATTAAACCTACATAACAAATACACAGTAACAATAAATCATCACTTGCTAATGAATATTTTTTTGGAAGACATCTGCAATGGCAACCCCTGCCCCCCCCAAAAGAAATGACAGCAAAAAGAGATAAGAAAATTTTCATCTGCAATGATGTACCACAAGCTTGCCCCCCTCCCCCCCCCCCTCAAAAAAGGGTGTTTCTGTTATATTTTTGTTTCGGAATGTATGGATTTAAATCAATAAAATTTAAAACTTGAAACTTGAAACTGGAATGAAGTAGTTCTTCAAGACTTTCAGAACAAGAATAGTTATACCATCATATTTGATATCATCTTGAAGTTTTTACTATGTTCTTTGCTTGCAAAGTTTCATTGGTTTAGGTCATAATAGGAGTTACTGCATTTCAGAGCTGACAGGCCAGGGTCGGTGACAGAAATTTCTCTCATTCATCCTGACATCTATCCTTCTAAAGGCTCAATCACACATACTGTGGTGAACAAACATGGCTAAATGAAAAAAAAAAAAAACAATTATAGCAAGTAGGGATGAAAAAAAAGAGTATCTGCATGTATCACAGACCCCTAAGAATACTAATCAAATCAAAATACTGGAAGTAAACCTCACTTGAAGTGATGTTTTGCCAGTGTGTGGCTTAGATCCTGTAAAGGAAGCTACAGAAATGCAAAGTACTCTATGCTTATGGAAATTCATTTGGCAGCAGCTTTTAAACTGGAGGTGGTTTATCAAATCACATGAAAAAGTGGTTCAAATCCTAGTTACCTGACAGCTTCTGGCATGGCTTCAAGGACTTTCCTGACAGAGGAGAAACCTAGTTCTTTAAATGGCAGAGGGTAGCCTGCAAGTTTCTTGAAGTCGGAAGCAAATCTGTCCAAGGGCACCCCTCCAATCTTGGACAGGAGGACAGCTCGCACCGACTTTTTTAATTCCTCTGGTATTGATTTGGATTCAGATGGAATTTCTGCCATTGTGTTCTGCTTAGAGAGAAATGAAGTATATGTCAAACCTACTGTTTTGTACTATTCAAATACAGCCACCAGTTATAAAACTTATCAAAGTACTGAAATATAAGGGTTGTTTATGATAATTAATCAGCCCAGCAGGTATATCACTAGCTTTCATCTGCACTTGTCAAGAGACTTGATGGCGACTATCTCGCGCAAGTGCATGGATGCGCATATAGGTTTGAGTGATCTTGCAGATGTTTTCACAAAATTTATGCCAACTAGGCATAAATTTCGTGTTTTTTACCAGTTTCCCTACAATAAATTTTTGTCTAAATTTTCTTTTAGGGATAGCAGATTTTTGGACCCAAGTGTCAGTTGGGTTCGCAACATCCACAGCCGATAGTTACCAGCATAGACATATAATAAATTTACTAGACGTTTTAAAAAAATTCGCGGCAATTCTCACCGTAAATTTTTTGAAAACGTCTGCAAGATCGCTCACATCTAATCGCGCATCGATGCGCATGCGCAAGTTGGTCGCCATTTTCTTTCTGCATTGAAATGTAAACAAGCGGTGAGTTTTTGCAGCTACCCCACAATAGATTTATATCTAAATTTCGGTTTTCATATGTCCGATTTTTAGTCTCAAGTGTCAGTCAGGTTCATGATGACCACAGCCGATAGTTACAAGGCTGGTGGTGTCATTGTCTTGTCTTGTCTTTCCGTTGATGCCCACAATCAAAGTGTTGATTATTATGGCAAAGTTGAAAAAAGTTGACATTGACCTTGTCTGCGATATCCTACTGTACTGTTGAAACATCCATTTTTGTTTTTTTGGTTTTTTTTCTTTAAGATAAAAAAGACATTGCTGGTGATGCTGTTTACATGCTGACCCTTGTCACAAATGTGTCAAGGGTTGCAGCATCCACTACCTCAGCTGGTAGCCCGTTCCAGTCCTTCACAGTGCGAGGCAAGAATGAGGATCCTCTGTACTGAGTTCTACAGTTGATCAGCTGGAACTGTCTGTTGTGAGAACGACGCAGGCGAGTTGGTAGTGGGACAAGTTTTGAGTTAATTATCGGGCAATGAGCAAGGTTGTTGGTTATTTTGTAGAGCATGGAGAGGCGTGTGATCTTTCTTCTCTGCTGAAGAGTCTGCCAGACGAGGGTATTGATCATCTCACTGACACTAGAGGTTCTGTGGTACTTGTTGATGACAAAACGTGCAGCACGTCTCTGTATAGACTCCAGCTTGTCAATGTGTTTCTGGGTAGAAGGATCCCAAACCGAGGAGGCATACTCGAGCACAGGTCTCACAAAGGCTTTATAAGCTCTCTCCTTGATCTTTGTAGAGCTTATTTTTAGATTTCTTCGAAGGAAACCAAGGGTTTTGCTGGCTTTGCTGCAGATCCCACCGATATGACTGTCCCAGCCCATGTTTTGTTGGATAGTGACACCAAGGTACTTTGCAGCAGTCACCTTTTCCAGCATGTGACCATGCAGGTGGTAAGACGGATTAAGTGGCTGTCTGCTCCTGGTGATAGACAGTGATGAGCACTTTGTAGGGTGGAACATCATGTCCCAGCGGTTCTCCCAGTCGCTAAGATGTTGAAGGTCTTGCTGTAGGATATCTTGGTCGGCATCGCTATTCACCACCCTATAGACTGTTGTGTCGTCAGCGAACAGACGGACCTTTGAGGACACACACTTGGGTAGGTCATTGATGTATGTCAGGAACAGGCAAGGGCCGAGCACAGACCCTTGCGGTACGCCCGATTTCACATGGATACAGGACGATCTTTTGCCATCAACTAGTACTGCTTGGTACCTTTCATGAAGGAAACTGGCTATCCAAGAAAGTGTACGGCCACGGACTCCATAGCATTGTAGCTTATGTACTAAAAGGCTGTGGTTAACTTTATCAAATGCCTTAGCAAAGTCCATTATCAAGATGTCAGACTGTTTCCCTTTCTCAAGATGGTAGGTAAGATCCTCTGTGAACTCTAGTAGCTGCGTGTCACAAGAATGCTGTGTACGGAAGCCATGCTGGGTCTCTGCCAACACCGCATGTGTGTCGAAGTGATCCATCATTTCACTGACAACTATGTGCTCCATGATCTTGCATGTAACTGAGGTCAGTGAAATTGGCCTGTAGTTAGCTGGGTCGTAGTGTTCGCCCTTTTTAAACACAGGGGTCACATGGGCACATCTCCAGTCTGATGGTACACAGCCTGTTGCAAGTGAAGACTGGAAGACACAAGTGAGTGCCGGGGCAAGTTCTCTGGAGAGTGCTTTAAGCACTCTAGCACTTATGCCGTCAGGGCCGCTAGCTTTATAGGGGTTTAGATTCTCCATGAGTTTTTCTACTCCTTGTACAGATATCACAATCTCATCCATTGTGGGAATTCCTGGATCTGTCATGCCAGTCTTTCGTAGAAATTCATCCATGGTAAAGGATTTTCCATCTCCGAAGACTGACTGGAACTGAAGATTGAGAATCATTGGCCCATGGGTAAGTGATTTTCCAGGAGTTGTTTTGAAGTGCCAAGATGCTTGCTATGCACAAATAGGAGGTAAAAACACTGGACGTCATGGACTAGTTTTGACCTACGTTACAGGTGAGTTCACCTACCTAACAGTAACAGTTACACCCGCTAATCTTGGCCACAGTGTGTGGCCAAGATTCAAATCAAATTGATTCTCGGTGAGAACAATCAGGGAATATAAGGGGCGGATATCCTGCGGAGGCTAGGCCGTTGCAATCAATCCTAAAACTTGCGATCAAAACTAAAACCCTGTACTTAGCCATTTAAGAAATCATTGATTTACTCGTTAGTAGATAGCACTTTTGTCCAAGATGACCCAATTTACCAAATATAAGTTATACACTGGTCCTTGTCCAAACAACTTTTCTAACAAATAATAAACCTAACAGAATCATGATAATCCCCCCATATCAATTAAACATGCAAATTATGCAAATTTTCCTTCATTGCCAAGTACCTATCAGATACGTTGCCCGCGTACGTTCCGATCCCTATAGGTTTACCCGTTATACCTAGTGCCTGTGTTACTCTATGCTATTACAACAGATATGCTGCTCGTTACAATACACAACGTGTAAGTATACACATGGGACTGAAGTACAATTTTGCAACAAACCTTGAGGCTATTATTTATTTCGGACTAATAATGACAGTAACATATAATTCGCATCAAATTATCGTTTTAAATGTGATACCTGCTGCTGAAACTGAGAATGGGATGCTGGGCCCTATGATGATATATCATCTGTCTTCCTATTCTGCGCACGTTGTATGAAGTTCGAAGTTCATGATCTGACAGCGCTATGCATATGCCAAAGACGTTGGATTACAAGACAAATTATTCTCGCCTATTTCCGTTCCGCAGTACGTTTTGGCCAGGGAAAATGTTGTGTTAAAAATGGACTCGGAAAATTGCGTCCGCCATTGGTATAACGTGTGAAAAGATGTCTAATCTATTCTTGATATTTCATATCTAAAACTTTGTTTTTAAAGTCTGATTTTTGCACGAACAGAAGAATGGATAGTTAAAAGAACATTTCATAAAACTTTATTTTCAATAAATGGCACTGTAAATCTTCAGGATGATGCCTGCTTTTTGACAGTGTCACCTGCCATAGAGATAACACGTAAAAACAGGGATTTAAAGATGTAGTTCCCCTATTACTGGTTTGAATTTATTTCAAATGTGATTTAACTGTAATTTGAGACTTTGGAAAAGATTATCAAAGGCTAAAAAAAAAATCAAAGACTCCCCATAAATTTCGGGTACTATGCATGCTTTTGTCCTAAGAGCTGCCATAGGCTGACACGCAAAATCAGATATTTTTGAAATGATTTTAATATCCCTAACGTTTATTTGAATTTACAGAAGAAGTAATTTAAATAACATTTCAAACTCCGAAAATATATAATTAAGGCTCCGTGAGTCAAATAGACTAAATCCCCGGGAATATGCATATTTTTTGCTTTGAAAAATCTTGCCTGCAATAGGTTTACACGTGAGCCATTTTTAAACAATTATAGTTCCCCTATTACTATATTTCAAAATGTGATTTATATGTAATTTGATACTTTAAAAAAGATTACTACAAGCTCAAAAAGACTCCCCATAAATTTCGGGTACTATGGATGCTTTTGACGCTCTAGCCAGTGGCGTAATGAGCCAAAATATATATATATATATATATATATATTTTTTTTTTTTTTTTTTTGGGGGGGGCTCAGTCTTTGCGAGTAGCGAAGCGACCAACGCTGAGGGAGTGTAGCGACCGAGCCGGGGTACCCCCCCCCCCCCCCTCCCCTCACGATACGGAGCTTTTTCGCGCGCAAAGCGCGTGAGCTCCCACGTTTCTTTGAATTGTTCCTAGTCGGCTCCCGCTCTTCTTATGTTCTCTTACCTTTTTTCTTTTCTCGCTCCCGCTTTTTTTCCTTCTACTTTTTTCTTTCTTTTTTGTTTGCGTTTTGGAGGGGGTGACCACCCCCATCGCCCTCCCCCCCCCCCCCCCTGGCTACGCAAGTGCACTCCCATGGTAAAGGAGCTTTTGCAGTATTGATGGTTTGCAACTCTATAAAAGAACACTATTTGGCACTACAAACTTACAGCCCGTGTCTAGTTAATGGTAAATCTGGTAAATCTAAGAATATTCATTTTCAAAGTATGAATCCATTGTCAGATAAACAGATAAAACGAAGTGTTATATCATAAAACACATTAGTATTGATAATATGCGTGTTTTCTGCCTTGCTATGCATGCTATTTGGGAAATTGTGAATGCGTTAAACAGAAAGGGAGTCTAGGGAGAACAAATGAAATTCGAGTGATATCACTAATATAAAATTGAAAATAAACCATGGTTGAAATTTATTTGGGGGGGGGGGGCTGATGCCCCCAAGCCCCCCCCCCCCCCCCCCCCTCCAGTACGCCAGTGCCCGTCAGGTAATTCAGCTTTCTTAAATAAATCCCTCAACTGCTCCACTTTTACACCAGATTAGTGATCCTTACAATAATTCTTATTTTCCCCATAGCGCTCTTTTCCCTTCTGACAAATGAGTCCTTGTTACTTCTAATGAATCTCCCTATTGAAAGGTATAAGTGCCAGATTTTGACTGCGCATTTTTTCATTTTAAAAGTGCATTCTCCTTTACATCTCTGATAAGTTCCCTCTTTCCATTTGGGCAGGTTCCCCATTCGAAATCGAATACATGCCCCAATTTACTTCTGATGAATTGCTTCTTTTCCTGGCTAGTAAATTATGTCCCATTCCTCCTGTAAATTCGCTACAAGTGCCCAATAGTGCCCTTTTGTTCGCTGATAATTTAGCACATGTATACCTTTTCCATTCTGGCATTACTCCCTTTTTGAAATTTGGTACACACTTAGCTTTCTAGTAAGTGCCAGCTCACCCCCATTAAACCTGACAAGTGCCCCTTTTATTTCTTATGAGCGTCCAAGTTTATTGTAAGTGCCCCTTTTCGCTTTTGAGTATTGCAATTCCCTTTTCGATAAGTGCTCCTTAAAATCTAATGCATGTTCCTTTTTTCGTCCTTATTGTGCCATTTCCCCTCTTTTAACTATTCCTTTTCTCATTTGGTAATGTGTATAGCTCCGAAGAATCAGAGAAGTTTCGTTTCATATAGGCCTAATAACAGAATACCTTGTTCTTGATACGACTACAGGGTGAAACCATGCATGGAGCAGGAGGAGGCAAGAGCTGGGGATACAACGAACAAAACTTTCCTAGGAATGTACATTGCCCCTAAATTGCAGCAATGAAAATATTTTCATTTTTCCCCAAAGTTCGCGCGCGCTTACTTATTACAACTCAC
The DNA here is from genome assembly GCA_029962745.1 of Echinometra lucunter. Classification (NCBI taxonomy): domain Eukaryota; kingdom Metazoa; phylum Echinodermata; class Echinoidea; order Camarodonta; family Echinometridae; genus Echinometra; species Echinometra lucunter. The sequence goes on along the minus strand of CM057156.1, from coordinate 30,595,286 downwards.
GCTGACATATAAACAGTGTTGTAACGATAATCATAAATTCTTATCTATTCTCCTTTTCCAGAGGCGTCGATCCTTTGGGGCAGGGGGGCAGCTGCCCCCCCCCCCCCCAAGAAAATTTCGGGGGGGGGCAAAGATATCATTTTGCCCCAATAATTTCCCAACAAAAAAAAAAAAAAAAAGGAAAAAGAAAAATGAAAGAGAAAAGAAAGGAAAAGGAAGAAAGGAAGTGAATTGAAAGCGTAAAACAAGAAAAAAGAAAGAAAATGGGACACCGGGAAGCTCTCGCTTCGCTCGCTCGCATTTAAGTATCTTAACCAATGCCGATAATAAATTGAAAGGAATCAGTTTGCATCTTGTGTTTCTATCTAATGTTATACTATTATTCTACTCATAGAAAGTAATATAACCAAACAAGATATCACTTCTAGAAATCGAACGGCCAGTCGACCTAAAAATAGATAAACTTTCAGGAGATAACAGCCTGGATAAAAGGAAAAACGCAAAACAAAAACATATTTTTCGTTAACTCGCTCGATATATACTCTCGCTAGATACAAGATGATTTCGGGCATCAAGTAGCTTAGTATAGCAGCGAGATTAAACAATATCATTATATTTGGGCAGCAAGGTGGTTGATAAAGATTTTGGGACGAATCCATATAATTTTGCCGGGATCAGTCGTTGACTTCGCTCGCTATGGCAAAAACAAATTGGATTCGGACTGCAAGCGAGGTCGCTAAAATAGTGTCATATTCGGCAAACAGGTGATCGGATGTATTATTTAGATATCATAAAGGCATGACAGATTTATAGTGCATTCTGATGATGATGATCATAATAATATTCCGTTCTTGTATAGCGCATATCACATTTTTATCACATTATTATGATGACGAAATAACACTTTTATCATATGGAAAAGGGTATATTTTTCCTCGCTCGCTGCGCTCGCTCGTTTCATATTAATGGTTTTGAAAAGCAATTGAATTCGGTGAGATGAGACCGAATAGAAAATGTAGATGTTTCATTGGCTCACAGCGTAATTTTCCGAAGGGTTTGCTACATCTACCATGAAAAATAGTGTGTGCTTCCTCACTCTCTTCGCTCGCTCGTAATATTAAAAAAACAGTGTGGTTTTGGGGGCAGCAACAATGAACCAGCGATGTGACAAAAAAGAGTTCACATTTGGCAGCGAGGTAACCATATACATACATATTAGGTATCATTTATGCCTATATGATAACTAAACCCTTCTCTCATAACAAGAAATTTGTTATTTTTTTGCTCGCTCGCTTCGCTCGCTCGCAAAATTGAAAAAAAAAGCAGGATGGTTCACATAACTTCCCCCATTTGAAAATGATTCACGTTAATACAGGTCTATGTTTTATATATATGTATGTATGTATGTGTGTATGTGTGTGTGTATGTATGTATATATATATGTATATATATATATATATATATATGACGGTGTGTGTATGTACAAATAGTAGCTGTGGGTTCATCTCCGCTTGGTTGTCTTACCCGGGGTCTTGCCCCCCCCCCCCATCCGAAAAATGGATCGACGCCTCTGTCCTTTTCACGTTGAGATTATACTCTCTATCTTTTCTTGTTTGTAATGACTGCCCCAAAAGGCCACAATAATAACCTCACACATACTGTTTGCTGCATAGTGATCTTTTATTAGCAAGTTTGGAGCATGCGAAAAAGTCATCCGTCATTGTAAAAAAAAAGAAACAAAGAAAGAAACAAATACAAAGCCTAAGAAATCCCAACGTAGCATGTACCTAGGGTCACATGCACGTTTTTTTTTTTCTTTGGGTTTTTTTTTTATTACCGTACATCAGTGCCTCAGTGACATACCAAAGATAAATCGGCTTTTGAAGGTGTCTTTTCAAAGTGAAGCTTAAAGGCATTCAAACTAGTCTTTCATATCTTGAAGACATCTTATTGTACTGAAAAGTCAATGCACCTCTTCGCTCCAGAGCTCGTCTTCCACAATCATGACTGAATAGGATTCCAATGTTACTCTCAGTAACGCCATGTTGTTGCCTTAGTGAAAGGGCTTAATTTGATCAGTCAAGTTTGAGCGGAGTAGTGCTTTTATTTCTTCTTACTCGTACAGTATTTTCAAAGCACAAAAAGCTGAAGTTGGACTGAAGTGAACCAGAACTTGATGACAATGCACTCTTTGTAATTGCCAAATTCCTTATGAAACAGATGGGTAGAGGCTCTGAGTAACCAGACCTTCTTGACGGAGCAATAATACTAGCATTTTAAGGGGATGATCCTTCTTTCCCCAAATAAAACGAAAGTCCAATATACTATGCAAGAAAGTGATTTTCACTGTATGTCATAAGCATTTATAGCACATGGAAAGGAAATGTGGTATCGGGCATCACATTAAAAACAGCAGGGGAGAATGATTTGGAATAAAACGAACCGGTGGAGAAAGTGTGATCAAGATTTCACAGCTCACAAAGCGTTGTACAATTAACATTTGGACTTTTGTGTTTGAATTTTCTTCGAATTCGACTTGCAGTTGAATACAAAAAGGCAAGAATAAAATATGAGATTGTGTATATGAATCAACTTATTCATGATTTTTTGAAAATGTTTGAAGGTGATTGACACTCATGTCCCTTTGATGAGGACCTTAAACAAAAGAAAAAATTCTCAATGAATTACTCTAGTGAATTTTACATTTTAACATGCATAAATTCGTCCAATGAACGTTGGTATAATTTAGCTTGCATTAATTTGTAAGCAAATACCATTTCTGCCAACCATTTCTGCCAACCATTTGGTAATACAATCCTACTCTTATAGTCACATTTCATGGAGTCTTTAAAAAATTGAATTGTAGCTTTAAGAAAGCGTAGGCATTTCCATTCACCTCGAGTTAACAATGGATCGTTAGTGGGGCTCCGTATTGATACTTTTGTCCTAGACGTCTATAGGCTCTATAGTACAGGAGATTCATTCAGGACCATGCAAAAGTGGGTGGATTTCGAGGAAATACAAGAACAAATCTCTATAGCTGGGGCTGTAGTGAACAAATAGGGAAAGAGGCAGGAGAAAAAAACCACAGAGGAAAATGAAAAATGGATAAAAATTGGGCAGAGTGAGGTGCGCAACGCATCCTGCGCCAGCCTACGCTGACTGACTGCCGCCACCTAGCTGACTGCCGCCACCTAGCTGACTGCCGCCACCTAGCTGACTGCCGCCACCTAGCTGACTGCCGCCACCTAGCTGACTGCCGCCACCTAGCTGACTGCCGCCACCTAGCTGACTGCCGCCACCTAGCTGACTGCCGCCACCTAGCGGCGGGGCATTATATAGGACAGCGAACTGGCTGAGCAGGTCTGCTGGAAAGGGGATGTGGCACTACAGAGAGAATAGATGAAAGCAGTGACGTAATGAGCCAAAATAATTGGGGGGGGGGGCTCAATCTTTGCGAGGAGCAAAGCGACCAACGCTGAGGGAGTTTTGATATTATGCATGTTTTCTGCCTTGCTATGCATGCTATTTGGGAAATTGTGAATGTGTTACTTAACAACAGAAAGGGAGTCTAAGGATAACTAACTAAATTCGAGTGATATCATTAATATGAAATTGAAAATAAACCATGGTTGAAATTTATTGGGGGGGGGGCTGACGCCCCCAAGCCCCACCCCCCCCCCCCCCCTCCAGTACGCCAGTGCCTCTAGCTGCCATAGGTTAATACACAATTAAAACACAGGGAATTTGAAATTAAGTTCATTTCCCTAGGATTTATCTAAATATATGGAAAAGGTAATTCATATAAAATTTCAACCCCTGAAAATATACAATTGAACCTCGATGTGTCCAATAGATCCCCCATAAATCCCCGGGAATATGCACGCTTTAGACGAAGTTTTAATGTTTGTAATACTACAGGTGGAACCGTTTGTTGTTGGCTATGCCACGTACTACAATACGTACACGTGCTTTATTTCCGTGCTGAAAGTTCTTCGTAAATATATATATATATTCTTTGGCTATGCTAGCTGAGCCAAAGACACAATACCTCACCTACTTCCGTAGTACAGTTGGTGTTAAAAACGGACTTTCGGAAAATGCGTCCGCCATAACGTGTGTGAAAAGATGTCTCACTTCTTCTTGATATTTTATATTTAAAACTTTGTTTTTGAAGTCTGATTTTTGCATGAACGGAAGGATGGATTGTTAAAACTTTATTTTCAATAAATGGCATTATAAATCCCCAGGATCATGCCTGCTTTTTGACAGAGTCGCCTGCCATAGGCAGTGAAATTTTAAGATTGATTATACCTTGAATTTATTTCAAATGTGATTTACATGTAATTTGATACTTTGGAGAAGATTAATAAAGGCTCATATAATTCAAAGACCAACCAATAAATTTCGGGGGCATGCTTTTGTCCTTCGAGCTGTCATAGGCTTACACGCAAAAACAGAGATTTTGAAATGATTATAATTCCCCTAACGTTTATTTGAATTAATGGAAGAGGTGATTTAAATGAAATTTCAAACTCTGAAAATGTACAACTAAGGCTCAATGAGTCAAAATAAATCCCCGGGAATATTCATATTTTTTACCCAAAAAAAGTCTCGCTTGCCATAGTGACAGTTTTCAAATGATTATTTTCCCTTATGCATATTACTACATGTACTTTAAATTTATGTCAAATGTGATTTACATGTAATTTGAGACTTTGGAAAAGATTAGTAAAGGCTCTAAAATTCAAAGACCACCCATAAATTTCGGGGAGTAGGCTATGCATGCTTTTGCCAGTAGTAGCTGCCATAGGTTAAATAGGTTAATATACACAAAAAATAGGGAATTCGACATGGGTGTCGATCCCGGGTGGGGGATATATCCCCCAATATTTTGGTCAGGGGGATGGCCTGTAAAATCACCCCCCCCCCCCAATAATTCACCATGAAAAAATGAAAAAATTAAATAGCATTCTATAATCCTCGAAAAAAAAAAGTAAAGACAAAGACAAAGAGAATAAAGAGCAAAGAAGCAATTTTTTTAAAGGAAAGGAAAAGGAAAAGGCTTTCAGTGCTCGCTCGCTTTGCTCGCTCGCATTTTAAGTATTTAAGCCAATGAGGTTGTAATACACGTACTAACTTTATGAAAGCAAATCGGTTTCAGGGTTCGCATATTGTCTTTCTATCAAATACTATGCTATTATTGTTCTACTCGCATTTGATATCTTTTATCTTAACCAATGCCAATTAATATTTCTATCAGGATTTAATATCAAATGAAACTGATCTGCATCTTGACATTCTGTCCAGTGTTATACATGTACTGTTATAATATAACTGCAAGGAGTCAAATGGGAAAAACACCCACAACAGAAGAATTTTCATGGAATAATGGCCTGTGACCGGTAGCCTATTCCTATCTTACCAAATATGAGAAAGGATCGGATGCTCATAAAATGTACATTATTAAAATCATAGAACTAGAGTACAAGAACCTATAGCTCTTCTCAGTATAAAAATCCTTGACCTTGCTCGCTCATAGAAACAAGCGCTCTTATTTCCTCAGCAACATGTCCGAATATTGTAATATTTCTACAGTGAGATGTAAAGCTTTTCTCGAATACAGGTGAATGGTACATCAAAAAAAATCATCTAATTCATTTGGGTGGAAATTCTACGTTTTACTAGACAGAAACAGAGTTTTTGTCGGTAGCTCCCTTCGCTCGCTCATAGAAACAAAATGGTTTTAGATGGCAAGCGATGCACCAAAAAAGCTTCATATTTGGCAATTAGGTGATCAAAACTGTTTAGATATCTTTGAGGCTATCAAAGAATGTAATTTTTTTCCTCACTCGCTGCGCTCACTCGAATAAGAAATGTAGATATTTCATAGACATATATAGTGGAGTTTTATAACAAAATAACACTTCGTCACTAAAATAGTGTGTTTTCTCCTATTCCGCCTCCCTCGCTTGTAATATTGAAATAGGGTGGTTTAGGAAAGTAACAATTGAACTAGCCTTTAGCACTTGGTGCTGTTATTTCCCTAAACGCGCCTGAATACATAGACTAATCGCAGGACAACTGTGATCCGTGACCGGAGGTTCGGCAGACGCGACGCGGCTCGGTCCACTGATCACTACCATAAATTCACACTGTTTAGTCTATTTTTCAAACCCTGCTTGGCAGACAAGCAGCGCACGAGGCCTTGCCCAAAGGCTACAATTGGACCAGCGAGGTGCTGAATTAGTCAAACTTTTTTTATATCGCTTGCAGAGGCGTCGATCCTGGGGGGGGGGGGGGGGGGGGGGCAGTTGCCCCCCCCCCCCCCCCTCCAAAGAAAATTTCGGGGGGGGGGGGCAAAGATATCATTTTGCCCCCCAATAATTTCCGAACTAAAAAAAAAAACAAAAAAAGAAAAGGAAAAAAGAAAGGGAAAAGAAAGGAAAAGGAAGGAAGGAAGTGAAATGAAAGCGGAAAACAAGGAAAAAGAAAGAAAATGAGACACTGGGAAGCGCTCGCTCGCTTCGCTCGCTCGCATTTAAGTATCTTAACCAATGCCGATGATAATTACTCTTCTTATGAAAGGAAATCGGTTTCCATCTTGTGTTTCTATCTAATGTTAAACTATTCTTCTACTCATAGGAAGTAATATAACGGAACAAGATATCTCACCAAGAAATCGAGCAGCCAGTTGCCCTAAAAATAGATACGCTTTCAGGAGATAATGGCCTAGATACAGATAAAAACAACAAACAACAAACAAAAACATATTTTTCGTTAGTTCGCTCGCTACTCTCGCTGGTAAAAGCTAGATACATGATGATTTCGGGCAGCAAGTAGCTTATTATAGCAGCGAACTTCCAAAACATTATTATATTTTGGCAGCAAGGTGGTTGACAAATTTTTTGGGACGAATCCACATAATTCTGCTGGGATCGGAAGTTGACTTTGCTCGCTAAGGTAAAAACAGAATGGATTCGGACTGCAAGGGAGGTAGCTAATACAGTGTCATACTCGGCACACAGGTGATCGGATGTATCATTTAGATATCATAGAGACATGACAGGTATATGGTGTATTCTGATGATGATGATAATAATAATAATAATAATAATATTCCGTTCTTGTATGGCGCATATCACATTATTATCATATTATTATATAATTTTATGATGACGAAATAACACTTCTATCATATGGAAAAGGGGATATTTTTCCTCGCTCGCTGCGCTCGCTCGTTTGATATCAATGGTTTTGAAAAGCAAACGAATTCGGTAAGTGAGATGAGACCGAATAGATAATGTAGATGTTTCATGGGCTCACGGTGTAATTTGCCGAAAGGGTTACTACTTCTACCATAAAAAACAGTGTGTGCTTCCTCGCTCGCTACGCTCGGTCGTAATATTAAAAATCAGAGTGGTTTTGGGGGCAGCAACAATGGACCAGCGATGTGACAAAATAGAGTTTATTTTGGCAGCGAGGTAACCATATATACATATATTAGGTGTCATATATGCCTATAGTGTATTTTGACCCTAAACCCCCATCTCATAACAAGAAATTTGTTATTTTTTGCTCGCTCGCTTCGCTCGCTCGCAAAATTAAAAAAAAAGGTAGGATGGTTCACAATCTAGCAAGATGCGTAATTTCCCCAAATTGAAAATGTTTCACGATGATATAGGCCTATATAATTATGTGAGGGTGTGTGTGTGTACAAATACATACATATATAAATACATATATAAATATAAATATATATATATATATATATATATATATATATATATATATATATATATATACGTATATATCAGTAGCCGTGGGTTCATCTCCGCTTGGTCGTCTTGCCCCCCCCCCCCCCCATCCGAAAAATGGATCGACGCCTCTGATCGCTTGAGTGTACTTTGAGGACAATAACATTTCTGTTATAGCTAGAAAGTGGAATTTTCGGCTCGCTCGCTTCGCTCGCTCGCAAAATAAAAAAATGGGATGGTTTATACTCTAGGTAAAGGTTCAAGTCTCCTACACTTCTCATTCAAGTAATGAGGATGTACCTCTGCAATATTGTTTGAAAACAATTTTTTTGTGCGGTTAATTGGAGGAATTAGATTAGACTAATAATACAGAAATATGGGCAGCAAAAGCAAGTCCCAACTCCCCCCCCCCTGCATATTAAGCCTATCCTTCACGTTTGAACCTACACACCCTTTCCCCGATTTGCTCCGCGGTCGAGGATATTTGGCATCAGTCATCCCCCCCCCCCCCCCCCCCACACCGCGAACACAAATCAACACCTATGGAATTTGAAATTAAGTTAATTCCCCTAGCATTTATCTAATTATGGAAAAGATAATTCACATGAAATTTAAAATTGAAATTGAAAATATATGACTGAGCCTCAATGAGTCCAGTAGACCCCCCCCCCCCCTCATAAATCCCCGGGAATATGCATGCTTTTGAGCAATTTTTGTAATGATGTACGTGAAACCGTTTGTTGTTTTCAATGACGTGATATGGGGTGTGTACCACGTACTTAATTTCGATACTAAGACTTCTTTGCATAATTATATTCTTTGGCTGAGCTGAGCTGAGGCGATATGGCTGATGAGGCCTGCTAATCTTTGAATTAGCTGCACCTTCCGCACGATGAATGTAAAACAAAAAACCGTGCAGATGAAAGTACTTGCATCCACGGTTTTTGTTTGATTCATCTTGCCTATTTCCATCTATCATAACCGGCGCGAATAACTTTCTATGTACCAAATAGGATGCAGGGTCCAAGATCTGCAGAGGCGGCATTCCCGCCGGGGGGGGGGGGGGGGGCTGGACACAGTGCCCCCACTTTTCGAAGCACCCCAAATGTGCCCCTTTTTACACAAGAAAAATGCCCCTTTTCAAACTTGTTCAGTGCCCCCTTTCATCTAATAGAGGCGCACATTTTCTTTCTTAATAAGTGCCCTTTCGCCTTTTAATAAGTGCCCCTTTTCGTTAAGTTACCCTTCTTAAAACCTACAAGTGCGCCCTTTTTATGACTGATTAGTGCCCCTTTCCCTTTTTGATAGCGTTCTGTTCCCTTCTGAGAAGTGCGCCTTTTACATTTCAAATGAATGCCCCTTTTAAAATGTGATTGCCCCCGGCGACTCCCCTTTTCCTTGTTCATAGTGCAATCCCTCTTCTGTAGAGTGCCCCATTTTACTTCTGATAAGTGTCCCATTTGAAATCTGATACACGCCCTCATTTACTTCTTTAAAAAGTGCCCCTATTCATTTTTAGTAACTCTAATTTCTTTATCTGTTAATGTAAGCTAATTTTGTGCAATTAGCGCCCTTTGTTTTGTTTTCTGATGTAGTGTCCCTTTTCCATTCGAGGGCAATGTCATCACAGGGTGGACACCATGCTCGTTCAGACCTTCAAAATGGACCCTTAACAAGTGATTATCCTTCGATCTCAGAATACCCTAAAACAAACTTGTATTTTGTCATGTTTTCCCTACCTTAAACAAGTATTTTCAAATCAAGTCTGAAAAGATATCCTTTTCACGTAAGCCTTCTGTTTTCAAGATGTTTTGGCACAGGCGGCGCCAGGGTATTTTGATAGGGGGCAAGATGACACATTGGTGAATTTATTGACGTTTTGAATTAACAGATAGGGGTATTATATAGTTGCAAGTCCCAAAACTCTCTTTTCTGACCCTCTTCTTTCTACTTCCTCCTCTTTTTTCTTCTTTTTCTCCTCTGTTTTTCTTTTTTGTTATAACTTGAAAAATCATGGGGGGGGGGGGCATTCGCCCCCTGCCCCCACCCCCCCCCCCTGTAGCACCACCCCTGTTTTGGCAATATCATCATTATGTTGTGACCAAATGGTCTCAAACGATCGCAAGACCAGTTGTGAAAGGTAAGAGATATGGGATTAGAATCACGCCACATTCCCGCCGAAGGAATAGCAGGGGATAATGCCTCAAATGCTTTTGTTTTCATGAATAGTATACAAATATACTTTGCCTTGAGAGTTTCTGGTTAAAACTATGGGCAAGAGGTGACTCCGAAATAGTACTATTCACTGAGGGGCGCAGCCCCGAAGTGAATGGTACTATTCGAGTCACCAAGGCCCATAGTTTTAACCAGAAACTCGAAATTATGGCAGAGTATATTTGTTTTATATTTTGGATCAATGATAATATTGATAATAGTAATAATAATAAGTAATTAAGAATTATATGTATGAGTTAATTCAGGGGTAAGTGCCAGCCATCACTTTGTGATTTTGTGTTTTTACAGAGTCGTGATGAAGATGAAGATCTTTGTTGATCGAAGCTTGACCAGAAAATAAAGAAAGATATTACAGAAGCTACGACCATTTTGTAGTCGTTTCTCTCACTAAATTTATAAAACACACGTGCACACGTTGCTATCAGTATTGAATATGCCCGTAGCATTTTCATTTCTTTCAATAAAAGAGCAATATAGATAAAATGCCTTGCTCAAGGGAATAAGTGCCGTGCCAGGGATCGAACCCCCGATCCTCGCATCTCAGTCAAGCGCCTTACACCACTGGGCCACGGCACCTCCTTATTTTGTTTAAAAAGCGTTGGTATCAATATGCTTATAGCACATTAATTGTATTTGATATAAGATAAACAGCAATATGATAGATAAAGTGCCTTGATCAAGGGCATAAGTGCCGTGCCAGGGATCGAACCCCTGACTTTCGCGTCTCCAGTCAAGCGCCTTAAACCACTCGACCACAGTACCTCTAGTTATAGTATCTAAGGCTATTACATGTACTAACATCCTATATAAGTAGAAGAATAGCATAACTATAGACACATCATGTAAACCTGTTATTTCCTTTTCAAGAATAATTGGCATATATAGGTTAAGATACTTTTTTCCCATTATCTTTCTTCCCAGCCAATCTCTTTCTCTTCCATCCTTTCTTTTCTTTGTTTCCTCTTATTTCTCTTCTTTCCCTTTTCTCTCTTTTATTTTTAATTCTCTTTTCTGGCATATACTTTACAAGGCAAAGGGGTGGGGGTGATATTTGAACACCCTAGACATGTACACCTGCCCCCTGCATACATGCATGCCTGTCTCCCCTATCCCTTCCTTCCTCTCTCTCTCTCTCTCTCTCTCTCTAACTCTATCTGCCTGTTTTATTTCCTGCACTCTCTTTCCATAGACAGTACATCACTCTCTCTATCTCTCTCTGTTTTCCTATTAATATTCATCTGGCTGCCTCTCATAGGCCTATCTAACCCTCATCTCTCTTGTTTTGCAGTATGAAAATCCTCAACTTCCCTTTTATCTTATCTTGTCTCCATTGCCTTCATTAGTGGGCTAAGGCTAGAGACACAACCCGTTTTAAATTCTGCTACTTATTTTAAAAGAAAAATTATGAACGATCAATCCATTCCATTTAAAAAATCATGTGTGTTTCTAGAAAAAAAAAATAACCAGACAGTATGAAAAAAAAAGAAAAACATAATTTCTAAAATTGACTGATTTATTCATATTCTGTACACAATTTTTTACAAACCATATCAAATATATAAATTATGATGAAAATTGCAAATGAAAGAGCCAAAATAAGTGGCAAAATATTAAAATGTGCATTGTGCAAAATAGATAGACATACAGTATATCTTCTGTTTATAGCCATAAAGGCGTTATCAATACCGTGTCAAAGGGCAGATCTCAACACCCTCCTCAATCTCAGATGATGGTACATTGTATAACTTTCTTACCAATGGGCAAGTTTCATAATCCATAGTTAAGTACTGCATACTAGTATCAGTCCCACATATTATACATATAGTGCATGCTCTGGAGTTGAATATACCGTAAATATGTGCATCCATAGCTTTAGAATTTCTCCAGAGTATTATATGTCACCGACGTCTGAGGTGAGATTTAATGCACAAGAGAAATTAGTAACTATAAGATGGGAAACTGCTTGTGGGGAGCTCACCAAACTATAATCACTGCAACATCCATAACAAATCACAAAGTGCAAATTCGTAACATTAACAGCATGAAAGTTCACTTAGCATGGTTAGGTGTGTACAAAAGTGTGGACTGCGTATCGAAAGCACCTTGTGTGTACCCATTGTTTTAAGCTGCACGCTCCTTGGCCCTATTTTGTACACAACTAAGCGTGCAATATAACACTGTATATACCACAGTCGTAGTCATATAACGAATGTGCAATGGCAAGAAGAGTGAAACTGACCAAACAGAAACCTTCTTTTAAGTAACCCATCTTATATTTTTACATTATTGCATGATAATCATGCACTCTTTAAAATAAGAAAGACAGACATATTGCAGACGACTATTGATAGAAAACAGAAGTAATTCTTGAGAAAGAAAAAACCACTCTGTCATAAAAATATATATACATGTAGTCCATTATTTCATACTGGTCTAAAATTCATGTTTTACTTGTTTGCAAATATTTAGGAAATAATGCATTTCATAAAACAGAATATCTGTGTATGAAACATTTCTTTGACCATCATCTTTGGAATGCCTTTTACAGCTTTTTAGGAATATTCTATTTTATTATTTCCACTTGTAGTTTATAAAGGATCCACATGTTTTAGCTTGTAAAACAAACAACACAAGTTCTTTCTCTTTGCATGGGAACTTGGGAAGGAAAAACAAACTTGGTTGCTTATACACAATTCAAATCATCCTGCTTACACCATTCCACAGTTTGCATTAATCCCTCAATGTCTTCAAAAAAGCATCTCAAACCTTGCTTATCCTATGAATAATTTTATTGTAAAGTGTACTGAACATCGATATTTTTCAAAGGGTTATATAAATATATTAATATCATTATCGCTATCACATCCGTTCTGCTTCCAACACACCATGAAATATAACCACATAGAAGTTTAACATTAATTTTCTGTCTATTAGTATAGCAATGAAGTTGGGAAATAATTTCTTCCACAACACTGAGCCACACGCTAGTGGTAATGATTTGAGATAAATGTAACTGTGATAATTACTATTTTGAAATGTAGGACAGTTCTTGGACACAATGATTCAGATGGTAATAATACATAAAACCATGATTACTGTGAGGGTGACACAGAGTTCCCTTAATTCTTAAATCATTAAAATTCTTGCTTGTGTTCAAGCACTAAGCAATTCATCTACATGTAACATTATGCACTATAGATACATGTAAAAGGAGAACGAGAGATGTATATTGCCATACCACACTGAATTACACATGACCTGGAAACAAAGTCATAAAACAGGACAAAAACAAAACTGAACAAAATCCAGATAAAATGAATGAGTCCATTGTGAAATTTACAGTTTATATATAACTAATTAAGTATTTATGATTGTCAGTTACATTTGTATTTGTGAAATTCTGAAGCAAGATTGTAAATGTAAATATAAACAATTATTCTTTGTGGACACTGATATAATAAATAAATGAATGAATAAATTATGGTATATTGTCCCTATGAATTTCCAAGGAGATTTGGAAATGTTACCCCCACTTTAGCTCCATCAACTGTTATCGCTGCACATTGTACTTCAAAGGAATAATCCTACCAGGTAACCACCTTACCTGGGTTGAGTGTGGAAAATGTAGATTAATAGCTTGTTACTGTTGCTGCTGCAGCAAAGTTTCCTAGTACCAGTACCCAATTTCTTGTGGTCCACAGACTTATCTGCCAGACCACAGGTTGTTTACTGAGCACACAAGTCTTGACTCATGGTACAATGTATGTGCCGGTATGTAGTCTGTCCATGATGTTTCTCCTTTGTCACGAGTCTTTCTCTCTTTAACTTCATTTCACAGAAGTCTTGACTCATTGTATGCGCTCTGTCCATGTTGTTTCTCCTTGGGTCATGAGTCTTTCTCTCTTAAGTTCATTTCACAGAAGTCTTGAAGCATGGTATAGAAGCTCCCATTTGTCTGTCCATATTGCGTGTGTAAAAAAGGAAGGCTAGATCCTAGCACCTCTATTTGTTCTGTCATGATTAATGATGAAAACGGGCTCTCATCACTCAGTGACTTCACCTCCTAATATGATATCAGAAAATAACAAAACAAAACAAAAATCATGATTAATTGCAACGATTTAAGTGATAAATATAACTAGACCTACATCTTTTATGACAGTGTAAAGTCAGACAACTTTAGCTTTCAGAGCGTAACAATAACGACAACAACAGCAACAGCGGGTTCTTGTATAGTGCTCATATGTCTGTCCGAATTGACACTCCTGGCGCTCCACTGTTATTACTCTGGCTTTAGCATGGTTGCCATTAAGGCACTCTAGCATTTCAAGAAAATTCTTCCTACCAGGTACCCATTTACTACACCTGGGTTGAGAGTAACAATTTAAAATTAATGTCTTGCCAAAAGACATTGGTGCCAGGCGGGATTAAAACAGCCAATTTGTGATATATAGTCCAGCAACGTATCCACTAGACCATGAAATCTCTACAGTATAAAACTATCCAAGCATAGGCCAGTATAATCAGAAGTTAACTCACGGCCCACTGGAACCTGGTGACCCCTATGTTAAGCCTATAAGCCTATTGGAACGAGAGAATTCAGTGGTCAACATGTTCAAAAGGAATAGTTAATATTGCTGGTGCTTTGTCTAGCCATACCTGTACAATATTAGTCCTGAGTGTACTGCCTAGTCTGTTGGCTTCAAGGTCAGCTGTGTGAGGCTTAGAAGCTAGTAGTTCCAGTCTGAGTGATTGTGGGTGAGCCCTAGAAGTCTGAACTCTGATACCAACCTACAGGGGTACAGTCAGACAAATACAAAGCAAAGTGCACACTTCTTAAATTAGCAGTTTAAAAATATGCCACAACATATAAATAAATGCAATATATATATGTATGCTAATCTAAAAAGATAACATTATTCAAGCAAGTTCACTGCAGTTATAGTTTTCTTTTTACTGTACCACATGATATCAAAGAAGTAAAAATTTGAAACATGAAACGGGTGTCTTATCAACCTTTTATATCAGGTTTCAGGTGGTAACCACTTCAGAAGAATGTGATAATCGTATGGAGATAGCCATAGTTCTAAGGCATAAATTTCTAGAACAGCTAACATGAATATCGGGAGTTAAAACTTTTATTTAATAGCTTTTAGACTGGCCCATCACGGGGAAGATTCATTTCTTTATGTATCTAAAAAAAACAAGTTCAAATATATAATTCTGATTAATGGATATGAAAGTTTATCTACAGTCATAAATATATCTCTGACACAGAAATCTTCATGTGGAAAAAGACTAGATGCTGATACATGAATGTAATTCTGCTATGTTTGCTATACTTATTCTGATTCTTGAAGGATCAAGAGAACCTGATGAACTTTCAAAATGTGATCTGAACTCACTGTGATATGATCAAAGAGTCGATATGTACATGCATGTCCCCCAGCCTGCACATTGATTGCAAACTCTGATCTGGAGAGAGAACCTGTCAGAGAGAGAAACACAGTAAGAATAGGATTAAAGAGATAATGAAATCACTGAAAAAAACTTGAAGAAGAAAGAAGAAAGGAAGAAGAAGTACAAGAAAAAGAAGAAGAAGGAGTGTGAAGCATATTTAGAACATAATCAAAGAGCTGATAGGCTCATTGTAAACATTTTTAATCAAGAGAGAAAGAGAGAGCATCAGCGATGAAAATCATTAAACCTTTTAAGTCATCAACCTATAAAGGCAATAGACATAATCACATGAAAATCCTGCTCAACAGTCAGGCTGTGGATGTATTTCACATTTTAATTGGCATGAAAGATTATGTAAATCAGGTGAAACTAAGATACTTTTCATAATTTTTGCACTCATGACTATGTTCTGATCATCAAAAATGGAGATATGTACCTTGGACCCATTGTGGTTGATGTGGGATGGATGTATCACAAACTAGACCAGCTTTGTCTCGAAGGTAAACTGCTCCTTTAATTCCATACCTAGATAATAAAACATAAAAATTGCAATAGTGACTTCAGTGCACCTTGCTTTACATACATGTATCATACATGTATTGTCAACACATGAAAAGAAGTACAAGTATGTTTGTGAATCATGCACTTGTTTTTTACAAGTAGAAATCTAACAGAGTTTCTTCAATTATTGCTTACCCGCACCAACTAAAGGGTTTCACTTGGTTGATCTTAAACACAAATATTTCAGCTCAAAAATCTTCTCAAAACAAATATGCATTCATTTTGTAAATGATTGCAGGGTTACAGCTGAAATCTAAAATTCTTTCCTTCATTCCTGGTTTACCTGTATAAAATACAGTAGGGGGTTTCCTATGCCACTGATTAAACTAAACTTCAGAATTTTGCTCATTCAAGGATGAAATAAACCCAATACAATTAACAAAGCAGCTCTGGGTTCAGATCTCCTTCTTAACCAGTTGGACACGATTTTCCATAAACCCCAGCCCGAGTTATCTCGGGCTTCGTGCTCAACGGGTTAAAACAGTACAACACTGACACGATCAACAAAAAGTCAAAGAATTTGAATTCACAACTTAAGACTTAGCCCTGATTTTGAGCAGTATTATTCATTCATAGTAGCCAGGCTGGACTAGCTAATGTGTTATTTTCTATTCCCTTTACTAGCTAATATCATAGGTTTGGACCCTGAAACATTTCTTTTTTTGTCATAAAACATATTTTGTATGCATGTTGTCATGTTAATGGTTGTTGTTGGCAGTGGTGAATAAAATTACCCACCCCCCCCCCCCAAAAAAAAAAAAAATATATATATATATATAATAAAATACAATTTAAAAAAATATATTAAAAATGAAAAATAAAACAAACAAAAAATAAAAGAATAAATAAATAATAAAATATCAAAAATGAAAAATATTAAAAAAAAAATGAAAAAAAAAAAAAAAAATCAATTAATTTCAAGTGGGAGGTTACTACTACTACTAACCTTGGAATAAATACCAGGATCCCATTGGCTCTGAGGTTCTGAATGACAGCATCAACAATACATGCTTCATCCTGTGGGTCTCGGTCCTGAAAGAACAGGGTCTGGAAGAGTTCTTGAGAGTCTTGCTGGGCATTCTGAGCAGCCTGAGGAAAAAATCAAGATTAGGAATAAACATTTACATGTACACCTCTCTTTCTCTCTCTCTCTCTCTCTCTCTCTCAAAAAAAAATGATTAATGAAAATGTTTTCAACAAATTCAGAGTCTTTTTCTCCCCTTTGCTGCTCATAAGATTTTAGATGATCTGGGCCCTGTTTCATAAAACCTGTTATCAGTAACATCTGCCATATTTCTATGACAAATTTGCTCTCAGCCAATCAGATGCAAGGATTTCCGTAGCTTACAACAGTTACTGCAACTTGTTTAAAGTGATTACACAATGGTAATTTTTTTTTTTTTATATATGATCGAGAATAGAATTCTAAGAAGAATAACATTAAGAATTTGATGATTTTCAATCAAAATCAATGCATTTGGGCTAATTTTCTCATATAAAGTCAATATTTGACCAAAAAATTTGAGTATGAGGTATGATGTCAAAGTGGGTACCCAGTTTTGCGCATTGCAGTTGTGCTGCGCGCTAGACTATACAATATGTATTATACCTTGCGCGCATTTTGCTAGAACTGCGCAACAAGGTACCCACTTTGACGTCATTTTGACGTCAAAGTGGGTACCCAGTTGAAACAGGGTCACAGCTGAGGGGTCAAAAATATCCTGAAATCTTACCACATTTGGGGGTTTCCTTGGCAACATGACTTTTAAAAATATTTTAGGTAGATGATTTTCTGCTAATAAAATCATGCTCTTTTAAATGAACTAACATTGTTTCAGCATTGGGTACCCCCTTTAATATTGATAAGAAGTTTTATGAAACGGGGCCCAGATCACTGTATTAACCCATAGGCTACTGGAACTAGGTAACTCCTGTATAAAGCCTGTGAGAACGAGAGAATCAAACAGTAAATGGGCTACTTGGTACTTGGTAGATTTCCCTCCAAAATACTCCGATGAGAGTTTTCACTCAAGGTTCTTCAGAGAGAGTGGTTTATATTTCAGATATTGATGGATATATGGAGAGTGTATGCATAAAAGTAGGAATGGAAGACTGGGAGATTGTCTCTGGAGAAGTTTGTTCCATTCAACTACAGTTTGGTTGAAAAAGTAATTTGCAAATGCATCTGTGTTTGCAAACTGCTGCTGGAATTTGAAGATGCCCTCTTCTATCTCTGCTGGGTTTGAGGGAAAATGTACTCATAATTAACGTCCAGGTGTCCATTTATCATTTTGCAGGAAGAGGTCAATCAATGACACTTCCTTCTTTGTTGTAGTGTGGTCCAATTTAAATCATTCAATATGGCAGTAATGCTAGTATTCTTTCCAAATGTGTTAGAAACTAATCTGGCAGCTCTGTTTTGTATTCTTTCTAAACTATCAAGCAGAGGGTTACTATTAATGACCAAAGCAGAGCTTGGAACAGACCATATGTATCGTAAAATGATCCTTCCTGTCAAATAATTTTCATATTTCCACAACTCTTGGTTAACATATGGACACAAAAGTGACTAAATACCTTGGACATGCTCTCGCGCTAAGTGCATAAAATCAGCAGCTTTTAATAGTACAAGAAAGTCTAGTACTTACTCTGTGTTTTCTGTTCATGTGAGCACAGAGTTCTTGCAGATTCTGGTTGCTTAGTAAGCCAACTTCTGCTTCTGGTACCTCTCCTACAGCTGCAAGTAAAAGGCGGTGTACCTGCAAAGGAACAACAAGTAAAGAAATAAATATATCAGGCTGGACAAAAGGTGAAAATAGCTATCTAAAGCATATTCTTATACAGCAGGGTTTTCATTCATATAATGACTCTAAACATATCTCATGTAAACAACTTTAATGAAAGCCAAAACCATCAAGTCAAGTAGTTTTTAAAACAAAGCTAATAGATGGAAGAAAACAGATCAGCAAAAATTTGAACACAATCTGACATGGAATAAGAAAGTTACGGCTATACAAAATCTTCTATATGACATTTTTTTTTTTTTACACAATAATAGCTTTTAATGACATAATTTTGTGGACAACTCTCAATGTTTTGTACACACATGATTAAACATTTTCATTTAGCTTATTACAGATTTGCACTTTTTCTTACGCCAAACTCAAGATATATAGCGTAGAAATGTTTTCTCCACAACATATTTGGGATATGGACAATGAAAACATCTTCTTTACTCCATCTACATAATAACATCATCTGAATTCAGTGCCTGTTATTTCCTACTTTTAAATATCACTTACAAATGTCCCATAAGCAACTTTAACATTTCTTCTTTTTTTTTCAAAATTAAAGTGTGCAATAATCTATTATCTATTCCAAAATGATAAAAAGCAAAATACTGGAAAAGTTTCCAATGAACTTATTGACATTTTCTTATCAAAGAAAAAATTTAAAAACAACCTCCTTTTTGTTTTTTTTTTGTTTTTGCTTTGTCTGTTGAGCAAAAACATACAAAACCAACAGAAAAAAACTCTACATTATCAATATACAACTTTTACTTTTCAATATTTTGCAATCAGTATATATCTTCCTTAGCAAGAAATGTATGTCAAAAAAGTTGGAAAAAAAACCCCACTATACATCATTTCATTCCAAAATCCAAATACTGTAGGTCATATTCTTGAAGTTGCTAGTTTGACTTAATTATGTTTAATCCCTTTCCTACTTACAATGATATCAGCATATCTACGTATCGGAGATGTGAAGTGGGTGTACCTATCCATTGCAAGACCTGAGAGAAAACATGGAATCAGTCTAGTCAGTAGACATAATCACAAACATCATATGTGAAAGAGATCACAAATAAAATGTAAAAGAAGAAGTAATTCAAAACATATTCACTAGTTTCAAAGTTAGCATGTGCACTCTCCCACTTATCCCACATTTACAGACTCTCTGCAAGTCTCACAATCATGATGGAAGCATATGAATGTACATTACACCTACAACTATCAAAAATAAAAAATGGCAAAATGCTGAATCTGCAAGCACAAACTATATGTCCCACCCCATTCCAAGCCCCTTGAATCTCTGGTCATCCTATTAAAAACTGTTATGAATGTGTTTCGCATCATTGTCAGTTTAACCATGGCCGGTGAGGAAGTGTACATTAGCTGCTCACATTTCTGTGTGACACCACTGACATGATAGGGTACAGTTCAGTGTGTGTATTACACACAGTACACATCACTGACCAACACACACACATCAATCAACATGTGTAAAGCTAGAGGTCAAAGGTGATGGGTCAGAGACAGTTCAACTTTCCTCACTGCTGTTTGCGTGTGTGCTGTGATGGGAAACATGCCCAGGTCATTTTTCATGCTGCATATTCATAAACTGTACACAGGTTGCCAGCTTCCTATGGCTTTAAGTCCAAAACAAGCCTCTGTTGCAAATCTACAAAGTACATACATTTGCCACACTCGTCACAGGTAGGAATTACTTCCTTAAAATGCTTGAGAGCTGTATATAATTGCAGCTTGGCTACAGCCAGGGTAATGATATGCAAAGTCCTTTGGAAGACACATTATATCATAATGTAATGTATGCTATGCAGGAGCAGAATATTATCATTAATAAATATGAACAAAAACAAAATCTGTTGAGAATTTCAGCAATATACAGAAATAAAGGGAGCTCACACAGTCATTTTCTCATAACTATGCAAACTTGGCAGAACTACAAATTAATGTTTATGTAATTCTCACACACAGCACAAGTCATGACCCACTTGGGAACTACTAACAACTTGCAGGAAGAGATGCAAAAGGATTTAGTCATGGTTTTGGTGAAGATTTTATGATTTCATGAAAATGTCTTTTTCTTACAAGTAGTCTGCTGTAGTTGCGGAGGATATATGTATCACACAATACCTGTCAGTTTCAGAAGCAATGTCTACTACCGATGAACTATCAGAATAGTGGTGAATTAATGGACCCCATGAGAGCCCAAGATAATTTTTTATTATTATTATTGATTTGGCATCACCTGTGCCTGGGAGGGGAAAGCGAATTGAATCACTGTAACCCTGAGGTCTCTCCTCCCGATATCACTGATTGGGGGTTTGCAGGTGGACCACATACACCGGGGTTTCCCTCTACTCTTATACGAATAGTGCAGTGGAATCTTTAACGTGCAAAGGTGGTGACTCTCCTTTACACGGGACCTCCATTTAACGTCCTATCCGAGGGACGGAGTGTTTTCCACTGTAGCATAGCCTGCGTCTATGAAACAGGGGAGGGGCACGATAACACACAATGTAGGTGCTTTACACTTACCATAGTGGAAGAACTGATCCACAGACAGACTACCAGTTGAAAAGTAAAGCGCATTAGACATGGCCTTGGTTGCTAAGGAACGCAGGATCTTGTTGAAGACAGGGTCATTCCTATCTATACATCTATCGAGGGACTCGGCAAGTAGCTTGTTTGAACTACAAAATAATAAGATGGAAAAGAGCTTACAGTGTCTAATTCAAATCAAATGAAGACATCACATCCTTTATATTTAATCAAAGAACAAGGCTCGACCACACTCTATTTCAGCTATAAAGAGCATGTCCAGATTTCACCAAAGTTATTCCCTACATAAGTAAATTTAGAGTGTACGATTACCGGTAACTTCTGCTTTAACCTGTTGCCTACAATAACCATCTAGCTCCTGTACTGAACCTATGGAAATCGAAAGAATCCAGTCATCGTGGGTACAACGTCTACAATTTTCACAATAAAACCAAATCTTTTACTCAAACTTCTTAGCACTGATCCATACATTTATCATGCTACTTGAATACCGGTGGAATCAACAGATATTTCATAATTACATTTTTATAATTCTTTTTCAATGTGATGACTCATATCAGGCCTACCTGGTATCTACAGTAAATCCCTTTGATCTGGCACTAGTTATGAGATCCTGGAACTGTTCCTGTCTTGGCAGTGGATGGTGTCTCAGCTAATACAAACATTCCAAACGATTTCAATGAGTCCAATGATCATCATACATAAATTGTCAGTTATTGTCAAAATATGCTTATCATTATAGAAAAGCACATTGACAACCTCTTCTGAGTTGAGTTACACTATACAAAATCATTACATTATTATTACTATCATTGCATCTCTAATAAAAGATTGGCAGCTCTATATCACTTTTGATTTGTATGAGCATTTTTTAAAGTAAATATGATAATGAAATCAGCTAAAGGCAGGGTAACACTTTGTAAAATATAGTAGAATTTAACTAGAGTAGATGCACTACATAAATGGACATATTTATTACTAATTCTAATTTATTTTTCAATAATTATGAGATTATATTAAAGTCAAGTAGAGTGAAAAGATATCAGAGGATGAAGTCACTCACCAAAGCAGCATGAGGGTAAGAATGAGCTATCTTCTTAGCTACCCAGTGATTGGCATAGATCATGCATTCAGCTATGGTCTCATGTATCTCCATAGTCTGTTCAACAACATTGGTTGTTTTTAAGATAAAAATAGAGAAATAACATATTGATCGCAAATAAATCTAAGAATACCTAGAAAGGTGAATTTTATAATTAGATTTCCTTACAATATATTCAAGAAGGACATCGATCCATTTCTACAGAAAAAAAAAAGTAATCAGCAATTAATGAATTATCAGTGACAAATACAATTATTGTTCAACTACAAAAGAAATAGAGAAAAAATGGAAGAGAACAGGAGACAAAGAGCGGGAGGGAGAGAGGGGGGCACAGAAAGAGGCCACAACAACTAGCCAGTGTGTGCTTATTCTTTTAGAAAATGAGATAATGAAAGAACAAGAGAGATAGATTTCACATTCTAAATGATGGACAGAGAATGGAAAATGACGAATCCACCAACCTGCTTCGGTACAAGGTTTTCAATTTCTTGCTCTTCGTTCAGTTCGACTTTGACTTCGACACCTTCAAGCTGAACAGCGCCCCCAACCTCCCGCTGTGCTTTGAACCTTCTAGCAATCATCATCAGCTGATTCACAGCCCACTTTAATCTTTCCAACCTTCATGTGATTAAAGAAGATGGAGAGAGATATTGTACATCTTCAAACACCTCATAAAAATCAATCACATACGATCAGGGTTCTCACTAGAAAAAAATCCACACACAGTTCCCACTCTGCGCAAAGCTTGGAAGTTTCGGAAGTTTTACGGAATAGCACCTAAAGTTAGGTGTGGCGGCAGTATATGCTATAGTTAAAGGATTAAAAATACTTCTTGGTAAGCAGGAGTTGTCTACTAATGGCATAAAAGTAAAAATACATTGCCAAAAAGCAAAACAATCTGTGACATTTATCATTATTGTTAGGAATATATACTCCAATATTTTTTTACCCTTGTTGCCACGCATGGTGCAGCAATTTCACACATGGTTCTTCCTTGTCCGAAACCCTTTACGCATGGTACTGGAACCATGGGTGTTATGTACTGGCGAGAACCATGCATGCGATTCAACAACACTGATAGCAAAAACATACGTATATTACCCATATTAGCTCATATTTTTATTAAAGTGATCACTCAGCATCTGACCCACATGTATGTAACAGCTACATGTATCTTCTATGCGATTTTCATTGAATTTTTTTCCACTAAAAGCCGGGGGTGATACAGATTGTGAAATGAATTTCATATTTGATTTTCATCTCAGTATTAAAATAAAAGCTTTTTCCCAAAAATAATCATTGAACTGTCTTTCTCTACCTATCCTGTCTTTAAAAAGTCTTGATTTCCATGGTTTTCTAATTCTACCTGACTGTAAGAGAGAGGAGAGAGGGTCTAGTTCTTACTCTAGTTCCTTTGTTACATCATCTACATTTCTCAGCTCTGGGATGTCGTCTGCAGACAATGACTTCCCATCATGCAACATTTGAGCAGCCTGTAAACAAGCAATCATTTCAAACTTATTGCAATATATTGATATACACAAATATTTCATCTCTATGACCTTCCTCCATGAAACAGCCAATAAGTTGCAACGGGAGTTTCAGAGTAAAAAGCTAAAATAGAGAGCTTAGGGTTGAAAAGCTGATTTTAGGTTTTTTATATTTTCTGATAGCTCATTTATGATCTACCATCTGACCAAATTTGGAAGTCATCTGTAATGTAGAAATGCGTTTTTCCTTTGATTTGAATTTACCATTTTGGGGGAATTTCGAATGTATGCAAGCATGCTGGGTAAAACCTTCACATTAATATGTGTATGTAACTCAGAAGTTATTCACTCTGTGGCTTTGAAAATCTACACAAGGAGAGCAGTATATCTCTTTTGAAACTATTCCAAGTTTCAACCTAATCCGATAATCCCTTCAGAGTCAAGACCAGGGGATTATTATTCAACCTTTTAGTAGACAGACAATAGGACACCGGTACAGCACTTCTGAATGGTCACTCATCTTTACATCCTGTTTTCTCTGTTATTCTGGCGATTAGCCTGTCTGACCGGCTCTCATTCTCATTGTGATTTCAAAGGGTTTGTGTGGTCTTGACAAGGCAATTTTCATTCAACTGCTTAGAGTTCAAGCTTTCACACTATGTTAAAATGTAAAAATGCCAAATTTCTGACTTATTGGTCGTTTTGTGGTAGAGGGTCACATATTCTTAATATCACTAACTGCAATCGGCTATCCGTACATAAAAGAGTGAGCCGCTATCAACAAGATTTTATCAATACATCAAGAGTGGTAAAATAACTGTGAGGGTATGAAATTTGTCATTTTTATTTACATGTTTTTCTTGTCTATATGACACCTTGAAGATACCATAGTAGGAAAATAGAGTAGGGAAAAGTAGAGCAGAGAAAAGTCTGACAGGGAGAAATCACAGCAAGAACAAAGAGCCCCATCACCAGACATGAGGGGTGGGCTGTAGTGTACATGCACTAATGTTAGAAATATAGTACACTTGTAATTTTGATATTTAATCAGTCATTGGATGAACTTTGTAAGAACTCTATGTAAGATACAAAAGGCTATTAGAATTGAGAATATATATGTCTTGAAAGGGGCATATTTGTGTAACTTGCAGTCATGGAGGATGAATATATGTTCAGGAGAGTTATGTGATTAGGCTTTGGGCCTGGGATGAGGAAGGGTGCAACTGGGGAAAGTGACTGAGTGGCGAGAATTTGGGATGACCAGGCTGAATGACCAGCCAAAGGATGGGTCATCGAGGTGGCAAATTGATGTGAAATTCATCGATGTGAAGTTTCACAGGTATGTTGAATTATATTATTTAATTGTTACAAACTTTTAAAGTATGTTTTAACCATGTTTTGTGCATAGTTTGGTAGATATGAGAGTGTAAAGTTATTGCATTGTATGTGGTAGAAACTTTTACCACTGTGCGGTGATGCAGCACGCACTGCACAGTACTCAGTAAATGTAGTAAAGGTCAGTGTTCGATCGTACAGTGCTCTCTACACAGTACATAGCGAAGGATATGTGAAGAGCTGGCGCAGTGGCATAATAAGCTAGCTTTGAATAGTAAGAGTAGAAATGAGAGGTCTCATGTAATATCATGTATTATTTCATGTACAGTGAGTGTTACTTTGTTATGATTCCAAAGTTATTTTGGAATAGTTGCTGCTAGTATTT
Source organism: Echinometra lucunter (assembly GCA_029962745.1). Lineage (NCBI taxonomy): Eukaryota > Metazoa > Echinodermata > Echinoidea > Camarodonta > Echinometridae > Echinometra > Echinometra lucunter. The sequence goes on along the minus strand of CM057156.1, from coordinate 30,569,595 downwards.
TGCAAAGGAAGTTCAGATACTTTTGTTACTTTAGGATTTTGATTAGTTATTTCTACTGGATCACATAGTCTACATGTCAGACCCTGTTTTGTTGTGTCAGGTATATGAAGCTGTCAGGATAGAGGAAAATGCAAAGGAGTATTAGAGGTGTGTTTGGAGTTCAGATCTGAATAATAGTGTCTGTTTTGAATGTTCTAGATATGATAAAGGTGTATGTCAACTCATTATACAAGCTCTTATTACAGACAGAAGAGTGACTGTAAGTCCATTGTGGTGCATAGACATACTTAGGTTCATATTTTCCTCAGCAGAATAATTGTTGTATGAGTACAAGTCAATAGTAGCTCATTGTTATTTTGCCTGTGTTTAATTAAGGTGTTGATTTTTCGAGGACGTGGCTGATGTCCAAACGAGGACCAGGAGAGGACCTGGGGGCGTACAAATTAGGTATGCTTAATCAGTATTTACATTATAGTTGTTTGGCTTCATGTTATTGTTTTACATTTTAGTTGTTTAGTTTCATGTAATTGTTAAGTTGTAGTAGGCTGGAAAAGTATATCATTGTACCATTGTTATAAAGGAGCGGCAGGTTGTTGTATCATAATTTGAGCTTTGATATGAGATACTGATCTCATGATGGTGTGTTGGTGGATCTGTATTTGTATTTTACAAAATTTAAATAGCATGATGTTTACATCTAATAGTGTGTCGACTAAAGTGAACGTTAAATAATTTGTTGTATACACATGCAGCCAGGAGTAGTACACGGCAAGTTCTATATGTGATTTCATTTAAATCATGATAAAAGACTATGGGTATATTTCGTGTAATGACCGGTTATGCTGTGAAGAGAGGTGAGATGTATTACAAGGAAATAAAATTATTGTGATAACATAGATTGTTCATGCAGAAATGTCATTGTGAATTGTAATAACATAAATTGTTAATACCGAATCGTCATGGTGATCACTCTGGGATTATTTTTTTATTAAAGAAGGAAAAGAGATGAATAACTCACCTTGATGGAGACGAAATGAAATTCACTTCTTTATTTTATAGCCATTGAAGCAAAAGTAATTAATACATTGCAGAATGGACAATGGAATTATTATGGTCCCATTACATATGTATTCATTATAGATTTGTAGCTGCGAAACCTGCGAGGAAGTTGGCTGATCACACACGAGCATAGTGTTGGCCGTTGAGTTCGGTTGGGTAAGTCAGGATGGCCGAGCTTTATTATGGTTCACATTCAAATGTACATATGTATATATTGGTATCATTGCTTGTTAAACTGTATTGTGATTTTGTAACTTTTTTTTTCTTTTGTCTCTTGAATTGATTACATTGAAGACAAGATAATGTTTTAATGTCTCTTGGATTAGTAACATTGAAGGCAAGATTATGTTTACGTACACATTATACAGAGTAGTATGATTCAAGTTAAAGAGACAACTACCTCTTCAAGAAGTTTGTGTTAAGTGATTCACTAATTACCGGAGCAAGATATAGTTTTATTATAAAAGCTGAATTATAATGAATTATTTGAGGAAGGAGTGAGATGTTGACTTCCTTGTTGGAGTGTTTTGGATAGTTGGCTAACTATTTTGAATTGTGACGACGGAAGAGTAAATGTCACATTTGTTGTTTTGACTGAACGTTAAGCATTGAATTGTTTATGATTACTGTTGTTTATGTCGGCGATATGGATTATGTGAACATGTACTTATGACTGTTCTCTTTTCTTTGTTCTTTTCTGCATTTGCAGAGGTTTTTTTTCTATGTATCATGCAGTTCGTAATAAAACCCCACACCAGTCTACTACACATCTTTGGCCTCTGACGATGTTTCTGTTGTAGTGAGCTACCCCCCCCCCTTTTCTACACTACGACATAACAAAATATACAGAAAATGCCCTTCTCGTTCTTAGCAGATAACATGCCTTCTGCTTGTATTGACAAAATCAGTGTTTTGCAGTTATGTATGTACATCACCAAGGGTACCTCTCAATGACATAAAGTAAAAATTATTATTGAGCTATCATGAATACAAAATGGGTTCAATACAGTGATGAACAAAGATGACATTCTTTCCTTTACCTGCTCTCCTTTTTGAGCCTTTTTTTATTTTATCATATGTGCAACTTTCAAAGCTGTTAAATGTATGAATATAATGTACTGCATGGATGTACCTCATAGAACATCTTGTAAGCTGAGCGGATAATGGTTCTCCCATACCAAACTTTATCCTTGATGACTTCATACGTAAAAGGCTTTAACTCCCACAGGACACTGACAGCATAACGATCAACTCCACCAATCAGAGAGCAGAGATCAGCACTAAGGATTGTGGGAAGCATGTCATACCGCCTGTCCGCCAGATACACTGTAGTTGATCTAAAGTAAAACATTAACATTACGTAGTTACCTCCGAGTTTAAGATATCAAACTGAAAGTTAGTATTTCTTTCAAGAAATATTAAGTAATGATACACACACAACTTCTACATATTTCAGTACAACACATGATCTGTATTACACACACAGATATCTCCTGGTGCAAATATAGATAAATACTCAAGACACTATTCTTTCATAATAGATATTGAGCAAATATTGATAATATTGATAAATACGGATAACATAATGCTGCTATAGAACAAAGTTGTTTTCACTGAAATAACACATGCCTTCTGTGGGTATTTACATAATCACCCTGAATAGATGATGTTTGAAGGTTTGCATGGTGGTACGGATATTCGTAGAAGGGGTTTACAGTTCACCATGTGGTAAGTCCTAAGGGACTATAGATAAAGTGGATAGAGATGGAGGTGAAATAGAGAGGCGAGAAAGTAGGGAAGTTGGAGGGCAGAGATTCTTTCACCCAGTTTTCGAAAGAATCTCTGCCCTCCAACTTCCCTACTATCTCGCCTCTCTATTTCACCTCCATCTCTATCCACTTTATCTATAGTCCCTTAGGACTTACCACATGGTGAACCGTTCACCCAGAATAATCATAAAGGACTGAAAAAACATATCTGATAAAATGTGTTCTTGGAATGTTTTTCTCCCAAAAATATAAAAAAAGGATATTCATGAATGACTAAAATATGACACATTAAGTTAAAAAAATCAAACAAAAGTGAAATACAGTGAGTGCATTTGTGAAAATCCTACCTTGATCTTGCTTCAAGGTCTGTGAGAGATCGGTCCTTCACGAAGTAAGACACATCTGCTATGTGTACACCAAGCTCAATGTTACCATTGCCTAGCTCCCTGAGCAGTATGAGCAAGAAATCCAGAGGAAATAAAAGAAAGTAGAATGAAGAATGGAAGTGAATGCAAGAAAAGAAAAAAAAAAGGAAGAAAAACAGGAGGAATAGTGGTTACAGAGAGATGCAAAACTTACTGTGCTTGTTTGATAACATCATTGTATCGATGAAATTATAGCTTACAAAAAACGCTTTTTAGCTTTCAACAAAATCAACAGGATGTGCCATCACACTTTATATCCTGGAGGGAATGGTAATGCTCAATCTATCAAATATCACCTACAGGAACTCCCAGGTGGTCCTAATGTAGGAGTAAGCCTGTGGGAACATCAAAGAGAATTCAGTATTCTTACCTCACAGAGAGAGTATCATCAACATCCTCACAACCTTTAGGGTCAATGCTAAAGATAAGGTGTGAGTTACGGAGGTCCCTTCGTTTAGAAATCTCTTCATCGCTCATTGTCCAGGGATCTTCAGAGGTATTCACAGGCATTTCTTTCATCTGTTGGTTTCAAGTTAAAATATGACATTGCTAGTTAGGAAAGAAAATAAGTGGTCCTTCTATGCAAACAGAGAAACTGCTCATGAGTAGTATTCATGGGGATGGCAAACAAGCACCTCTACTATGTGTTTTCCATGCCAACAGCATACAGATATAATTACTGTGACTATTCAAAGCAAAATCTTGCATTTACTTTAAATGAATCCATAATTACCGGGGGTGGTATTCTGAGACTGTTTTAACTCTGTTTTAAGTCTGTTTTAGCAAATCGGTATTCTGAACACCGTTTTATCTCTGTTTTAACTTTTGTTTGAAGTTTTGTTTTATCTTTCTAACCGCGCATCTTACCTTGTATGCCTTGCGCAAGTCGTGCGCAAGCGCGTAAAAATACCATATGTAATAACACGGTATTCTGAAGACCGTTTTATCTCCTGTTTTAACTCTTTCCGCTTGACATTTCATGCTTATGAGATAAAACAGGGTGGGAGGTGTTTTAACTTTGCATGCGGTATGTCATGGCGGCAATTTTTCTCGCTCATAAATGTTTTTGGTTGGAATGAGGGGGATAACCAGATCCAATAAACCTTACTTTTATTCCCGAAACAACATTTCGAAAGAATTTTTACCTCGGATGGAGAAATTTGGCAATTGTCTGCGATAATATCAAAGATGATTTGCACAAATAATTCTGTGACATCATCACATCTGAATTAAAGCAAGAAACTAAGCGCAAACTAATGCGCTCATTGCAACGCAAATATATAAGTTCACGCGTTTCACGCACCCCTTCCCCAGGGAGCGATCTTATTGGCTGAGTCAGCTTAGACTCATCTCTAACGACTTTCCCCATTGGATAATATCTTTGCGGTGGGTGTGGCTTTGATGACTTACAACACCGTTAAAACAGTTCTCAGAATACCGTTTAAAGACTGTTTTAGCGGTGTTGTAAATCAATGCCTTAAAACAGAAGTTATAACAGAACTTAAAACACAGTTAAAACGGTGTTCAGAATACCACCCCAGGTAATTGAAAGACTCAAAAGTATTTATGATCAAATATGGCTCATCAAAAACTTGTCTCGACGGCATCCACTAGGATTTAGATAAACCTGAAAATAATTAAGCAAAACATTCTTGTCTAACACCTTACCTGTCCTCCAGAAAAAGGACTCACTGACAAGCTGTTCTCGATCAAGATTGCAGCCACTTCCGTTTCTAGTTGACCAATAGGACCAAGTGACTGTACATAGTGACCATTGGGATATTGGGAGTCTGCTGGCCAGTTGTCCAGTCGAACCACAATCCTTTAAGAAAACAATAATATTGCTCCATTACAGTGTCCTCACTTCTATAAACAAAACTGTGGAAAACTGTAGGATCATCCCACTACACCAGTAACCCTATAACCCCTAACCTTAACTCTAACCTTAATCCTGATCAACCCAGACCCTAACCCTTACTTCAGCACATTGTAGCGATTGGGGGGGGGGGGCTTCTACAATTTTACCAAAATGGCCACAAATTATGGTGTTTAAGAAATCAAACTGCAACTCACTTTTGTAACTCCCTAATTGTGTGGTCCTATGTTATCGTTTATTTTTTTCAAACTCCCTTAAAATGCTTACCCCGAGAATGCCAGGTAAAGTTGGGGATGGAGGTTATTTCACACGTACTTTTTAATACACAAATTATCTTTTCAGCTGACTGATATACTTTAAGTGATATTTTGTAAGATCCCAGCTGTAGTAGGACTTATGAATAAATACAATCATCAGATACACCTGTACATTAAATTCTTAGATGTGTTGGTAACTAATGGCTTGCTTGGCTGCCCACTTGCATAAAATCACAAAAAAATCCAAGAAGGTACAGAAATAAAATATTCACCTTTGATCATTGAGAGCATCTGCTTGTCTGGTACTAATTCTAATCTTTGGGATTCTATAATCCCATGGGATGACAAGGATCTTATTTCCTCGGTTGGCTGCTATCTGAGAACAGAATTTAGAGATGTGGGGGGGGGGGAAGCAAAAAAATTCTCAGAAAGAATTCAAGACAGGAAGATAAACGAGGAACAAGGAATATTTCAATAGATTCCTTTCTAATTCTTTTTCTAATCATTGTCAGTTTGAATGATACAACATATTTAAAATGAAATATCGAAGTACAACTGCTTGAACATAGCAGAAATAAGTTCTTAGATTGTATTTAACATGGATATTCTTTTCACAAACAAAAATGAATAAATGAATGCATGAGTGTATGAATGCACGAATGAATGAAAAAAGGAATGAAGGAATGAATGAAATCAAGGAAGACTTTAGAAGGAAAAGGATAGAAATATTTTACCTCATCTTTCTCTGGGAATGTGGCTACATAATCCCTCCAGTTTCTCTCTAGAATACCAACCACTCTGCCACATGGAACCTTATCACCTATATCATCTTCCTCTTTATCGTCTAATGAAGAAAACATACAGACAAACTTGTGGTCAATATCTATGCACTATATCCTGTTTAACAGTCCAGTCTGTAACAGACCCAGCAGAACACACAGGCCACATTTAGAGCATGATTTACGCAGATTTCATGGTATTCATTTTGCGTTTGATTTAGAGCATACACTTTGAAAGGTTCTATAATGAATGCACGCATTTGGCATAGGGCATGAAATTTATACTTGCTGCTATGGTTTAGATCACGGTTTATTCAGTAAACTAAAGTTTACACCATAGAAACAAGTGTGAATTTAGCATCCTGTGCCAAGCACACGCATTCACAATTGCCCCTTTCTAAGTGCACATGTAAAATCAAGCACACTTATACCACGAAATCTGCATAAACCATCTTTGTGAATTCTGGCCATTTAGGTACAATAAATCCTCTATATAAATGTAGGAACTTTTACGTTAATAAATTATTCCCAAATGCGTCTTTTCAATCAACCCAGAAAAATACATATCAGTAAAGTGAAGCCCTGTTTTAACAAGGGTAAGTCCAAGGTACTTGTCCCATACTGACATCATCAGAGATTCTATTAGAAACAATGATTCATCACATCAAAATGCATACTAGAATTGGGATTATACTAAATAACAAGGACATCAGCAATTGTGATACTAAATTGTTTTCTCGGTAACACATGGGACAGCAAATAATCAAAATACATTGCTCATGGAATGGCCCAAAAAACTCTTTGCCGGACCAAGGAATTAAATCAGGGACATCTTCCTGTTGTAATGACACTTTATTAACAGGGCTAAAGGACAATATAGTACAAAGTCAAATGATCAAATTATTTTAACTAGAACAAGAGTTTCTCATAACAGTGTCATCTAAAAGGAGATTCATATTAGTGCCTTTAAGAGGTTCATAACAGTGCCATTTAAAAAGGAGGTTCCACGTTAATAAACAGGAATGATATTCAAAGCTACTTTATTGTCAGTGGTGTTTTGATTTCCAAACGGAAATGGATTCTAAATGGATTTTCATATATAATGTGCAATACATCAATTCTCTCTTTCACCAGGTATCCCAAATAAAACTAATATCTCGTTGTTTCTTCATGCTAATGCTGAATTGGCCTTACATCAATTTTCTCGATGTTATAACACAAAGCCTCATGTACTAGGTAATGTACAGTGTGTATTTCACTTCCATTACCATACCATGACCTAGGTCCATTAACTCCACTAGCACATAATAAAGATTTCTTTCTTTCTTTTAATAAAAATATACATTTACAACAAATGCTTCGTTACAGGTCTCGTATGAAAGGAAAATGTTCAGTGCTCCCCCCCCCCCCCCACAAGGTTGTAAATTGCAGCAAAATAGAGATCAAATCAAAGATGTACAACTGCTTATATTAATTGTACTTTTATCATAAGCAATTCTAGAAATAATAAACTAGGTAAAATAACAGCTGTGAAGGGAAAGATAAAGAGGTAATATAGATATTTAAAAGATACCTCCAGATTTCAAGGCAAGTTTTCTGCCAGTCCACTGAGACTTTGGAAGAAATTCAACCACTACTCGGTCTCCATGCACAGCACGATTCCTGGAACAGAGAAAGTGGAATGGATTCACACTGATGAAGACATCAACCCAGTTAGTAATAGCAATAAACTTGGTAAACATTTGTATTATGTTTTATTTATAGCCACTACAACAAAATCAAAAGGATTAAAATGTTTTGTACAAAAAGTGTAAGGGCCTGTAACATTAAAAATACAATCAATCTTACAACTGATTTGAATTGTAAATCGATGGAAAACTATGTTCTAAAGAGTTACAATTGATCATAAGATTGATTATATCTGTTTATGTTACAGGTCCCAGAGTGCTCTTCTCCAGCAACGCAGGTAAGACAAAGATCATCTTACCTGTTTTTAGTTCCAGATATCAAAATGTCTGATTCTAACTCAGCATCTTTTGATCCAAAGCCTGAACTGGAAATGAAAAAAAATTAATGGTTAGAAATGTTTTTCGCTGAAAAAATTAGCTTACGGTATACTTTGTCAAAATAAAATAACCTACTTCTTACATATCCTCTCTTCCAGGACTGCCATATATTCAAAATGCATTAATTTGGTATATGAAATATCATACATCTATAACACTAAATTGAATTAACTGTCTTTGAAATGCCTTTTGACATAACATCAGTCCATAATTTCATCTTCTTACACATGTTCATGTAAAAATACCTGGCAAGAAAAAACATCTTTGAGCAATTCAAATGCCTAGTAAAGCAGCTTTGAGAAATTTCCTGATCACAACCCACAAAAAATATATCACAATTGTTTGTTCACTGTTTTCATTCAATTTCCTATTATTACATGTATTATCAGCCCAAACATATGAATAGTGTACATTCATGACGGATATCCTCATTGCCTATGGGATATTTAATGCATTATTTAAACTGATGTGAATAAGTGAATAATTACATGTAGTCTTCATTCCTACTCTCACTACCATCATCTTTACAGTCATTCAAACTCACTTTTTTTCTGTAAGAAAGCCTATAACTGTCATGACTTTAAACCACAACAGTATAGATTTTTCGTAAGGTCTTTTTGTTAATCAGTCTTTTCTTCCTAAAATGGGACCTATCATTAAATTTTCCACTCCTTCATAGTTTGAAAAAATAAATAAGTATTTAACATGAACCCATGTAAATAAAAACATCAACATTTAATAGAGACAGGGCCAATCGCACATGAAAATAGTGATTATGTATTGCACACTGCATTGCCAATTTAGGGAGTTTAATGATTAGTTACAATCAAATTGTTCCACTGAAGAATGGCACAATTTACTGCAATTGAAATAGAATCAAAATTATCTGTTATATAAACTCTTTCTGTTCGTATTCCTAGCATTCTTGATCAAAAGATAATGTAAATGGAGACATTGTACTGCTATGAGTTAACCAGTTGACTACTGAATTCTCTAAGTCCCAAAGACGTAATACAGGGATTACCCATTCAAGTATGCAACCGGTTAATCTCATTACCATCATCTTTACAGTGATTATTCAAACTCACTCTTTCCTCTGTACAAATGCCTCCTCCTGAGCATGATGTTTGTTGACCCTCAGCATGCCCTCAATATATCTCCCTGATTTGATTCCTGTGCTCAGTTCATCACTTGGTAAGTGATCTCTGTACTCCTTACTCCCATCTACATGCAACCAAGAAGGTAAAGACAGATAATGACATCAAAGAGATTTAAAGAGAAGCTTGAGTTCTGGGAGGAGACGAAAGATAATTGGGAGCTTTCTCGGTATTTCGATGTCAGTTTGGAGGAATATCAATCATCACGATAGAAAATGTCACACTCTTCGAATGCCATCGATCATATTCAAAATATGGCAAGAAACAGCTTGAATGGGTTCCATGACATTTGCTCTGACAACAATAGCTCCCATGTTTATCCAAACATACATGCAAAACCTAACGCCAAACCTAACACTAACCTTAATCCTTATCCTCACATTATTCTGAACCAAAATTCCCTATCACAACCCTAACCCTAACCCTATGTCTTCAGAGAAATTACAACAGGAGCAATTGTCACAGGAGCAGATGTTGTGTCATCGCTTGAATGTTAAGCCTGACCATTTGTGTGTAGTCCCATATACCGATTTCTGTGTGCAGTGCTTGTGCTTTTCAACAAGAGTGTGTTGATTTCTTATCACTATGATGATTTCAAAATCTCAAGGCATACACGAATTTCATGTACTACTTAATTAACCTTCCAAACTGTTTAGAAAAAGTTCTTTCATATTGAAATCACATGACCTGAACTCAAGTTTATCTTCAAAATGTCTGCTAAAAATACTATGAATGTAAGGAATTTGTGGTATGTTTTAAGATCTATTATCTCTTAATGAGCATGTGTGCCTATTATACTTAACCTATTGGATATGAATAATAGATGCATACAGGCTTTCATCTCTCTCTGCTACTAATGCCTAGGCAGTAAAGTCAACTTTGTATAAGTCAAATCTGGTGGGACTTTGACAAAACTTTACTTCCATGAGTAAAAACCATAGACAACAAAGAGAGGGTTCTTATGAGTACCTTCAACTTATGTGATGTTTCAACTAATACAAGTTAGACTCATGCAAGGTTGACTATACAGGGTGTATTTCCTTACCTCCTTCTTCAATTAAGCCACTGGTAGAGACACTTTAAATGCTTACCCACCAATGAAAGTAGCTCCCTATTTATTTGTAGATGCCTAAGCTGTATTTCCTTACCTTCTTACATGTATTCAGCTGCTGCTGATGATAGACAAACATGTATTATCACTGGTTCCTCTACACATTATTGGTTGCCTGAACAGTATTTCCTTACCTTCTTCCCCTGCTGCTGTTAGAGATGCCATTACTGATTCTAGAATGTCATGAGCTTGAGTAAGGTCTGGCCAGAACAAGGTTAAATAATTCCCCATTGTGATTACATGGATATTCATTGTCTGACTCCCATACTTGTCAATGGCCTGTAATATAATAATGAAATATTAATCATCAATATAATAGTGTACAATAAAGTGTTAGCAGGCACTTTACATAATAAACAAAGAAAAGAGCAAGATAAATTAATACAAATTAGAACTAAAAATTGGCAAAGATTCAAGTCCTTAAAAAAATATTTGTATAAGGAAAACAAAGTGTAAAACGATGTAATCATGCCATTACACAGAGGTATTAATTCAGAATCAGTCCTATTCACTTCACTGGATTAGCAAAAAAAATAAAATAAAATAAAACACTATCGAAGTTGTGTAATAGTCTCAACTTTAAAGCAAAGGGATTTTCTGAAAATATGATAAATTTTAAAGAAAATATTATACAAATCAGTTATAAAATTACAATAATAACACGCCCCTGAGTGAAAAATACCTGTTGATTATCAGTCAGCACAATGATTGGAATCTGTTCTTCTAGATGTTTGAAATACCAGATAGCTGCAGCATACACCAATCTGAAATGGAAGGGAATATTCAGTCATTTCTTTTAATAGAAGAAACCAAATATCACTGACACAGAAAAAGAAAATACAAAGGATGGAAGTGGTATATTTTCAAATATATATATATATATATATATATATATATATATATATATATATTTCTTTTTTTTAATTTTTTCTTTCTTTCTTTTTTCGGGGGGGGGGGGGGGGGGGGGAGGGGGGTGTTGTTTGTTTGTTCATGCATTATAAAAAAAAAAGAATTCAAAACCATATTAAGGAAGAATTCTGAAGTAAAAGAGAGAGAAAAAATGGGATATTTCATTTTTTCAGCTGTACACTTAAAAAAAAAAAATTATAGCTACAGGACTCATCTCTTTGGAGGGGTGAACACTGTTGTAATCACTATCACTGGGTCTGATCTAGTGAGTCTGTTTATTCTCATGTAATCATGATATTACTCTTACCTAGTCTGCCACTCTTTCTCACTCTCTCCAGGTTGCCTCAGGGAGAAAACTCCTTTACAGAATTCATCAGCGAAAAAGGCACAGCCCTGCTTCCTGTCTTGAACTTTTCCTTTGAGTCGATTGAGTAAACGTCTGCTTCCATTATGCTGAACCTACATGTACAAACAGATCAATCACTATTTTATCAGCAAAACTTGAGGATGAATTTATATTATTCATTCCTGTAAATCAAAGCAGGTAAAAATTTCATCTCCTGTATGCCTCCCTTATATTGACTTAACTTCAAGGCTCAAACTGTTCTTGATTAATAGCGATAACCATAATAATTGAAAAAAAAATATCCTGACCCAACAGCCAAAAAGTCTGACCACTATGTCTCTACATAGTCATGCATACACAATAGTTGAATAACATTAGTGACAACAAAACTGCACATTGACATCAATGACCTTTAACCTATCAAACCCCAATTTAACCAATTTTTCACACTATGGTGATGTATGCTAGCATAAAGTTTAAAGTTTATAACTCAAATGATTCTTGAGATACACTGTATCATGTCAACAGAGCTAAACCCTGAAATTTCAGAAACTGACCACTGTGGCCTTTAACCTTTGATGAACAGTGTACACTGTACGTACAATGTATCCTCAAATCTAATCATATCATCTTCCTTTGGTGATGCATACTAGCATCAAGTTTATTTTCATACCTCAAATAGTTCTTGAGATATTTCAAAAATTAACCTCTATGACCATTGCCCTGCATACCCTAAAATATATCAGTCTGACTTCCATTGGTGATGCATACTACAAAAATGTAGCACCAAGTGCAAAGTTCATACCTGAAATAGTACTAGAGATATTGTGACAGAGGTCCACATTTTGTGGTTTGGCCTAATATCTTTTGATGCAAAGCCCTAAAAATCATACCAAATACATGAGCAGAAAGAGCAAAAAATTCTACACAAACTGTGCCCATTTTGGTTGCGTCAATATTCGGTGTTTGATGCTGAAAATTTTTTAAAGGAAAATAAGCATTAAAATCCTTAAATTGGCAATGTGATAGAAAGTTTAAAATCACCGTTTTCCCCTGCAAATTGGCAACTTTTTGACTTCTCATCATAATTTCTGTCAATTTATATTCATTTCAGATACATGACGTTTTATAAGATAAATGTAGCAATAAAATAAAAATGTTGGTGTTGCCAATTTGAAGAAAAAAAGCTGATCAAATTAGGCTTTAAATAATTCCTGTCACGAATGGGTTAAGAGAACACCCTAATCTTTAAATTTGTTCTGTCAGAGGTCAATTCCACAGTCTATGGCCTTTGACCTTTGCCCTACTTACCCTAAAATCTAATCAGATCATCTTCCATTGGTAATGCAAACTAACTGCAGCACCAAGTTTAAAGAAGAATGAAACCCTTGGCAAAATCAATTTTAATGAAGAGAGAGGATAGAGAACAGCAATTTAAGGAAAGTTCCATCAAAAACAGTTACAAAATGAGAATGAACATTATGAAAGTCTGAAAATTTTCAATTCAATTTCTATGGCAATCCATGGAACAAATTAAACAGTTTCCGGTGGTTATGGGATGCAAGTATTCATGATTTCATGTGCCCACCTCTCATGATTAAAGGAAAGAAGGAAAATGAAAACTCACAAAATGAAGGACAGTTTGAAGAACAATAAGACCTTTGAATTTTTCTAGCTCTAGAATGTCCAGGTAGTCACAAGCGCTTCCTCCATCAGGCATCACATAATGGGTTACATCTCTTGGAACACACCTGTCAGCTGTAATAGTTGAAATGATAACTTTTTACCTTAATCATAATATTAAGTCTTCATTAATCTTTTCAGCATTAACTTAGAAAAGGGTCTAGCAAATAATTCAGATCTCCTTAATTTATATTCAAAATTTTTATTATTTAGACCCTAAATAAAATATTTCTAACAGTAACAATTAGAATTAACAGTTAGAATTCTCACCCCAAAGACATAAAAACTGAGTAGGGTACATCTTAACGTTCATGACGTTATAAATAAATTAAGGGACAAAATCAAATCAAATTTAGTTAATATAAGTTACTATAACCGAGCACTTGTGTGAGTGATCCAGGCCCGAAGGCCCAAGGAGCTCCACGCCGCCGCCACCGGCGTCCGTCCACTGCCTACGGCGGTGGCAGTGGAGCTCTCTGGACCCTGGATCATCTCTGGAGTTAGGACAAAATTTGATGATCAGGGGCCCGTTTCACGAAACCGTCATAAGTCAACTTCTCAGCTAAGATCGCCGCTAGTTGGCTAGTTGTCTGCTATGTGTTTCACGAAGCCGTGTTTGCCAAGATCAACGCCAACATCCCGACTAAGAACTTATGACGCCTCTGACCCTGTCATATCTTTTTTCGTTGATATGCAGCACCATCACATGCCACTAATTTGGTAGATTATGGCTGGCCAAAATGGAAGCTACATAGATTTTAAAAAATAATTCAAATCTATCTTTTCTAAGGGTTCATGCAATCAGTAATTCATTCTGCCACGTCAGGCAAGGCATAGTCGAAGGGATAGTCTATAGATTTCAGACCCGTATTTATTTAAAAATAACTTATATCGTAGATTTTTAAACAAAATACCTTTTAAGACACATATTTTAGCTTGTAATTTGCCAAAATTGTGCATATATCAACGATTTGGTCAACCATGATGCTGGATAAATATTTAATTTGCCTCCCTTTTTAGGATCATTAACATAAGTGTTTATTTTGCAAATCTATTGTCCCGGGGGTACCCATCTTACGTTCAAAACGACAATGAACTTAATTACTAAAAACAGAATTTTATAACATGTATAACTTTTTCTTTGGTGTAATCTGCCTAATTTGAAAAATATCTTGTATGTATAACCCCTTGCTACTATTTCTAATCTTTGCACTCACCGGTTCACTCAAATAACTGCACTTTTAATAAAAATTCTTTTACAAAATATACGTGTTACTGTGATCAAGGCTATGTAGGTAGGCAATATTTTGGAACAAGTAGCGGGCTGCGCACGGCACTACGTGAAGAAAATGTCGACAAGGTAAGACCGCCCCTAATGAATATGCATAAGTCCATGGCGGCGCTCGGCTCACTGCATAGCTCTTCATCTGAATTAGATTCAAAATTCTTACCTGTTTGGCCTAGCATGGAAGTTTGGGGAACACGCAGAATGCAGCTTGGAACTGGTAAAATGCAAAAATTATTGATGCAAGTAATCGTATGACGTATGACGTCAAAAAATACCATACAAACGATACCAATATTAGAAAACGCAAGATGTGCGTTGGAACCATTCGGGAACCATGCACTGTCTCCAGTGGAGAGATGAATGGTTCAAAAATAAAAGAGTCACAACAATTTAACCTAAAAGTTAAAATCTGCATTCTCCGTGATCCAAAATTTCTATCGCGGTATTGTATTGTTTTGAGTACATAATATACTTTCATTGATTAATTGCATTTTACCTGTTCCAATCTGCATTTTACCTGTTCCAAAATTTCTTTCTTCGTATTGTATTGTTTCGACTATACTGTCTTGACTTCACACTTGCCTCAATTTAGTAACTGCATTTTACCTGTTCCAATCTGCATTTTACAAGTTCCAAAACTTCTATCTTTGTATTGTATTCTTTAAACTACATAATATACTTTTATTGAGTTACTGCATTTTACCTGTTCCAATCTGCATTTTACCTGTTCCAAAATTTCTTTCTTCGTCTTGTATTGATACTGTCTTGACTTCACACTTGCCTCAATTTAGTTACTGCATTTTACCTGTTCCAATCTGCATTTTACAAGTTCGCCAAAACTTCTATCTTTGTATTGTATTCTTTAAACTACATAATATACTTTTATTGAGTTATTGCATTTTACCTGTTCCAATCTGCATTTTACCTGTTCCAAAGTTTCTTTCTTCGTATTGTTTTGTTTCGACTATACTGTCTTGACTTCACACTTGCCTCAATTTAGTAACTGCATTTTACCTGTTCCAATCTGCATTTTACAAGTTCCAAAACTTCTATCTTTGTATTGTATTCTTTAAACTACATAATATACTTTTATTGAGTTATTGCATTCTAACTGTTCCAATCTGCATTTTACCTGTTCCAAAATTTCTTTCTTCGTATTGTATTGATTCGACTACACTGTATCAATGTCTTGACTTTACACTTGCCTCAATTTAGTTACTGCATTTTACCTGTTCCAATCTGCATTTTACAAGTTCGCCAAAACTTCTATCTTTGTATTGTATTCTTTAAACTACATAATATACTTTTATTGAGTTATTGCATTTTACCTGTTCCAATCTGCATTTTATCTGTTCCAAAGTTTCTTTCTTCGTATTGTTTTGTTTCGACTATACTGTCTTGACTTCACACTTGCCTCAATTTAGTAACTGCATTTTACCTGTTCCAATCTGCATTTTACAAGTTCCAAAACTTCTATCTTTGTATTGTATTCTTTAAACTACATAATATACTTTTATTGAGTTATTGCATTCTAACTGTTCCAATCTGCATTTTACCTGTTCCAAAATTTCTTTCTTCGTCTTGTATTGATACTGTCTTGACTTCACACTTGCCTCAATTTAGTTACTGCATTTTATACCTGTTCCAATCTGCATTTTACAAGTTCCAAAACTTCTATCTTTGTATTGTATTCTTAAACTACATAATATACTTTTATTGAGTTATTGCATTCTAACTGTTCCAATCTGCATTTTACCTGTTCCAAAATTTCTTTCTTCGTATTGTATTGATTCGACTACACTGTATCAATGTCTTGACTTTACACTTGCCTCAATTTAGTTACTGCATTTTACCTGTTCCAATCTGTATTTTACAAGTTCCAAAACTTCAATCTTTGTATTGTATTCGTTGAACTACATCATATACTTTTATTGAGTTATTGCATTTTACCTGTTCCAATCTGCATTTTGCGTGCTCCAAAATTTCTATCTTCGTACTGTATTGATTCGACCATACTTATATCAATGTTTTGACTTCGCACTTGCCTCAGTTTCGTTTCCGCATTTTAGCTGTCCCAGTCTGCATTTCGCGTGTTCCAAAATTTCTATCTTTAATTGTTTTGCATGATTTTCACTAAAATCTAGCATTTTACCTGTTCCAAGTTACATCTTGCTAGTGTCAAGATTTCTATTTTCGTATCTTGTAACTTAGCGTAGGGTTGTGTACTAGACTTATTCACAGTAACACTGGGCGTATCAAGCTTGCCTGCCATACCAGCACCAGTCCGAGATCTTATGTCAGGCATTATGATTCTTTACGATGAAAGAGGTACAATAAAAGTACAAAATATGTCTAGCAAGTAGCAAGTTTCACTTACAGACCATATCCCAAAGCGCCCTCTACATAATATACTTCTATTGAGTTATTACATTTTACCTCCCCCCCCCCCCCCCTTCCAGTGTTCCACTGTCCTACATGCACATGATAATTAACTAGTTCTTTCTTGAAAAGCGAGTCTTCCAGATGTTCTTAAATAACTACCGGGTTAACACTTTCACTCCTTTTCAGAACCTTGCACACCTTACAAGTGGTCTAGTTCTTCAACTAGAAATTGTGATAGGATTGGATGATATTTAGAATTAAATTACTCCTGATTGGGGTAACAAAATGTCTCAGTTATGAGCAGTGATATATAATTTACTAAGCTGTGATTGCCCTTTGAGTTTGAGAAAAGGCCTGATCACTTAGCGATTGAAGTGATGTCATACTAGATGGTAGCCAATTTGGCTTTTTCTATGACAGAATTCCATTTTAAACAGGTCCTCAAATACAATCTACATATTGTAGATCAACATCTGCTCACATCGCAATATCTTTCGAAATTTAATTGTAAGGTGAGCGTGGTCTATTTTGATCACATACTGGTACCTGATTCTCAAAAAACAACAACAACAACACAAAAACAGACGGTAACATTTGTTGGAAGATTTTATTCCCAAATATCATTATGTGACATTTAATTATGGGAACATTTAACAATATACTTTTCACCTTCATTTGGAAAGCAGACATATTTTGTATGTTGTTATGAGTGCACATTATATCACTATCTTTTTTTACTCGCAAAATTATTCACAAAGTCTACCACCTCATGTAGTAATTAGAAGTGGACATAGCATAATTCACAAAAACAAAGAGGAGTGTATACACATGGGTTCTCATTCCGTGCATTCTGTACAACATTACAAATCCATGATTGACAACAAAATTTCAAACATAAGTGATGTTTATTTGATCAAAATTGGTTAAGTAATGACTGAAATATCAAAGAAATAAACATTTCAGTTTTGTGCGAGGGTACTGGTTGAAAAGTCACTGACATGTAGAACCGATGAGATTTCTATCTATTTGACATGTATACGAAGCACAGTGCACAGCTGTACAGGAAACTACCGGTGTGAGTGCCAGTAAGCGTAGCGTAAAAAGTAGTGGTCGATATAATGATCATTTGAATTATTTTACTGAAAAGTCACCAGAAATCATAAGTGGAATATCAGGTGATCTCTCTATTGGATCTTTTTATGGAATCTTAGACAATATGAGACTATTTCAATCAGCTTCATGCCACTTTTCCTTTTGCTATCACTTCTGAATCTTATCTACGGTGAAAAAGGTTCGAGTATGCATCATCACTCTGTTTAAATTTGATTGCTTATACGTGCATGTACAACAAGTTGCATTGGAATACAATTTTGTTCTGACTCTCTCTTCATAGTAATCAATTAAAAAAAACTTAACCTATATTAATGCTTCCTGGTGTACTACTTCATTAGGACGCACTTTTTACTGGTGTCTACAAGCCATTGGCTGAATGGCTTCAGATCGAGCTTTGAGAAGATCCCAGTGCTGTTATGAGATTTTTAATTACCTTATTAGGCATATACCTTCCTATGAGCTGTAATAAGTTCATCTGCAGAAAAAATTGAAATTTAATCCGAGATTTCTGAACATGCTAATGTACAGCTCTGAAATTTGTACACTAGTGATTGATGTTTGTACACGGCACATTTGCACACAATGTCCGAGGTTGCATGATAGAGAAAAGTTTTTAATGCTTGGCAATTTGTGCATAAATTACTGAAGTGGTTAAAGGGACTGCATAGGAATGGTAAGAATGGTAGGAATGGTCAGATTTTTTAGCTGCAAGCTATCACTGTGTTTGTATGCCGTTAGAAAGTAACTTTAGAATGATGACAAAAATGAAATTTTAGGAGCTTTAAAAATGACGGCATATTCCCACAATCTGTCATCTAAAATCTAAACACCTTTTCTTTTCTGTCTCATAATTTGTGTGTGTGTGTGTGGGGGGGGGGGGGGGGGGGGGGGCTGGAAAAATGCTCCAGCAAACTTCCTCCAGTTGAACGAAGTATGATCTTTTTCATTGGAAAGGTGTTTGATCTTAGTTTTACGATATATGTAGTATATATATTACCAAATGACAATCATGTAAGAATTAATTGTTGCAAGAACTAATTTGTACCTTTAATAGCTAGAAGTGCTTACATTTACCCAGGATCAGTTGGGAATGGGAGCTATAGCACAAACCATGGGGTACAAATCCATACAGAACCATTGATATGAAATTGGATCAGCAGTTGCTCATCTCAGACACATCATGCCTAATAATATGATCAGAAATAATGCCAGAAATTTCATATTTTTTGACAGACTTATTTTTCTGACTTATAAGATCATTTGATTCATGGTATAAATGGTACATCCGCAGGTCATCATTAACCACTACATTGCATAGGTCACTAAATTTATTAGCGAACACATTTGCTATATTTCCATTTCCATGAGTACTGTATGATTTCACTTTAAGACCAAAATCATTTTTGTCATTTCCCCAAAGAACTGCTGCCAATCTGTCACATTCCACTCACTTTATCTGTATTCTAAATCACATGTCTTGAAGCTTGAGTGCTTTTTTAAATTGCAAAGTTTCCAATCCATTCCAAAAATAAATCCATTTTATTCATTAACAACAATACATACAGCACGAATGCAATATTATTTTTACTGACATTAATAATATTCATTCTTAAGGAGGTTCCATAGTTAAAAATGAAATCCATTTCATTTCCTCCAAATTTTGTATAAAGTTACTTTGGTACCTATGTAGGCCAAAAAATGCAAAAAATAATATAGGTTGAATGTGCTTATTTTTTTTCTACGGGACTTTGAAGTTGCCATAATTTGATGGCAGATAAAATGACATAATCAAGAGATTTAGACCTCTATTAGACCTCACGATTTCGACAAACGAGTATATAAATCACTTTTACTCTGTAAAAATCCTATTAAACTTCATCAAACTTTCCAGATTTGTAGCGAAATGTATGACAAAGGTGGAAAGACTGGGCCCTCTGTACTTCTCTATAAACGCCCTCATGTGGCGAAAATGGTGCCAAAAAGGACAAAAACAATAGGCTTGGAATCTACACGAAAAATAAAAAGGACAGTTTAAGCTGCACTTTATTCAAAATCCATGTCACTTTCATGAAAATTTGCAAAGTTGTAGAGGAATGCCTAATAAAGGGGTAAACACATTAAAAAAAGCTGTCGGTGCCCCAATGGCTGCGAATCGGCTTGAAAACCACAAAAACGCGCCAAAAATACTGAGAATCTAATCCAAAATACGGCCGATTCAATTTTATGGTCCCAAAAATTCAAAACCCATGTCATATTCGTCTTTCTCTCTAGAATCGTAGAGGAACTGGAGATATTAAAACATTAAAAAAGTGGGGTCCATGTGCTTGTTTTTGAACTATCGTCGCCCTAATAGTTGCGAAATCTGCTTGGAAACCACAAAATGCGCCAAAAACATGCAAAAGGCAGAGAATCTACACTGAAAACGAAAGATGGTCAAATGACTAAAAAGATTAGTAATTCACTACGTCTTATTTGACTAAGGAATAATTAGTCATTTGTTCTCAAACTGACTAATATTAATTAGTCAATCAAATTATGTCTTATTTGAGTAATCCTGGAAATAATTAGTATGGCATGAGAAAGAATTGGTCCGTAAATAGTCCTACACGGAAATCAGTTAGTCTTACATTAGTCTTTCATTAGTCTTTTTTTTTTTTACTAATCATTATAAATGATGACTTGACGTGGTGTTGAGGTAAGCTGTCAGTCATGGGAAGTAATTTCACACATGCATATTCAAATTTTATATATACCTTTTAAAACAAAGGCGGTCCATGACAGCCTGAATGCTTGTCAAAGGCTTGACTGACATAGCAACCAGCAGTGTACGCAAAATTGATTCCAAGTTATTTTTGTAGTAAATAGACCTGTTTACTAACATATTCAAATTTTATGCATACCTTTCAATCATTGGTTGTTTTTGACAACCGGAAAGCTTGCCAAAGGCTTTCAAGACAGAGCAACAAGATTAGTAATGTTACCAAAGTAGGCAAGTAATAGTGTTTGTTCATTACTAACAGGTTTAAGGAATATCTCCTCATTAATTTGTCTATATAGTGCAGACGTCCGGTCCAGGTTTTCCTGAGATTATATAAACACTTTCCATTGGACTTCTCAATTAAACACAGGAATAATGCCTGCAGAAATAGGTAAAAATATCCCCTCAGGTAGGCCTACAATACGAAGAAATAAATTTTGGAACTCGCAGAATGCAGATTGGAACAGGTAAAATGCAACCAGAATAGAGGCAAGTGTGAAGTCAAGACATTGATACGACATATAGTCGAATCAATAGGCCTACAATACGAAGAAAGAAATTTTGGAGCATGCAAAATGAAGATTGGAACAGGTAAAATGCAATAACTCAATGAAAGTATATTATGTAGTTTAAAGAATACAATACAAGATAGAAGTTTTGGAACTTGTAAAATGCAGATTGGAATCAGGTAAAATGCAATAACTCAATGAAAGTATATTATGTATTTTGAAGAATACTATACAAAGATAGAAGTTTTGGAACTTGTAAAATGTAGATTGGAACAGGTAAAATGCAGTAACTAAATTGAGGCAAGTGTGAAGTCAAGACATTGATATGATGTATAGTCGAATCAATAGGCCTACAATACGAAGAAAGAAATTTTGGAACACGCAAAATGCAGATTGGAAAAGGTAAAATGCAATAACTCAATGAAAGTATATTACGTGGTTTAAATAATACAATACAAAGATAGCAGTTTTGGAACTTGTAAAATGCAGATTGGAACAGGTAAAATACAGTAACTAAATTGAGGCAAGTGTGAAGTCAAGACAGTATAGTCGAATCAATACAATACGAAGATAGAAATTTTGGAACACGCAAAATGTAGATTGGAACAGGTAAAATGCAATAACTCAATGAAAGTATATTACGTGGTTTAAATAATACAATACAAAGATAGCAGTTTTGGAACTTGTAAAATGCAGATTGAAACAGGTAAAATGCAATAACTCAATGAAAGTATATTATGTATTTTGAAGAATACAATACAAAGATAGAAGTTTTGGAACTTGTAAAATGTAGATTGGAACAGGTAAAATGCAGTAACTAAATTGAGGCAAGTGTGAAGTCAAGACATTGATAGGATGTATAGTCGAATCAATAGGCCTACAATACGAAGAAAGAAATTTTGGAACACGCAAAATGCAGATTGGAAAAGGTAAAATGCAATAACTCAATGAAAGTATATTATGTAGTTTAAAGAATACAATACAGAGATAGAAGTTTTGGAACTTGTAAAATTCAGATTGGAACAGGTAAAATGCATGCAGTAACTAAATTGAGGCAAGTGTAAAGTCGAGACAGTAAAGTCGAAAAAATACAATACGAAGAAAGAAATTTTGGAACTTGTAAAATGCAGATTGGAACAGGTAAAATGCAATACCTCAATAAAAGTATATTATGTAGTTTAAGAATACAATACAAAGATAGATGTTTTGGAACTTGTAAAATGCAGATTGGAACAGGTAAAATGCAGTAACTAAATTGAGGCAAGTGTGAAGTCAAGACAGTATAGTCGAATCAATACAAGACGAAGAAAGAAATATTGGAACAGGTAAAATGCAGATTGGAACAGGTAAAATGCAATAACTCAATAAAAGTATATTACGTAGTTTAAAGAATACAATACAAAGATAGAAGTTTTGGAACTTGTAAAATGCAGATTGGAACAGGTAAAATGCATGCAGTAACTAAATTGAGGCAAGTGTAAAGTCGAGACAGTAAAGTCGAAAAAATACAATACGAAGAAAGAAATTTTGGAACAGGTAAAATGCAGATTGGAACAAGTAAAATGCAGTAACTAAATTGAGGCAAACTTGTGTGAAGACATAGTCGAATCAATACAATACGAAGAAAGAAATTTTGGAACAGGTCAAATGCAGATTGGAACAGGTAAAATGCAGTAACTAAATTGAGGCAAGTGTGAAGTCAAGACAGTAAAGTGGAATCAATAAATATACAGTACGAAGAAAGAAATTTTGGAACAGGCAAAATGCAGATTGGAACAGTTAAAATGCAATAACTCAATAAAAGTATATTATGTAGTTTAAGAATACAATACAAAGATAGAAGTTTTGGAACTTGTAAAATGCAGATTGGAACAGGTAAAATGCAGTTACTAAATTGAGGCAAGTGTGAAGTCAAGACAGTATAGTCGAAACAATACAATACGAAGAAAGAAATTTTTTGAACAGGTAAAATGCAATAACTCTATAAAAGTATATTATGTAGTTTAAAGAATACAATACAAAGATAGAAGTTTTGGAACTTGTAAAATGCAGATTGGAACAGGTAAAATGCAGTTACTAAATTGAGGCAAGTGTGAAGTCAAGACAGTATAGTCGAAACAATACAATACGAAGAAAGAGTTTTGGAACAGGTAAAATGCAGATTGGAACAGGTAAAATGCAATAACTCAATAAAAGTATATTATGTAGTTTAAAGAATACAATACAAAGATAGAAGTTTTGGAACTTGTAAAATGCAGATTGGATCAGGTAAAATGCAGTAACTAAATTGAGGCAAACTTGTGTGAAGTCAAGACAGTATAGTCGAATCAATACAATGCGAAGAAAGAAATTTTGGAACTTGCAAAATGCAGATTGGAACAGGTAAAATGCAATTAATCAATGAAAGTATATTATGTACTCAAAACAATACAATACCGCGATAGAAATTTTGGATCACGGAGAATGCAGATTTGAACTTTTAGGTTAAATTGTTGTGACTCTATTATTTTTGAACCATTCATCTCTCCACTGGAGACAGTGCATGGTTCCCGAATGGTTCCAACGCACATCTTGCGTGTTCTAATATTGGTATCGTTTGTATGGTATTTTTTGACGTCATACTTCATACGATTACTTGCATCAATAATTTTTGCATTGCACCAGTTCCAAGCTGCATTCTGCGTGTTCCCCAAACTTCCATGCTAGGCCAAACAGGTAAGAATTTTGAATCTAATTCAGATGAAGAGCTATGCAGTCCGGTATGCAGTGAGCCGAGCGCCGCCATGGACTTATGCATATTCATTAGGGGCGGTCTTACCTAGTCGACATTTTCTTCACGTAGTGCCGTGCGCAGCCCGCTACTTGTTCCAAAATATTGCCTACCGGCTATGTACTGTCACATTTCCTCATCGATTCACGAGACATTTAGCTAGCATGCTCTTCGTGAAACGGTTTAGCAAGATCAGAGTCATCTCCGTAGTTGGCGGACAAAGATATGACTAACTTGGCGTTGGTTTCCAGAAACAGGCCCCAGATTCATAAGTGTCAGTGATAAATATAAAACTGGGTGACTTACACACTGGACAGTTCTTTGTACATAATTCACTATTGCATGGTACATCATCTCTCAGATAGTGTTCACGTACTACTCGCATTGGTTTCCCTTGCTTGCTCTTCAGCTGAAGAACTTTCTCTGTCTTCTTCATGTTGAGGTCATCTTTTCACGCTTAAATATAGATTTATGCGGTCTATCTTAATTTTGCCCATGGCATATGCATATGCTCTATGCATTGTATACGTATCGATGATGTAAACAAAGGTAATGGGATAAAAGACTGAAGATAGCCGGTGATTATATGGTGTCCTTGTGAAGAAAAATGAAGAAATAAGTATAGTGTCCATTGTCCAATTTTTCAAAAAGATGTAAAATGATGAAAATCATGAAATATCTTTTGAATGTTTTTCTAGGTACCTAGAGGTTAGTTGTTCAAAGAATTCATGGATCGTTATCTAATGACGAATTTAAGGGAAAACATCTTAACGTGGCCAAGGACCATGGACCAGTCATAGAAGTTAGTTGGAAGTTTTCTACATGGCTTGATGCTTTGGTTTGAGTTGAGGGCACACTACCACTCTACTCCAATAAACTACATTGTTACTATGAATGTGTCGTCTTTCATTTTATTTACATGCAATGACGATTTTTCTTAATTGACAAGCAAGGAAGGGATCAGTTTTGTTTGGGCCGCTATTCTGGGTCTTTGCTTTTCAGGATATTCTACTGTAAAGTGCTGCTATCATAAGAAAAATAAAAATTGTAGTGCAGGAGAGAATGACAATTGCAGGTTAAGAGAATGATTCCTCTATATTAAAGGGCCACACTGAGGATATACAATATAATGATGAAGAAACTTGAAGAACGTCGCGATCAACAATTTTAGAAAGAGAGAGTGGGGTAGAATACAAAAAGAAATTATGTTAGAAAAAAAATCACTTATTCTGGGACGATTAGAAACCCTAGATCCTTAGTAACTAGGGCTGCGCCGGGGGGGCTGCGTTTCATGAAACCGTCATAAGTCTTCAGTGGCGGCACTAAGGGGGGGGGGGCATGGGGGGCATTTGCCCCCCCCCCCCCCACTCAGAAGCTTTACCCCCCCAGTTGCCCCCCCCAAACAAATTTTGAGGACTGAAAAGAAAAATTTGTAAAAAAGTAGATGTTGTCATAAGCATCATATTCAAACATGAAGTGCTCTAAAATACCATTTTCCGCTCTTCAAAACTTCGATTGAAAACAAAAAAAGTGGTTATTTTTGGCTCACTCGCTTTGCTCGCTTGTCATATTTTTAAGTTTCTTTTCTAAAACGCATGCTGTAGAAACATGCGTTTCAATGGGATGTCCATGAACTTAAACTTATGACGGTTTCGTGAAGAGACAAGAGAGTGCAAGTGGAATATTACTAGTAGTGCAAAAAGTTTTATATATTACTTTCACCTTATCAACTTTAGTGTACCATATTAATATGAGTCATATGCATCGTTAGTGTTTAGTCGAAAACTTCAGCTGCCAACTCATTCTTGTGAACGCGACAACTTATTTTGTGTCTTTACTAACAATCTGGACGTCGTTTATCAGTTGTTCTAGGAGTTTATAAGTATTTTTAGGTATGTATTATTTCCATATTATCAATGTAAGTGATTGAATGTTGTTAATTCATTAAGGAAATATTGTGAATTCTTGTATTACTTCGTGAAATACAGCTATAATATATTTTTAAGTAGTCCCACATGTTGAAATATATGACAGTTTTTGATGAAGAAGAAGAAGAAGGAAAAAGAGGAAGAAGAAGAAGAAGAAGAAGAAGAAGAAGAAGAAGAAGAAGAAGAAGAAGAAGAAGAAGAAGAAGAAGAAGAAGAAGAAGAAGAAGAAGAAGAAGAAGAAGAAGAAGAAGAAGAAGAAGAAGAAGAAGAAGAAGAAGAAGAAGAAGAAGAAGAAGAAGAAGAAGAAGAAGAAGAAGAAGAAGAAGAAGAAGAAGAAGAAGAAGAAGAAGAAGAAGAAGAAGAAGTTGAACCAAGAAGACATGGAAGAACATGAAGAAGAATTCAAGAAGAAGAAGAAGAAGAAGAAGGGGAAGGAGGAGGAGGAGGAAGAGGAGGAGAAGGAGAGGAGGAGAAGGAGAAGAAGATGAAAAGAGAAGGAAAAAAGAACATGAAGAAGGGTGATAAAGGAAGATAGAAATTGATTGTATAGATCTAACTGTTAGACTTTAGTTTGAAGAATATTCAGGAATGACAAGAAAGGAAAATAATTTAAAACTAAGAAAAACAAGGGAAAACAAGACTGAAGAGCATGAAGAGTGAAAAATAAGATGAAGATGAAAAGAAATTGTTGAAGCAAAGAAAATGCCAAAGCCAAAGAAGTAAAAAATGAAATTTGAAGAAGTAACATTATGCCCCAAAAAGTAGGAAAAGTGCACACCTGCAAATCTAGTTGTCATTATTGACCACTAATAATCCATTATACTTTAGAATCTAGTGCTAACTTTGCTGAATGTAAACTTGTTGATTCTACCTCTTCATTCGACAAGAAAGTCCAAATAAGTAAAATGAAAAGAAATCTTGAGAAATCTTTAAAACTTATGTAAAAAACATCAATTTGTCCCCAAATTTCGAGGTTTGACAGTTTCATAGTTGTAAGCATGTACACATAATTGTATTTTGACAATGTTAACATCTCAATGATAAGGAACCGCCGTATGTATTATATTGACGTAGAATTGGCAAAATGAGTTCGTTTGGTACCACACATCGCTTGAAACAATTTTTACACCAATAGTTTTTTGGTGTTACCACTGCAATCAAATGATTGCGTGAGTGGAATTTTTCAGATGTTCCAATCGAGTTATTTTGTATCTCGCTGATGAGGAAATGTACACAATACCCGTACAATGCAATGCTCATAGCATAGTGGGAAAAGTGAAGAAAGAGAACTAAAAAGGAAAGAAAGAAAAAGAAACAGTTGGATCTGATTTTTCATCCATTATTTTTATGTTAAAAATACCCTTCCATCATATTCATCAGTTTAGAGAAAAGTGGCAGATCGATTCATGGAAGACCAATGGATGACACACACACACAAAAATCCATCATTTGGGACACACCTTTATGACCATCTTTTAGCTGAAATGACTGGAGAAAATTTCAAATTTTGTCAGTCTTGATGTGTGTATCATAAGTGTGCACATAAAGGTGTTTTCACCGTTTTTACTGATACACTTGCCATATACAGCTGAAGAGCTGGGACTGGAAAATTACCTTGTTATATCAGGAATATTGTTATATCAGATCTCTTTATACCAAGTTTCCATTGTATATTTTTAAGTATCTGACCTTCCTCTGTAGGAATATTGATTGTAATTAATATCTGTAGTATGTTGACTTTGAATATATCTATTTTTTCTAACAGGAAGAAAGACGGCCATGTGGAAATCCCTGCTAGACCTGTGCCTGACAGGTGTCATAGCAACACTGCTAATACTCAACATCAACACTATTACAGTGCTAGGGTAAGGAGATTATTTTGTTAATATTATAAACAGATACATGTACATGTATGGGCATCTGCATTACAAAATTCTTTCATGTTGACCCATGGGAGTTGATGAAAAAGATGTCTTTTTGAGATAATGTGCAGGCTACAGGATAAATTTGTTAATAATGTGTTTAGTTTGGTAATCATCCAGATTGCGTTTGCTTTGTATGAAATTTAAAAAGATAATTAACTTAGATAGTGTCTTTTGGCAGTTCAGTCCCACCCATCTCTAAAAAATCCATTGTTGAATGGATATTCTATAATTTGAATTCATGCATAATATTATTTCACTACTTTAAAAAACCCTTTGTCTGTGTTTTAGGTTATTGTATTTTTACTATGTATACCTAAATTTGTGTTTACTTGCAGTATTTTCAGCATTCCTCTCAACTTAATCTTTGTTTGTCTTTTACTGTAGTGCTCCAGTGGAAGATAGCAAGGAGAAAGTCAACGAGGAAAATGAAAATGTAGAATATCAGAAAACTGGAGATGCAGGATCAACTACACCTTGTTGGGAAACAGAAAATTTTACTTTTATCGGATCCTGTGATCCATGCCATCCTTTAGCATCAGTAAGTATTCACTTTTCTATTTTTTTATGCAGCTGCTTTTAATCACCCTATTTTGTTTCCTCAAAAAAAAAATTCAAGAAAGAAAATTTCAAACTTGATGGAAGTATGTATTGCCATAGGAAGATGATATGATTAGATTTAGGTGTATTAGGTCAAAAGTCAAAGATCATAGAGGTGAATATGCTTCAAATAAAAGATTTATTGGTTATGTTGCCTTAACTATTTTGTATGCATGGCTATAAGGACAAAAAGTGATCAGACTTTTGGGTTGTGAGGTCTTAGAGCAAAGGCCAAAGAGGTCAATTAGCAAGTAATAATAGGGATTTTATTTATTCTGATTATCACCATAATTCAATAACAGTTTGGGCCATGAAGTTATCTGAATATAGGCAGAAACATATTGGAGACGCAGTCAATGTATTTTCATCACCGCCAAAGTTTAAAAGTATTTGACAGTTACTGAAAGTTCAACAAATATTTTGGTTTTGAAGCTACATGTACATGTATATGTCATGGTAATGTGTTGACATGCAATTGTCAGTTAGTTGTAGTCATGAGCTAATTTCAAAATTCAAGTTATATGCTCTTCTTCTTTCTGTATGATATCATTGTTGGAAAGTGTCACCTATCATCTCGCTATAATTGATACATCTTTATCTCACTATTTGTGTCCTTACAGAAAGTATTTACAGATTCATGTTCAGAAACAGGATTCCAGCAATTAGTTCATTGCGCAGAGTCAAATCAAAAGGTTTTTAAAAGGTGAGACAGTTTTCAGAAGTGCTCTAAAATAAATTTGTGATACTGATAGCAAATTTTCATCATAATATGAATATGAAAAACGCTTTTGAATGCTGAAATTACATGAATATGAAGGCATGTCATTGTCGGTGTTATGGAAACAAAATTTCTTTACTTTCTTGGGGAGATTATTTGTATGAGGATATGATTACTGCTGCATGATATAACAATTAAATGAGGGATAGAATTTTGTTCAATTACATGTACAGTTTGCTAATTCAAACTAGTGATCTGATGAATAATAATATATTCAAAATATTTTAGCCAGTTTTTTACGAAATGCAATTCCATTAGTTGAACTCATGTTTCAACTGGAAGAACTTAAGTGATAAAGATGCTGTTACATGTACTTTTCCTATTCTAAGTCATTTATGTCAGTCCTGTACTATTTCTTTCATTTCTTCTTTTCCATACAGTTGTCCAAGATCAAGAGAATCGATAGAGAAATCCTTTTGGGTGTTTGAAGGAGTGATGTTACTCATTGGAATATTTGCCTGTCTGGTCGTGTTTGTGAGGCGGAGAAAACTCAATCATGAAGCAGCAGAACGAGTCAGAAAACAGATATCAAACTCTGCTTGAAGATAGGTTAAAGTGAAAGTACTTTGCTACGGACCAGGCCAATGAAAGGCATGCAATATTTTTATATTTTTGCAGTGTGAAAGAGACTTGGATGTTGGTGTATCTTTAAATATTTTGGAGAACTTTACGAATGAAGGGCGACTAGCTGACAAGCCTTTACAAGATCTCATTTAATGATTTCAAGACAAGCTGCTGTCATCTATCTTGATTCCTGGAGTGCATCTTCATATGGACTGTAACCACTTTACAACTGAGATCTTGTACCTTTAGATATCCTCAACCGTGTGCATGTGAGATTTGTACTCACACATGAAATGAGGAATTTCAAACTGAATGTGGTGCAGGCAAATTGTGACTCAATGCACACCTAACCTGCTTGACCATCTTCAACAGATTCT
Organism: Echinometra lucunter; assembly: GCA_029962745.1. Lineage (NCBI taxonomy): Eukaryota > Metazoa > Echinodermata > Echinoidea > Camarodonta > Echinometridae > Echinometra > Echinometra lucunter. The sequence goes on along the minus strand of CM057156.1, from coordinate 30,539,169 downwards.
GGACTTACAAAGAGAGGGAATTGAATACATGAATGAATTTTCTTCCTCTTTATTCAATAAAAAAGAAAAAGAAAAAAAATGTTTATAAAGCATACATGTGTCAATCAACTTTTTCTGTTCATTAATTCAACAACCAGGAATGCCAGATGTAACTTAGGACAAAGTCTAGTCACAGTTCAGTAGACAATGCAGTTACTGATAATCTTTTCAGTGACGGCCTTTAGCCCAAGAAATGTTTAACCTTGAAGTTCTTAATTGTAAGGGAAATGCATGGCATTGCAATGCCTTTGGGAAGGAAGTAAATCTTCTTGATATAGAAGTTGGTGCATCACAAATACCTCAGTCCTGATTTCAGATAGAACCATGCACATGATGCAATCTTGCGGAGGATGCAGAAAAAGATGCTCTCTCCAGCTGAAGTAAAATGTTTTAACAAATATTTTCTCTCATTCTGTTTGAAAGAAAAAAAAAACTTGGATATTTTTTTTCAATCAGACTACATTAAAGGGAAAGTCCACCCAAAAGTTTCACTGTTTCAATAAAAAGGAGTTAAATTTGAACAGCATTTTAAAAAAGAAATGAGCAAAATCGGTCAAAGAATAAGAAAATTACGCTCATTTACATTTTCTAGTAAATTACTCTCGGCTCTGCAAACTGGCAGCACTGTTGACATCATATGCGAGCAGCTCTCCATTCACTTTGTACATGAAATTTCACATTTTCTCAATTTTCTTGGAAGTTACACATTTTCTAACCCCCATAGTCAATGTATGTTCAGAAGAATTGCTTTTACATAACATACTTTGTCTAGGGGGTGAGAAAATGTGTAACTTCCAAGAAAATTGAGAAAATGTGAAATTTCTTGTACAAAGTGAATGGAGAGCTGCTTGCATATGATGTCATCAGTGTTGCCAATTTGCAGAGCCAAGGGTAATTTACCAGAAAATGTTAACGAGTGTAATTTTCTTATTTTTTGACTGATTTTGCTCATTTCATTTTAAAATGCTGTTCAAATTTATCTCCTTTTATTGAAACAGTTAAACTTCTGGGGTGGACTTTGCCTTTAATAATGGAACTTTTTGTATCTCCTTTCTGGTTTTAATGTGATTACACAATGGTAAAATTTTTTTTTTGTTACATGATCGAGAATAGAATTCTAAGAAGAATAACATTAAAAAATTTGATGATTTTCAATCGAATCAATGCATTTTGGCTAATTTTCTCATAAAAAGTCAAGAGTTGACCAAAAAATTTGAGTATGAGGTATGACATAAAAGTGGGTACCCAGCTTCGCGCATTGCAGTGTGCTGCGCGCTAGACTGTACAATTTGTATTATACCTCGCGCGTATTTTGCTAGAATTGCACGACAAGGTACCCACTTTGACGTCAAAGTGGGTACCCAGTTGAAACTGGTCACAGCTGAGGGGTCAATATATCCTGAAATGTTGCCACATTTGGGGGTTTCCTTGGCAATACGACTTTTAAAAAAAACTTTAGGCAGAAATGATTTTCTGCTAATAAAATCATGCTCTTTTAAATGAACTAACACATGTTTCAGCATTGGGTACCCCCTTTAAGAGTTATTCACAAGTCTCGCTGAAAATGAGACTGAGTTATTTTAATGATAATTTACAACAGATTATACTATAGGATCTCCAGCCTTTTGTATTTTATTGTGAGTCTTGCTTTATAAATTGAATGAGCAAAATTATATACATCAGTAGCACATATGACACATACATATGTACTTCATTTGCATTGAATATACATGTAGCGTAACATTGGCGCAGCAAGTTTATGTACCAAAGCAGTAACTCTGGTGATTTATCATTTTCACTATTTATGTCAATGCTCACTTCATAATGTGAAAGCCATACCTGCAAGGGAAGCTGTAATGTTTGTTGTTGTTTTTTTAGTCAATCACTTGTTCATCAAATTCAATCTCCTTTCCATCTGTATGTTTACATGTCGTTCTTTTGTTCTCTGTTTCTCCCCCTCTCCTTCTCGTGCCATTTGTTCATCTCTGTCTCTCTCTTTCTCTCTCTCTCTTTCATCTGCATCAAACTTCCATCAAAAATTGCCTTTCGATTTGTCCTTTAAGTTGTGAGAAAATTCTTTGGTATTGTACAACTAAGCACAAGAAGTGACCAAGACTTGCACAAGTTTGGTTTTGAATGTTTTAATAAGCATTGGCAGCATCCTTTGTGATGATACAGTGTGACGTTTCACAAATACATTTGTTTTTAAGACCTACATGTAATTCAAATGCGGTACATTGTAGTTTATTCTGTTGACACACATTTCATTTTAATACATGAGTACCTTACTAACCGCCTGTGTATACCGCATAATTAATAGGCCTACTGGTATAATATTTGACTGATTCTAAACATTACATCTAGCTCTGGGCCAGCTTTCAGGCCAGCCCTAATTTTGAGTTAACACACAAAAACCAAATTGCAGTAAAATGTGGGACCGTTTTGGACCATCTCTTGAGGTAGTCTCGGACCGGCCTTGGAGCGGCATGTTTTAGTGTAATGCAAGTGGGCCCAAATGCGGTAACCAAATTCATAACGAGATATACTATTATGACGTCATAATGGTATACGTCCACCAGTTACGCTTATCTTACGATGTAGGAGATGGTGATCATTCAATCGTGCGCGGGCCATACGAAATATTAAGATGTTTTCATTTAGGCGGCCGAATTTGTAGTTGTAAACGCACAAAATTGCAGCTCCAAGTACTGCAATTTGGGCTGGCCCCCGAATTATAAACGGGTCTAAGATTGTACACACCATGAATGTTAGAATAATGTTTCAGGATGTGCTAAAAATTTTGGAGGGTACCAGTACTGTGTAAAACCAGTGAAGGAAAAACTGGTTCTCAAGTGTAGTGCACATGCATGGTATCTTGGAAACAAGCAATTGGTATTAGCCACCCTCCCCCTTCCCCCCCCCCCCAAAAAAAAGAGAGAAATATTCATACTATTCAGTGACAAATGTGTGATTATTTTCATATTGTTCTAAATTTGAGATGTTGATAAGTAAATTTTATTACAATTTAAGATCTATGGAGCAGCAGAATATAATTAAAGAGGCATACCTGTACATGTACATAGAAACAACAAACTGTAAATTCTACTGTACGATTTTCCTGTACTGATATTGGTTAATTCTTTGTATTTACCACTTAAATTGAAGGTTTAAAAGAGTTAACATTTTCTCAAGAAATGTGATGTAACTGATTGAAACATGGAATATCTACTGTATAAATGATGTCTTCACTGAGGTATCACACCTAAAGGCATGATTTATATACTGGTAGTCTTGTACCGATATATGTATGCATTTATATGTACGTTTTTTATACTTGCCTTTACTAAAAATTGTATGTATATTTCACAAATATATATAATGCTACACTAAAATATTTCATATTTCTTAAAATGATTGTCCCTTTGTATTCATTTCAGAGTCAAAATAAATTGCGAAGAATGTGAGAACACATTTTAGAGCTCCATTCTAAAATTCACACAGAAGTCATACATTTGTTTTTAACAAAAATTACCCTATCAAAATGACATATATGTTCCATTGTTCAGTTCGAGTCTTTTTTAAAAGTGTAATTTTTAAATCATAAAATTAAATTACTGACTGGCTTAGAAAGCTAAAAATAGAAAAAAAAAATATATATATACATATCAAGTGTAATTTCAAAGGGATTTCACCGCATTGGTCACAATACAGCCCATGCTTCTTGCCAGAACCTTACACATGGCGGGGCCACTGTGTCCACCATGTGAGAGTGCAGCCAATCATGCACCAAAGGCACTTTTATTGCTTAAAAAGTTACCCAACCAAAACAAGGCCAGGCATTCAGTTTTCTGTACCATGCGTGAATTTTTTTCCTTTTTGCCAGACATTGCGTTTCCACCATGTGTTTTGAAAGTCTGGTGGAAGCCTGATACAGCCAGCTTGCTTTCCATCATCCTCAGACTAATTTTTCCAACAAGCATAATATATTTTTCCCAACACTAAATAGAACCTGTAAGGCTCATACAATTATGTACAGAAAGATATTAGTTTTTATATGCATTCAAACTCTTCTGTATTAAGTCTGTATTGTACATGTAGTTAACAAGAAGTAAAAAAATAATACACTACTATCTGTAAGAAGGTGTTTGTACACCGAGAAATGCTACAAATGCTGAGTTGATTAAATTTTCATGTACATGTAAAAGAACACATGTACATACATTCAAGTAGGATGACGGTTGATGTTCAGCATGTTTTTAGCCTGTTGACTGCTGAATTTTGACATTCCCTAAGGCTTAATGCAGCGGCCAACCAATTCCAGTAGCCAGCGCGTTAATTTCAGTAGGGCAGCTTAGTACAATGAAGTGGTATTAGAAGATGTGTCTAACACATTTGTTTGTCTTGTTTTTATTCAAGCTGATTATTTTGTGCCACTCTTGTGTTTGCTAAGCTACAGAAACCAATGCATCCATGTCAACAAAGCAAGCATACATGAACAAAGATTACTTTGTAAAGAAAAGAAAGTTGAGATTGTCTGAGGTGAAGTGCTACATCCCTTTGAAAGCCATGAGGGGGGGGGGGGATTCAAATTTTGGGGGGATGTGGGTGTGCCTCTACCAGTCTCAAAACAGGGGGCTAAGGAGCTAAATGGTTAATTGAGGAAACCCAATTTGGAGGGTCTAGGTAGCTAAGAAGTTCATGGTCAGAGCAAATTTGGAAGGTCTAAGGAGCTAATATTCATTTGCAAAGCCAACCAGGGGGTGGTGGTGGGGGGGGGGGGGGGGGGGGCTAGGGAAATAAAAAGCTGATGGGCAAAGCCCATTTTAAGAATCTTAGGAGCAAACTATACAATTGGCATATGCCATTCTAGAGGGTTTAAGTAGTGTATTACTTGAATGTATTAATGGATTAAAAAATAGTTTTATGTATGTTTTGGTGATATGATATCTCTATGGCGATTTCATCTCTTTTTTGCTAAGCAGCAGTTCTAATTTTAGCTGCTTCTGATCTCCCACTCTGGTACCGCAGTGCTGAGCCGAGTCACCCGTCGCAGCGCTCTTGAGCGAGTACGTCCTCATGGTTTTTAACCCTGTAGTCGCGTGCAGATCGATCGTGCAAATTACTTGGTTTGTATATATTGCCATTGACTAGCGAGGCAGGCATGGATATATGGCAGACAACAGGCTATCGCTACGCTAGCCTGGATCAATATGCGCGGGTCCGGGCCCTGAGTCAGGTCTTCCAAAGTTTCTGCTGCTGAGCTGAGCTTGCCGCTAGGCCTTGCTAGGAGGCTAGGGAGCGAGCGTTCCCGGGCAGTGGGCTGTGCACATTGTTTTTGCATATCTAGGGAGCAAGTCGGAAGCAAATCGAGGTGCAGTTAGTTAAAATCGCATATCATGAGAGCGACCTGAGAAGGTTGAAAACAGGGGTCGTCACAGTGGCACATACCTGTGTAATATTATGGGTGAGTGCCCCCCCCCCCTCCCTGGGGGGTTTAGACTTGTATCATTTGAAGAAAACATGAAACATGTCTAACAAGCAAAAATGTTAATATACATGTAGCATCCCCTTCAAAGAAACTATTCAAATAATCATAGAATCTAGAATTGGCAACTCTCAACTTCTATATTGTTCTAAGTGTTTGGATAAGTTTGACTTAGAGCACTTTAGCAAACCCCAGGGGTGGCGGATTTAAATCATGATTTAAATCGCGTTTTAAATCACCATGATTTTTAAAAAAAAATCATTGATTTAAATCACTTCCATTGAAACATGTACAAATTATTGACAAATTATTTGTTCAAGGCAGTTTTAATTCTTCAAATCAACTGAAAAACTTTGAATTAACTTCATATCAATTGAAAAACTTTGAATTGACTTTATATCAACAAAAAAATCAACAAATCCTTCTTATCTATTTAACAAATTAAAATCAAGTCAATAAAATCAGCTGATTCCTTAAAAATTGAGATTTGTGTCGTCAACAGTTTCTCCATTTTTTGTAAGTGGCAAGTTTTTCTTCTGAAATTTACATTCTTTGTCAGCTATTAATAGTGGAACAAGTTTCTTATTTATTTCTTATCATCTATCACACAATCCAAGACTTTTCAGAGAGCAGTAGTGTAAAAATATAACATGTAAAAGTCAGTGACAAAAAGGTTTGTTTGCAGTTTTCCAGTTTTGATCCTTCACAGTTATACTTCTATCATGTGAAATTTAAAAAAATCATCCAATCAACATATTCCACATGCTAATTTCTTCTTGTTACATTTATCATACAATTACCATAATGTAGTACAGTCACAATTTGACTGTTGAAAAAAGCTTTCTCATATACCTTTTAAGTCACTAGCTCATTTTATGTTCAATGCTATGGAAGTTTTGTATTTGCATGTAGCAATGGAAAGAGGATTTATAAAAACAATTAGCAAAACTCAAAATAAACTTTTAAAACTACATTCAAATCTTAAGATGTAGGTACTTACATGTAAGTTACAATCAATTACATGTACAGTTGTAAGTTGTGTCTGATTTAAAATTATGTACATTCGTTCGATTCTTTGTCTATTTTGACCAATATATGCAGGTTTCTTTTAATATTTGCAATGAGAAATTATCAGGGAAGTTCAGGTTGTAACTGTGCGGTGCTCGAATGCCACAAGAATTGGAGAAAGTTTAAAAATTGGAAGATAACTGAGTGCGAAATTCACTCGTTTTGACTCATGAAGCCTGTTGTGTGAGAAGCCATATTCCCTATACAGGGTTCCGTAAGCAATGCGAAGGAATACTTCGCCAGTGGGTAAAAATATCAACAGAAAGGACACTGAAGTCAAGAAACATTATCATTATGTACTTTGGCGTAAAATTGAGAGTTAAAACATGACTTTGTAAACAGGGTAAGATTGAGGGCTCCCATTTACTACGGCTTCTATGCTGCAATCGAACTTATACTGACAAAACTAAGTTGAAAAAAATCGAAAGTACAAAAATACATCATACCTTCATCTGTCAGATATGGCCATGTCTTACCTCATGTACCCCATGTATCCACGCTTTATTTTATTGATCTAGAATAAAGTAAATGGAACAATATTAGGGCATATCTCATATCTTACATTCATTTTGTACACAGAGCCAATCGCGGTCAGCGCGCTTGCCCACTGCAGCAATGGCATCGCCGATAGAGGGCCAAATACATAAACCGGAGGTGAAATTGGTCTTTACATGATTCCTCAAATTGATTTTTATTTGCCCATTTTGACTAGATTTAATTACAAATAATTATGGTTAAGAAAAATAATAGGAGTGAAATGTATGATAACATTCAAATTGATGTCATTGTAGGGTGAGGTCTTTTGGTAATTAAACTTTTTTGAAAGAACTTTGAAAAAATAAAAAAAAATAAAAAAATCCGATTTAAATAAAAAAATCTTATTTAAATAAAAAAAATCTGATTTTTTTTATTAAAAAAAAAAAAATTAAAAAAATCGCCAACCTGGCAAACCCTAATCATAGCCAGTTGGAGATAAGGCAGTTGTCTTTTGTAAGTATGGTTTCTCTTTCAAATTTACTTGTAAGAAATAATTGACTTCAAATGATGCAAACACTTCACTTGCAGCATGCTGGTGTATCATCCAGTAAGATGCATTGGACCTAAATTGAAGCACTTGAGTAAACCCCAGCTGGTGACTGGTTGTCTATGGAAATATGGCACCACCTTTGACTGTACAACTGCACTAGGCACTAGCACATGATCATTTATTAACTTTGGAAGGTGCTAACTCTTTGTTTGTGGTATGCTTAGGTATATCAGCTGAAGAGATGGGTGGCACTTGAAGCACTTCTGCAATCCTGATCCAAACCAGCTCG
>CM057156.1:30472836-30530761 GCA_029962745.1 Echinometra lucunter | reverse complement strand
CTTGTTGGGAAACAGAAAATTTTAATTTTATCGGATCCTGTGATCCATGCCATCCTTTAGCATCAGTAAGTATTCACTTTTCTATTTTTTATGCAGCTGCTTTTAATCACCCTATTTTGTTTCCAAAAAAAAAAAAATTCAAGAAAGAAAATTTCAAACTTGATGGAAGTATGTATTGCCATAGGAAGATGATATGATTAGATTTAGGTGTATTAGGTCAAAAGTCAAAGATCATAGAGGTGAATATGCTTCAAATAAAGATTTATTGGTTATGTTGCCTTAACTATTTTGTATGCATGGCTATAAGGACAAAAAGTGATCAGACTTTGGGTTGTGAGGTCTTAGAGCAAAGGCCAAAGAGGTCAATTAGCAAGTAATAATATGGATTTTATTTATTCTGATTATCACCATAATTCAATAACAGTTTGGGCCATGAAGTTATCTGAATATAGGCAGAAACATATTGGAGACGCAGTCAATGTATTTTCATCACCGCCAAAGTTTAAAAGTATTTGACAGTTACTGAAAGTTCAACAAAATATTTTGGTTTTGAAGCTACATGTACATGTATATGTCATGGTAATGTGTTGACATGCAATTGTCAGTTAGTTGTAGTCATGAGCTAATTTCAAAATTCAAGTTATATGCTCTTCTTCTTTCTGTATGATATCATTGTTGGAAAGTGTCACCTATCTTCTCGCTATAATTGATACATCTTTATCTCACTATTTGTGTCCTTACAGAAAGTATTTACAGATTCATGTTCAGAAACAGGATTCCAGCAATTAGTTCATGCGCAGAGTCAAATCAAAAGGTTTTTAAAAGGTGAGACAGTTTTCAGAAGTGCTCTAAAATAAATTTGTGATACTGATAGCAAATTTTCATCATAATATGAATATGAAAAACGCTTTTTGAATGCTCAAATTACATGAATATGAAGGCATGTCATTGTCGGTGTTATGGAAGATTGACAAAATTTCTTTACTTTCTTGGGGAGATTATTTGTATGAGGATATGATTACTGCTGCATGATATAACAATTAAATGAGGGATAGAATTTTGTTCAATTACATGTACAGTTTGCTAATTCAAACTAGTGATCTGATGAATAATAATATATTCAAAATATTTAGCCAGTTTTTTACGAAATGCAATTCCATTAGTTGAACTCATGTTTCAACTGGAAGAACCTTAAGTGATAAAAGATGCTGTTACAATGTACTTTTCCTATTCTTAAGTCATTTATGTCAGTCCTGTACTATTCCTTTCATTTCTTCTTTTCCATAACAGTTGTCCAAGATCAAGAGAATCGATAGAGAAATCCTTTTGGGTGTTTGAAGGAGTGATGTTACTCATTGGAATATTTGCCTGTATGGTCGTGTTTGTGAGGCGGAGAAAACTCAATCATGAAGCAAGCAGAACGAGTCAGAAAACAGATATCAAACTCTGCTTGAAGATAGGTTAAAGTGAAAGTACTTTGCTACGGACCAGGCCAATGAAAGGCATGCAATATTTTTATATTTTTGCAGTGTGAAAGAGACTTGGATGTTGGTGTATCTTTAAATTATTTTGGAGAACTTTACGAATGAAGGGCGACTAGCTGACAAGCCTTTACAAGATCTCATTTAATGATTTCAAGACCAGCTGCTGTCATCTATCTTGATTCCTGGAGTGCATCTTCATATGGACTGTAACCCACTTTACAACTGAGATCTTGTACCTTTAGATATCCTCAACCCGTGTGCATGTGAGATTTGTACTCACACATGAAATGAGGAATTTCAAACTGAATGTGGTGCAGGCAAATTGTGACTCAATGCACACCTAACCTGCTTGACCATCTTCAACAGATTCTGGACTTACAAAGAGAGGGAATTGAATACATGAATGAATTTTCTTCCTCTTTATTCAATAAAAAAGAAAAAGAAAAAAAATGTTTATAAAGCATACATGTGTCAATCAACTTTTTCTGTTCATTAATTCAACAGCCAGGAATGCCAGATGTAACTTAGGACAAAGTCTAGTCACAGTTCAGTAGACAATGCAGTTACTGATAATCTTTTCAGTGACGGCCTTTAGCCCAAGAAATGTTTAACCTTGAGTTCTTAATTGTAAGGGAAAATGCATGGCATTGCAATGCCTTTGGAAGGGAAGTAAATCTTCTTGATATAGAAGTTGGTGCATCACAAATACCTCAGTCCTGATTTCAGATAGAACCATGCACATGATGCAATCTTTGCGGAGGATGCAGAAAAAGATGCTCTCTCCAGCTGAAGTAAAATGTTTTAACAAATATTTTCTCTCATTCTGTTTGAAAAATCAGACTACATTAAAGGGAAAGTCCACCCCAAAAGTTTCACTGTTTCAATAAAAAGGAGTTAATTTGAACAGCATTTTAAAAAAGAAATGAGCAAAATCGGTCAAAGAATAGAAATTACGCTCATTTACATTTTCTAGTAAATTACTCTCGGCTCTGCAAACTGGCAGCACTGGTGGCATCATATGCGAGCAGCTCTCCATTCACTTTGTACATGAAATTTCACATTTTCTCAATTTTCTTGGAAGTTACACATTTTCTAACCCCCATAGTCAATGTATGTTCAGAAGAATTTGCTTTTTACATAACATACTTTGTCTAGGGGGTGAGAAAATGTGTAACTTCCAAGAAAATTGAGAAAATGTGAAATTTCATGTACAAAGTGAATGGAGAGCTGCTTGCATATGATGTCATCAGTGTTGCCAATTTGCAGAGCCAAGGGTAATTTACCAGAAAATGTTAACGAGTGTAATTTTCTTATTTTTTGACTGATTTTGTTCATTTCATTTTTAAAATGCTGTTCAAATTTATCTCCTTTTATTGAAACAGTTAAACTTCTGGGGTGGACTTTGCCTTTAATAATGGACACTTTTGTATCTCCTTTCTGGTTTTAAAGTGATTACACAATGGTAATTTTTTTTTTTTTGTTATATGGTCGAGAATAGAATTCTAAGAAGAATAACATTAAAAATTTGATGATTTTTTCAATCGAAATCAATGCATTTTGGCTAATTTTCTCATAAAAGTCAAGAGTTGACCAAAAATTTGAGTATGAGGTATGACATAAAAGTGGGTACCCAGCTTCGCGCATTGCAGTTGTGCTGCGCGCTAGACTGTACAATTTGTATTATACCTTGCGCGTATTTTGCTAGAATGCACGACAAGGTACCCACTTTGACGTCAAAGTGGGTACCCAGTTGAACTGGGGTCACAGCTGAGGGGTCAAATATATCCTGAAATGTTACCACATTTGGGGGTTTCCTTGGCAATACGACTTTTTAAAAACTTTAGGCAGATGATTTTCTGCTAATAAAATCATGCTCTTTTAAATGAACTAACATTGTTTCAGCATTGGGTACCCCCTTTAAGAGTTATTCACAAGTATCGCTGAAAATGAGACTGAGTTATTTTAATGATAATTTACAACAGATTATACTATAGGATCTCCAGCCTTTTGTATTTTATTGTGAGTCTTGCTTTATAAATTGAATGAGCAAAATTATATACATCAGTAGCACATATGACACATACATATGTACTTCATTTGCATTGAATTACAACCTCTTAAGAACATACATGTAGCGTAACATTAGCGCAGCAAAGTTTATGTACCAAAGCAAGTAACTCTGGTGATTTTATCATGTTCACTATTTATGTCAATACTCACTTTCATAATGTGAAAGCCATACCTGCAAGGGAAGCTGTAATGTTTGTTGTTGTTTTTTTAAGTCAATCACTTTTCATCAAATTCATCTCCTTTTCCATCTGTATGTTTACATGTCGTTCTTTTGTTCTCTGTTTCTCCCCCTCTCCTTCTCTTGCCATTTGTTCATCTCTGTCTCTCTCTTTCTCTCTCTCTCTTTCATCTGCATCAAACTTCTCATCAAAATTGCCTTTCGATTTGTCCTTTAAGTTGTGAGAAAATTCTTTGGTATTGTACAACTAAGCACAAGAAGTGACCAAGACTTGCACAGTTTGGTTTGAATGTTTTAATAAGCATTGGCAGCTTCCTTTGTGATGATACAGTGTGACGTTTCACCAATACATTTGTTTTTAAGACCTACATGTAATTCAAATGCGGTAACATTTGTAGTTTATTCTGTTGACACTACATTTCATTTTAATACATGAGTACCTTACTACCGCCTGTGTATACTGCATAATTAATAGGCCTACTGGTATAATATTTGACTGATTCTAAACAATTACATCTAGCTCTGGGCCAGCTTCAGGCCAGCCCTAATTTTGATGTTAACACACAAAAACCAAATTGCAGTAAAATGTGGGACCGTTTTGGACCATCTCTTGAGGTAGTCTCGGACCGGCCTTGGAGCGGCCTGTTTTAGTGTAATGCAAGTGGGCCCAAATGCGGTACCAAATTCTAACGAGATATACTATTATGACGTCATAATGGTATACGTCCACCAGTTACGCTTATCATTATGATGTAGGAGAATGGTGATCATTCAATCGTGCGCGGGCCATACGAAATATTAAGATGTTTTCATTTAGGCCGGCCCGAATTTGTAGGTGTAAACGCACAAAATTGCAGCTCCAAGTACTGCAATTTGGGCTGGCCCCGAATTATAAACGGGGTCTAAGATTGTACACCGATGAATGTTAGAATAATGTTTCAGGATGTGCTAAAATTTTGGAGGTACCAGTACTGTGTAAAACCAGTGAAGGAAAAACTGGTTCTCAAGTGTAGTGCACATGCATGGTATCTTGGAAACAAGCAATTGGTATTAGCCACCCTCCCCCCTTCCCCCCCCCCCCCTAAAAAGAGAGAATATTCATACTATTCAGTGACAAATGTGTGATTATTTTCATATTTGTTTCTAAATTTGAGATGTTGATAAGTAATTTTATACAATTGAAGATCTATGAGCAGCAGAATATAATTTAAAGAGGCATACCTGTACATGTACATTAGAAACAACAAACTGTAAATTCTACTGTACGATTTTCCTGTACTGATATTGGTTAATTCTTTGTATTTACCACTTAAAATTGAAGGTTTAAAAGAGTTAACATTTTCTCAAGAATGTGACGTAACTGATTGAAACATGGAATATCTACTGTATAAATGATGTCTTCACTGAGGTATCACACTAAAGGCATGATTTATATACTGGTAGTCATGTACCGATATATGTATGCATTTATATGTACGTTTTTTATACTTGCCTTTACTAAAAATTGTATGTATATTTCACAAATATATATAATGCTACACTAAATATTTCATATTCTTAAAATGATTGTCCCTTTGTATTCATTTCAGAGTCAAAATAAATTGCGAAGAATGTGAGAACACATTCTAGAGCTCCATTCTAAAATTCACACAGAAGTCATACATTTGTTTAACAAAAATTACCTTATCAAAATGACATATATGTTCCATTGTTCAGTTCCAGCTTTTTTTAAAAGTGTATTTTTAAATCATAAAATTAAATTACTGAACTGGCTTAGAAAGCTAAAAATAGAAAAAAAAAATATATATATACATATCAAGTGTAATTTCAAAGGGATTTCACCGCATTGTCACAATACAGCCCATGCTTCTTGCCAGAACCTTTACACATGGCGGGGCCACTGTGTCCCACCATGTGAGAGTGCAGCCAATCATGCACCAAAGGCAGTTTTATTTGCTTAAAAGTTACCCAACCAAAACAAGGCCAGGCATTCAGTTTTCTGTACCATGCGTGGAATTTTTCCTTTTTGCCAGACATTGCGTTTCCACCATGTGTTTTGAAAGTCCTGGTGAGAAGCCTGATACAGCCAGCTTGCTTTCCATCATCCTCAGACTAATTTTTTCCAACAAGCATAATATATTTTCCAACACTAAATAGAACCTGTAATGCTCATACAATTATGTACAGAAAGATATTAGTTTTATAATGCATTCAAACTCTTTCTGTATTAAGTCTGTATTGTACATGTAGTTAACAAGAAGTAAAAAAATAATACACTACTATCTGTAAGAAGGTGTTTGTACACAGAGACAATGCTACAAATGCTGAAGTTGATTAAATTTTCATGTACATGTAAAAGAACACATGTACATACATTCAAGTAGGATGACGGTTGATGTTCAGCATGTTTTAGCCTGTTGACTGCTGAATTTTGACATTCCCTAAGGCTTAATGCAGCGGCCAACCAATTCCAGTAGCCAGCGCGTTAATTTCAGTAGGGCAGCTTAGTACAATGAAGTGGTATGAGAAGATGTGTCTAACACATTTGTTTGTCTTGTTTGTATTCAAGCTGAGTATTTTGTGCCACTCTTGTGTATGCTAAGCTACAGAAAACCAATGCATCCATGTCAACAAAGCAAGCATACATGAACAAAGATTACTTTGTAAAGAAAAGAAAGTTGAGATTGTCTGAGGTGAAGTGCTACATCCCTTTGAAAGCCATGAGGGGGGGGGGGGGATTCAAATTTTGGGGGGATGTGGGTGTGCCTCTACCAGTCTCAAAACAGGGGGCTAAGGAGCTAAATGGTATTGAGGAAACCCAATTTGGAGGGTCTAGGTAGCTAAGAAGTTCATGGTCAGAGCAAATTTGGAAGGTCTAAGGAGCTAATATTCATTTGCAAAGCCAACCAGGGGGTGGTGGTGGGGGGGGGGGGGGGGGGGGGGCTAGGGAAATAAAAAGCTGATGGGCAAAGCCCATTTTAAGAATCTTAGGAGCAAACTATACAATTGGCATATGCCATTCTAGAGGGTTTAAGTAGTGTATTACTTGAATGTATTAATGGATTAAAAAATAGTTTTATGTATGTTTGGGTGATATGATATCTCTATGGCGATTTCATCTCTTTTTTGCTAAGCAGCAGTTCTAATTTTAGCTGCTTCTGATCTCCCACTCTGGTACCGCAGTGCTGAGCCGAGTCACCCGTCGCAGCGCTCTTGAGCGAGTACGTCCTCATGGTTTTTAACCCTGTAGTCGCGTGCAGATCGATCGTGCAAATTACTTGGTTTGTATATATTGCCATTGACTAGCGAGGCAGGCATGGATATATGGCAGACAACAGGCTATCGCTAGCCTGGATCAATATGCGCGGGTCCGGGCCCTGAGTCAGGTCTTCCAAAGTTTCTGCTGCTGAGCTGAGCTTGCCGCTAGGCCTTGCTAGGAGGCTAGGGAGCGAGCGTTCCCGGGCAGTGGGCTGTGCACATTGTTTTTTGCATATCTAGGGAGCAAGTCGGAAGCAAATCGAGGTGCAGTTAGTTAAAATCGCATATCATGAGAGCGACCTGAGAAGGTTGAAAACAGGGGTCGTCACAGTGGCACATACCTGTGTAATATTATGTGTGAGTGCCCCCCCCCCCTCCCTGGGGGGTTTAGACTTGTATCATTTGAAGAAAACATGAAACATGTCTAACAAGCAAAAATGTTAATATACATGTAGCATCCCCTTCAAAGAAACTATTCAAATAATCATAGAATCTAGAATTGGCAACTCTCAACTTCTATATTGTTCTAAGTGTTTGGATAAGTTTGACTTAGAGCACTTTAGCAAACCCCAGGGGTGGCGGATTTAAATCATGATTTAAATCGCGTTTTAAATCACCATGATTTAAAAAAAAAAATCATTGATTTAAATCACTTCCATTGAAACATGTACAAATTATTGACAAATTATTTGTTCAAGGCAGTTTTAATTCTTCAAATCAACTGAAAAACTTTGAATTAACTTCATATCAATTGAAAAACTTTGAATTGACTTTATATCAACAAAAAAATCAACAAATCCTTCTTATCTATTTAACAAATTAAAATCAAGTCAATAAAATCAGCTGATTCCTTAAAAAATTGAGATTTGTGTCGTCAACAGTTTCTCCATTTTTGTAAGTGGCAAGTTTTTCTTCTGAAATTTTACATTCTTTGTCAGCTATTAATAGTGGAACAAGTTTCTTATTTATTTCTTATCATCTATCACACAATCCAAGACTTTTCAGAGAGCAGTAGTGTAAAAATATAACATGTAAAAGTCAGTGACAAAAAGGTTTGTTTGCAGTTTTCCAGTTTTGATCCTTCACAGTTATACTTCTATCATGTGAAATTTAAAAAAATCATCCAATCAACATATTCCACATGCTAATTTCTTCTTGTTACATTTATCATACAATTACCATAATGTAGTACAGTCACAATTTGACTGTTGAAAAAAGCTTTCTCATATACCTTTTAAGTCACTAGCTCATTTTATGTTCAATGCTATGGAAGTTTTGTATTTGCATGTAGCAATGGAAAGAGGATTTATAAAAACAATTAGCAAAACTCAAAATAAACTTTTAAAACTACATTCAAATCTTAAGATGTAGGTACTTACATGTAAGTTACAATCAATTACATGTACAGTTGTAAGTTGTGTCTGATTTAAAATTATGTACATTCGTTCGATTCTTTGTCTATTTTGACCAATATATGCAGGTTTCTTTTAATATTTGCAATGAGAAATTATCAGGGAAGTTCAGGTTGTAACTGTGCGGTGCTCGAATGCCACAAGAATTGGAGAAAGTTTAAAAATTGGAAGATAACTGAGTGCGAAATTCACTCGCTTTTGACTCATGAAGCCTGTTTGTGTGAGAAGCCATATTCCCTATACAGGGTTCCGTAAGCAATGCGAAGGAATACTTCGCCAGTGGGTAAAAATATCAACAGAAAGGACACTGAAGTCAAGAAACATTATCATTATGTACTTTGGCGTAAAATTGAGAGTTAAAACATGACTTTGTAAACAGGGTAAGATTGAGGGCTCCCATTTACTACGGCTTCTATGCTGCAATCGAACTTATACTGACAAAACTAAGTTGAAAAACTATCGAAAGTACAAAAATACATCATACCTTCATCTGTCAGATATGGCCATTGTCTTACCTCATGTACCCATGTATCCACGCTTTATTTTATTGATCTAGAATAAAGTAAATGGAACAATATTAGGGCATATCTCATATCTTACATTCATTTTGTACACAGAGCCAATCGCGGTCAGCGCGCTTGCCCACTGCAGCAATGGCATCGCCGATAGAGGGCCAAATACATAAACCGGAGGTGAAATTGGTCTTTACATGATTCCTCAAATTGATTTTTATTTGCCCATTTTGACTAGATTTAATTACAAATAATTATGGTTAAGAAAAATAATAGGAGTGAAATGTATGATAACATTCAAATTGATGTCATTGTAGGGTGAGGTCTTTTGGTAATTAAACTTTTTTTGAAAGAACTTTGAAAAAATTTAAAAAAAATAAAAAAATCCGATTTAAATAAAAAAATCTTATTTAAATAAAACAAATCTGATTTTTTTTTATTAAAAAAAAAAAAAATTAAAAAAATCGCCAACCCTGGCAAACCCTAATCATAGCCAGTTGGAGATAAGGCAGTTGTCTTTTGTAAAGTATGGTTTCTCTTTCAAATTTACTTGTAAGAAATAATTGACTTCAAATGATGCAAACACTTCACTTGCAGCATGCTTGGTTGTATCATCCAGTAAGATGCATTGGACCTAAATTGAAGCACTTGAGTAAACCCCAGCTGGTGACTGATTGTCTATGGTGAAATATGGCACCACCTTTGACTGTACAACTGCACTAGCACATGATCATTTATTAACTTTGGAAGGTGCTAACTCTTTGTTTGTGGTATGCTTAGGTATATCAGCTGAAGAGATGGGTTGCACTTGAAGCACTTCTGCAAATCCTGATCCAAACCAGCTCGTAATATGAAAGTTGTCTAGGGTGAAGTAGTACAATCTGTCTGAGCAAGAATTCCTCCTGTACACAGAGCGAGGATCAGCTGATAAGATGTCTTCAATTGCACAGTGAGCTTCATCATAGTTGTCTAGAAATCCCAGTTTGTGACCTTTGGTAAAAGATAAACAAGTAATGAGGAAGTTGAAGATTTTGTCTACAGCCTTCTTATATGAAATGACACATGAGTTTTATGGTTTTTGGTAAATAAATGTAGACGAAT
The DNA here is from genome assembly GCA_029962745.1 of Echinometra lucunter. Taxonomy (NCBI): domain Eukaryota; kingdom Metazoa; phylum Echinodermata; class Echinoidea; order Camarodonta; family Echinometridae; genus Echinometra; species Echinometra lucunter. The sequence continues at coordinate 30,520,746 of CM057156.1, read as the reverse complement.
AGTAGCATAATACTGTTACTGCTTCACTGAAATTTCCTTGTAAGGCATAATGTATATAAAAATATGGCAAAGTGAAAATCACATTCCATTAAATTATCTTTTTTCCCCCTAACCCCTAAAGAATTTTACAGTGTTTCATCTTTCAAAGAAAATGAGTGCAAATGATTCTAATATACTACTTATTATAAATAATAAATGAACATCTAGGGAACAAAAAAGATGCTCTTTACTAACAGCAAGGGGGTTGGCAAATTTCTTTGTGGTATTCAGCTACTTTCATCTTGTGGTCACACATTTACATACTCTTCAGAATCCTGAGTACATACCTTTATCAGGATTATCCCAGAATGTAGCAAGTTGTGCTTCAGCACTGGGAGTGAAGCGAACAGCGAGTCTCTTGATTGGAGGGGCTCCTACCCAGTCTGCGACTCTCACCTCATCTCCGCTAACATCCCCTGCCTGAAGTCTGTCATTAGCATCACTGCTCTCACATGGAGTAGTCCTATTGCTATCATCACTCATGTCTGTTTTTGAGACCGATGTCCTATCTTTAGCATTACTGCTTGGGGCACCTATATGTACATCTGCTCTTTTATTGGGTGAACAAATACTCCTACTTTTTTCCTTTGAGACATGCTCTGGTTGATCAGTTTGTATGCTCCGTCTGTTCACTCTATCGGTAACTGTCCCATCTCCTTTATCCTGCACTCCATCAAAACCACTGCGGGCTCCATCGGAATGCTCATCCATTTGAATCCTCTTGTGAACTTGACTAGGGGCCCTGGTGGACGATCGTTTGGGGTCATCATAGTCGGTAACATAAGGCTTGATGTCTAGGACAGGGGTTCCATCTATCATGTCCATCCCTGAAAGGTACAGTGTATTTCCTGGAAGAATGAAAGAAAATGGGATGGGTCAGGGGTAGGGGTAGGGTTGGGGTCTCTACCCCTCAATTCCATGAATGATTATTTTTTCTTTCAATTTGTAAGCAGATAAACAGGGCAGATAGAGAGGGGTGTGCCCTCTGTCTACACCTGTATATGTAAGACTAGTTTTTATGCATAGGCCACAGAAGCAGTGGGTGGGTGGATGCCCCCACCCCATTTTGGTTTTAAAAAAAAAAGAAAGAAGGGCTTCAACTAGGTCTGGGCTCCACCCCCTGAATCGTGCCCGTTTGGGTGTCAGCCCCCCCCCCCCCCATCGTCAAAAAAAACGCTCCGCAACCCGTTACATATCAACTAAACACAGATTGTCGGTCATTACCTTCCACTTTTTCTAGTCTTGCCAGAGTAAGACCAATAGGGTTGGGTCTATGAGGGGACCTTGAAGCAAACACACCAACCTTCTTCCCATCTAGTCGTGGAGGTTTCACCTTAGCTTTCGTAAAGCTTTCTGGGCCATTTTCATGGAACACAAACAGAATCCTGAAAGGAAAAAAAAACAAAAATGAATAAGATCTTCTTCATCACAATATATATATTTACTAGAAATATAAATCCTAATTTGCCTACAATTTTGTACATGCAAACAAACTGCCTTCCCATTAAATCCAAGAGACCAAACTTTTAATGACTATGACTGCCTGGAGAATAAAATGTAACAGGTAAATTTGAAAAGTTATTGAAATATCTGTATTAATCTAAAAGCATGAAATAATGCCTATCCAATAAATTTGCCCCCCCCCCTCTTTATTTAAAGTCAATACAGTGTACTACTTAAAAATATTCAGGTCAATCAACAAACCAGACATGAGAAAATTGTGCCAAGCCATCAAGGGAGTGATCTGGGCAGACAAACACTGATTTGAGGATCTTCAGCTTGGCTCTGGCATAGCTGCACACAGACGGCTGCCTTGGGGTTCCATTCTTGCTCTTAAAACAAGACCTGATATAGCCAATGGGAGATGAGAAGCTGAGGATGCCAGAGGAGATTGATGGTCCTAGTGGAGGTGTTTCCATGGTAATGGTAGAAGTGTTCTTTGTTGAGCTTTCTGAACTTTGACCTGAAGCAGACATGATTTGGATGATGTTGGGAATTCTGAATGAAGAACTACTTGGCCTTCTGCAAGTTCTAGTAAGATGCTGTAACCTGTTTGGGAGTGTTAGAAGAAAAGTTTATTCAGAATTTTCAGATAATATTTTTTCATGAATGGACTTAATTGAAAAAATAAGTAATATTATTGTTACAAGATCTGCAAGATGCATAGAACAACTTAATCATACTGTTTCTGTTTAAAACCTCCTTTTCTGAATTCTGACTTCGTTTAATCTGTACTTTCAGCTAGTATGTCCATCTAGATCTATCATGGTCTAGAGAATCTATTGAACCTGATCATCATTAAAAATTGGGTCCATTCCCATGAATAAAAAAAACGGTCAACAAGCTAGACATTGAAAAAAGGTCCACGAGTCATACCGACCACAAGCTAGACACTAAGTGAACAAGGCCCACAAACATGACAAAGGCACAAGTACAAGCTCAACACTAAGTAAATAGGCCCACAAGCTGAACAATGAGTAAAATAGGCCGTATAGCTCGTGGGTCGAGCTTGTGGGCCTTCAGGCCTTGTTCACTTGGTGTCTAGCTCGTGGGCCGTATGACTGACCGAGTTGTGGGTGGCTGTACCTCAAGCCAAAGCAAAAGTTGTTGTCATTGAATTGAATTTGAACATCATAAAAATTGATCAAAACTGTATCTGTAAGGTTCATTCACAGTTCACAGGTTCAATAAACATCCTAAGACTAAGAGTAACAGATTCAGACTTATTACCACAGACATGATTATGAAATACCGTAGGATGGGGGTGGGGGGGGGGGGGTGGGGGCCGGTGTCAGAAAATTAGATCTAGGCCTAGATCTAGATTCTAGACCTAATAAAGGTAGAACAGATACTTAACTTAAGCTTGTAATGTATTGTAAGTTAAACTTTTTTAAAGTTTAAAATTAAAATTTAAAATGGCTGTTTTATTAAATCGACTGCCCTTTATATAACCCGTCCGGACCGGACATTCAACATCTGGGTATACCGGTACTTACATATCCTCACCACCTTTCTAATTCTTTGTCTGTGAACATTCAAAACTAGAGCGTATCGCGCATCGTGGGCATCAGCTCATTGATCATTACTGGTTCATAGTATGCAGCGCTAGCTAGCGGCCGATCGACCATGCACGCTGCATGCACAGTACGGGAGCCCAGCGCGGCGGCGCGGCCGCGCCATGCATACTCGTGCCCTATGCTCGTACCTATACCATGCATAACCAACGAACTGTGTGTGTCGAATTTGCACTGTAGTCTGTAGGCCTATCATACCTCGAACATGGCTGGTGCTGGCACTCTTGAGATATTGGAACAAAGGATAGATGCACTTGAAAGTAGGATATCTGGCGAAGGAAATTCCAATGGATTCCAAGGATCGGTAAGACCATGTTTTAATTCATAGAATAATTAAAGCGAAGTCTTCTAACGTTAGCAATAAATAATGTCAGACTAATGCATTTAACTGTTAGAATTGATGAAATTCAGCCCGGTCCCAGATGTTAAATTTTACGTATTGTTTGCATAGTCGAACTATGTTGGAGATCTAACTTTGATAAGCTACATTTTCTGACTTAAAACTGAAAGAATATTAACCGGTTGTTACTAACCAGTGCAGCACTTTTTGGAACTTTCTAAATACACTGGGATTGAATTTAAACTGGAGCAGTTGAGTTGAAGTGTGAGCCAAAGAGTGAAAGTGCGACTGTGAAAGACCTCACACACACACACACACACACACACACAAGCTAAGCCTAGGAGAATGATACTGCAAAGTTAGTTAATAAAAGGAGAAAAGATAAAGGGGGAAATAAATGGCAGATTCATGTGATGGAAGTGATAGTGAGGGAAAAAATAGAAGGAGAAGGAGGAAGGGAAAGAGGAAGGGCAGGATGTAGAAGGAGGAGGAGGAGGAGGAGGAGGAGGTGGAGGAGACAGAAGAAGAAGACGAAGAAGAAGACAACAGAAAGAGGAAAGAAGAAGGAGGAGGAGAAGAGAAAGAAGACATTTAATATTGGCAATACTTCTCCCCTCTTCTTTCTTTCACAATTCACTGTCAGTTTTCTCATTTGACCCTGCCTTTTTCAATTTTATCTCTCTCTCTCTCTTCATTATCTTCCATGACTTGCTTGCCCCGTCTTTTCTTCTTTGTTTTGCATCATTAATATGCCTGCAGTGCACTGTACCAGAAGAAGAAGAAGAAGAAGAAGAAGAAGAAGAAGAAGAAGAAGAAGAAGAAGAAGAAGAAGAAGAAGAAGAAGAAGAAGAAGAAGAAGAAGAAGAAGAAGAAGAAGAAGAAGAAGAAGAAGAAGAAGAAGAAGAAGAAGAAGAAGAAGAAGGAGAAGAAGAAGAAGAAACACTTATCTCCTCTACATTCTTGATTAAAGAAAAAAATTAATAGTTCTGAATAAATGTAGAAGGCGAGAAGGTAGAGAGAGAGAGGAAAACTCTTTCTGAGTTGCTAAATTAACTAAAGGAATATTTCTATGAGATTTGTTTAATACCTTTCTTTCATTCACCATGTGTATCCTCCTTTCTCACAGGTTATAGACAATCTGCATGGAGTGAAACACAAGATAGCAGCCTTGACATCTGGTAAAAGCAAGACACAAGCAATATGGAAAAGATGTAAGAATTTTACATTCTATTAATCACAAATAACTTAGAAACGGGCAGTAATTCATTCGTGTATGTTTTCCTGTATATGTATCACAGTTTTATTGCCCAAGACTATGCTGCAGTTGAAATTTTCATTGAAAAGTTTGTAATGAAGTATCAATATGATGCCTCCCTCATTTTTTTTTGTTTTTGTTTTTGTTTTAATGAGCAGGGTAACTCCACATTTTCATCTGCCCTTTCTCTCTCTACTTCCATCTCTCCCTTTCCTTCTCAATCTTACTTGTCTCTCTTTCCAGCTTTCTCTTAAAAACAGCACCTATCAAGCCTCCTCTATCCCTTACGGGCTTTGGCTGGAATTCACAAACGTGGTTTAGATTTAGACCATGGTTTATGCAGATTTCATGGCGTAAGTGTGTTTGGTTTAGCATGTACACTTGAAAAAGTCCAATAATGAATGTACGCGTTTGGCATAGGGGTGCTAAATTCACACTTGCTGCTATGATTTAGACCTTGCTTTATTCAAATTTAACTAATGGTTGACTTAATTAATTCAAATAAACCGTGATCTAAACCATAGCAATACACATGAATTTAGTATGCTATGCCAAACATGCGCATTCATGATTGGATCTTTCCAAGTGTGCATGCTACATGAAATCTGCATAAACTGTGGTCTAAATCTGAACTCCCTTTGTGAATTCAGGCCTTTATGTCTCTTTTACTCTCCTTTTTCTCCCTAAGTTTCTCTCCAGCTTCTTTGTTTGATAGGGTTCTGCCTTGAAAGGCCAATAGCCTATTTCCACAATATTATTTCACTGCGCCATATTGTTGTTTTTATATATATTCTAATGTTTATATTTTATAACTTTTTAATGGAATGTGGGAAATCTATTTGAACTTTGAAACTTTTCGTGCTCTCCAAGGTACTCCACCTTGACTCTGGAGTAAGTGCATTTTTTTGTTTTTATTTTAACAGTGGAAGAGCTGAATAATTACCTGGACCCTGAAGTAACCAGTCAGCTAACTCTTAGCAATGAAGCAAAGACTGATATCATTTTAGCAGGTATGTATCCTCCCCAAATTATGTAATCTTTATTGCCTGTAAGGAGAGTAAGTAAGTCAGAATTAAATGAGATCCATGGAGATGTACCTGTATGTGTTGCTATTTTAAACAAGATACAGTTTTAAAGCCAGAGCGAACTGGCACCCTTGTATGGGATGTTGAAATAGTGCCCTCTCAGTCCTAAACTACTGATTTTGTTCCCTTTTTGCTCCCAGCATGCTCTGTTCTGATCAATGAGAGCTTTATTTTTTGTGTAACATCTGTTAAAATGTATTTATATTCTACTAAGGAAATTCATGAGAAGCTTCAAAGGATATGATATTTCTAAGAGTCTCTGGTTTTGAGTAGCTGTAATTTGGTGCTGTTGTAAAAATAAGGGTCAGTTCATTGTTGTTTTAAGAGGAAAGGATAGTTATCAAAATTCAACTTTTGAATGCCCATTATTTTTAGCCCATTGAGATCTGGGGGGGGGGGGGGGGGAAATGATTACTCCCAAATCACAACATTTTATGAGATTTTAGTTTCCAGACAGAGCTATTCCGGCAGAACTTCCATTTGGGGTTCATGTAAAAGGGATGTTACATTTGATTTATGATTTATTCAGTGGTCTTGGCAAAATTTGATCCTGGCCCCATTCCTTAAATTCTTAATCATTGTTAAAAATAGCAACATTCTTTAACTTTTGTTGTCTGCAAGTGAGTAAGATATTGAGTAGATTTTTAAATTTTTGAATGACTCTGTCTGTAAAGATAATTTAGTGCATTTTGTGTCATTTTTTAAATGAATGACAGAGCAAGAACAACTGAAAGCACAGGCAGCTCTCTTGGAAAAGGTCAAAGAACTTTCATCAGTACTTGATAGTGAACATATCAAGGGTGAGTCAAAATTATAATTGTGAGAGGATGGTCAAGGAGAGAGAGAGAAAAAAAAAACAGGAAAGAGAGAGAGAGAGAGAGAGAGAAAGAGAGGTTGGATAAACAAAGGATGATGAACAGACTTTGCTTTCATTTCTTTAACTTGTAGTCTTTTATTTCCAACATGATGATATTTATTCATTCATTTATTCCAGTGTTTATTCACTGTTTTACTATATTTATTAAATGATATTCTACAATATGAGTCAGGTGATAACCTAACTTTATTAATTTTGAATAAAAATTGGCATCGTATATGCCAAAAAACAAAACAGACTGTTTTGGAGCAATTTTGTGTATTCATGATGCACAGATCAATCAGAAGGGAATGTATGAATATTTGAATGAGGAATTTGCTTTCAGGATTCATATTCGTTGTTGCAATATGCTGTTAACCCTAATACTCCCAGGGTATTTCAAAGCTTGTTATTACCAGGGGGGGGGGGGGGCATTATGGCCCCCCCCCCCCCCCCCGAGATCTCGGCCATGGGTCGCCCGATTGCCTCAAAATTTTGCACAAGGGTCAAGAATTACGTAATCTACAAAGTTGTATAGCTAAATTTACGAAAAGTCCTTTTATTTTTTTAAAATTAATTTATGCTAATTTATGTGAGAAATCATAGATTTTGGTATTTCTCACTAAATAAAGCCTCAGGAATAGCAATTTTTGGTACGAATGTCTTTCATAACTCCCTCATCAATTCCTGAAAGAAAAAGATAGGTTGTGGTAATTATTTTTTATGTATTTTATTGTTTTTCAATTTTCTTATGTATTTCTTTGTTTTTTGTCAAGCGTTTTTTGCTATTTGACAAAATTACAACCACATTTCATTTTATATTGCTCAAAAATACATTTGTATCAAACATTGTTTTTTTATGTACCGCTATATTTTCAAGCTAAAATACAAAAAAAAAAAACAATTAGTATGCAGATTATGCAAATTAGCCAATCATACACATCATTCACATTCACTCATTGGTACTTAGTCACAAACATGAAAAGAACTTACACCAAAAAAATTATTTGGGAAAGGTATCAATTTATCTTTATCTTGCAATTTCGTCCCACTTCAAATGTCTCAACAAAACAAACATGACATTTACTTTCATGTTTACAAAACACAATGTAAAAAAAAAAAACTTTATAAATAACAGTCTGGTTATCACAGTAAAATGGCAAGTGTGATGGTAAAAGTTTTTGAATTGTTTTCTTGAACTTTGCATTTTCATCAACTTTTTCAAAATTTAGGTCAAAGATTAGATGTTTGCGCCTAAAATTTTCTAAATCAATAGAAGTCTAAAGTAAATCACCATACACCAAAACAGTCTGGTTATTACAATAAAACAGCAAGTGTGATTGAATAACTTTTTGAATTGTTTTCTTGAACTTTGCATTTTCATCAACTTGATCAACATTTACGTCAGAGATGTTTCTCAATCATGTGAAGTTCAAAGTAAAGTACTATAAATTAGGCAAATGATTGGCAAATAAACTATAATGTATTCCTGATTTGTCCATGTGTATGGTGACAATCATGTTTGAGAGTCTTTATGCAGATTCGAAGCAAGATTTGCATTGGATGACTGAGTGGGTCTTGCAGATTGTCTTTCCACACATTTGGCACTGCGATGTCATCTTTGGAAGGCTTTTCTTTTGTTTTTTATGACCTTCACCATGGCTGTCATCTACACATGTAGTACACCGCTTTCTGCTTCCTACTTTGTCGAATGCTAGGGCAATCCTCTCTCTTGGTACAGGTTCCCCAGTAAAGAATTGCATCTTTCGGAGAACAGATGTTGGAAGGCCTACTGTTGGTCGCTGCTGGATGTAAGGTACTACAAGGCTCTCAACCAAGTCCCATCCAAACTCGAAAGATGATGTCTTCCGTGGATCAAGTCCCTGGTTCATTGACAAAATGGATTGGGCATTGACTCTACATGTGTCCAGCAGGTAATAGAATGCCACCATTGTCCATCTGTTGGACTTCACCTTCGTGGTGTAGGTTTGCATTCGTTGATCCACTATATCAGTTCCTCCTTTGGTGAAGTCATAGAGCTTGAAAATAGCAGGTTTATGCTTCCCATCATCAGAAGTCGTTCCTAGAATTGGCTTCATCGTGGTCAGGACAAGCACGTTACGAGGGCCAGTGCTCTTGGTTCGTACCACATATGAATGAAGGCTCATCTGTTGATTCTCGACGTTCCAGTAGACCTCGTATGAGAACTCATCTCTCCCTGCTGTCGGTTTGACTTCAGCTGGTATACCCTTACGATTTATCATCATGGTGCCAACTATTGTTGCGTTGACCTCTGTAAACAGCCAGTCTGCCAAGGATAGTGAGGTGTAGAAACGATCCATGGTGATGTTCCTTCCTTGAACATGGTTATATTCCTTCATCTTGTTCACTAAATACTGAACGATTTCCTCTGTTCCGGTGATGTAGTCTGCCGTTGGCGCTTCAGTTGGTTTGCCACTGTAGGGGAGGGTGACGAATGTGTATGCATACCTTGCTGAATTCATGGCTCGGAATAGTAATCCATACTTAGCGGGTTTGTTCCTCTTGTACTACTTTATGGACACAGATGATCGCATGGGATAGAGCGTCTCGTCGATTTTGAGGAAATCATCTGGAGTGACTGCTCTGGCACTATGCTCATTGAGATAGTCAAGCATCTGACGAGAAGCTGCAAAACGGTCATGCTAATATGAAAGTTGTCTAGGGTGAAGTAGTACAATCTGTCTGAGCAAGAATTCCTCCTGTACACAGAGCGAGGATCAGCTGATAAGATGTCTTCAATTGCACAGTGAGCTTCATCATAGTTGTCTAGAAATCCCAGTTTGTGACCTTTGGTAAAAGATAAACAAGTAATGAGGAAGTTGAAGATTTTGTCTACAGCCTTCTTATATGAAATGACACATGAGTTTTATGGTTTTTGGTAAATAAATGTAGATGAATAGTAGCATAATACTGTTACTGCTTCACTGAAGTTTCCTTGTAAGGCATAATGTATATAAAAATATGGCAAAGTGAAAATCACATTCCATTAAATTATCTTTTTTCCCCCTAACCCCTAAAGAATTTTACCATGTTTCATCTTTCAAAGAAAATGAGTGCAAATGATTCTAATATACTACTTATTATAAATAATAAATGAACATCTAGGGAACAAAAAAGATGCTCTTTACTAACAGCAAGGGGGTTGGCAAATTTCTTTGTGGTATTCAGCTACTTTCATCTTGTGGTCACACATTTACATACTCTTCAGAATCCCGAGTACATACCTTTATCAGGATTATCCCAGAATGTAGCAAGTTGTGCTTCAGCACTGGGAGTGAAGCGAACAGCGAGTCTCTTGATTGGAGGGGCTCCTACCCAGTCTGCGACTCTCACCTCATCTCCGCTAACATCCCCTGCCTGAAGTCTGTCATTAGCATCACTGCTCTCACATGGAGTAGTCCTATTGCTATCATCACTCATGTCTGTTTTTGAGACCGATGTCCTATCTTTAGCATTACTGCTTGGGGCACCTATATGTACATCTGCTCTTTTATTGGGTGAACAAATACTCCTACTTTTTTCCTTTGAGACATGCTCTGGTTGATCAGTTTGTATGCTCCGTCTGTTCACTCTATCGGTAACTGTCCCATCTCCTTTATCCTGCACTCCATCAAAACCACTGTGGGCTCCATTGGAATGCTCATCCATTTGAATCCTCTTGTGAACTTGACTAGGGGCCCTGGTGGACGATCGTTTGGGGTCATCATAGTCGGTAACATAAGGCTTGATGTCTAGGACAGGGGTTCCATCTATCATGTATGTGTTGCTATTTTAAACAAGATACAGTTTTAAAGCCAGAGCGAACTGGCACCCTTGTATGGGATGTTGAAATAGTGCCCTCTCAGTCCTAAACTACTGATTTTGTTCCCTTTTTGCTCCCAGCATGCTCTGTTCTGATCAATGAGAGCTTTATTTTTTGTGTAACATCTGTTAAAATGTATTTATATTCTACTAAGGAAATTCATGAGAAGCTTCAAAGGATATGATATTTCTAAGAGTCTCTGGTTTTGAGTAGCTGTAATTTGGTGCTGTTGTAAAAATAAGGGTCAGTTCATTGTTGTTTTAAGAGGAAAGGATAGTTATCAGAATTCAACTTTTGAATGCCCATTATTTTTAGCCCATTGAGATCTTGGGGGGGGGGGGGGGGGGAAATGATTACTCCCAAATCACAATATTTTATGAGATTTTAGTTTCCAGACAGAGCTATTCCGGCAGAACTTCCATTTGGGGTTCATGTAAAAGGGATGTTACATTTGATTTATGATTTATTCAGTGATCTTGGCAAAATTTGATCCTGGCCCCATTCCTTAAATTCTTAATCATTGTTAAAAATAGCAACATTCTTTAACTTTTGTTGTCTGCAAGTGAGTAAGATATTGAGTAGATTTTTAAATTTTTGAATGACTCTGTCTGTAAAGATAATTTAGTGCATTTTGTGTCATTTTTTAAATGAATGACAGAGCAAGAACAACTGAAAGCACAGGCAGCTCTCTTGTTGAAAACTCTGCTTGACAAGGCCACGTGCATACATGATCCCGATCAACGCTTTCAGCTCATCTCGTGTAGTATCATGAAAGTATGTGTTCTTGACACTCTCAAGTGTGTCCGAGCCTAATTCAGCTCTTGCTTTAGCGATCTTTTGATTGGTATGAAGCACCATCAAGTCTACCATCTCATCAGTAAACAGGCATGACCATGCTTCATATGCTGTAGTAGCACGCCTTGCTTCTCCATTCACACCAGGCCGTCCAGCAATGACATTAGCCATGTTCTGCCTCCCCCTCTGCGTTCCAGGCTTGTTTTTCCAATTCACTCTTTTCTCTTGGTGGTTTCTAGTTCTTTTTTCAATTACAGCTGAAACTGAACGTGCTTGCCTTGGAACATGCCATTCTTCATAGTTCGCTGGATCGAGAGCTGCATCCACTGAGTTCACCTTTCGGTGTCTGGTTCTCAATCTCCGTGGTTGTTGTTCCTCTTGTTCTTGATCACTCTCTGATGAAGAGTGTTCGCTGTCGGGATGTAGGTCCATTGGTTCATCATCAGAGTTGGAGTATAGCTCTCTCCCCATTAGCTCTTCGATGTCACTATCTTCTTCGAACTCGCGTAGTATAGCCATTTCTGCAGATAGTTCCACATGGTGTCTCTGTAAGAAGGAAAATAAAAGAAACAAAGTGAATACATGTTTTACTATAATGATTATACTACAGTAGCAGTAGAAAAGAAATGTTCTATTACAACTTGAGATAGATCAATCAGCGTTTAGAATAAAATTGATTCAAAATAGTGAGAGGATGAATTATTATATTGACAATGAATAATGAGAATGAAACTACTAATGGTAAAACAACTAACATATCCTTATGAAAATAATATAGTAAGGGGTTCAGTGCTAATAAGATATAATCTCAGATGACCTACCTTTTCTTTTCTTTTTCCTGATTGTTCTCCACTGGATGTAGAAGCCATTATTGATACACTCTAGTACATCTGAATACTGTTAGGCTTTAGTGTAAGTGATCCTCCTTTGATGCTGTCAAGCTTCAGACTGATTTGTATTGTGAAGAGACAACAACACAATGCAGGGGCAGGAAATACCCCTTCTCACTAATCCCTAATTGGTGACACTAATCCTTTATATACACTAATCTCTAGGAGCTCCTGCATAGGGCTTTCAATTAGGGGTAAATGTTGTGTACTTGAACTAGAGTGAAGATGTGTGTCTGAGAATGCTAAAGTGTGTCTTCATGTTAATGTGTGTCCTCATGCCTCTTTGCATCAGCAAATGTATCCATTGTCATAACACTTGTGTGTAAACAATGCTTGTGCTTATTCACTGTTACTAGTATATGATAAATTGCATTGCAAAATTGTTTTTTTATTCTGTCTGTGTGTCTGTGTGTGTGATCATTTGTTTACAACTAAGAAACATTGTAGACATTAGAAGAAAGAATGATACATGTAAAGATTCAGATGCATATGTGTGGGTGTGGGTGTGTGTGAATGTGGGTGTGGGTGTGTGAGGGTGTGTGTGTGTGTGTGTGTGTGTGTGGTAATTATTTACACTATTTGAAACAATAATGATACTTACTAGAAAAGTATTTACATAAATTGGAAAAGCTCCTGATTTTGTCCACAGGGTTATACACAGTCATATAGAGAAACAGCGAAATTTCAGTGACATGTGTTCGGTAAACGTAATCTGACACCCGCACGGTAGGTCCGATCGCCATAAATTTGGTATCAAAATGTCGGGAAGGATCAGAGAAAAAAGTCATGAAATTTTGTTTCGAAATATTGAGGCGTTAGGAAGTACCGACAAAAATTCGACAGGGGGGGGCCATAATGGCCCCCCCCCCCCCCCCGGGAGTATTAGGGTTAAAGAAGGAGAAAAATAACAACAGCAAATCATGAGCACCCAAGGAACATTGTGAAAATTGGTTCTACTGATTACATTTCATCTCCTTGATATTTGTCATTAACTCCAAACTCAGCTTTTGACAAGTTGAGATGTATTCCGAAACATTTTTTTATGACAAATTTTTTTAGTGCAGTATTGTAACTGTTAATTAAGTGCCCTCCAACCTCCTTCTGCATAGGTGTAACTGGATTATCAGACAGACTGGTACCACTTACAACAGTACAGGTCAAACAAAAGGTAAGGGTCACTCTTAAACTTTTTCATTATTGTTTTTATTATCCAAATTTTTATGTTCCATAGAAGTATTTGAGGATGAAGTACTGCGAGTAATGGCTGTCTGTTTGGCATTCATTGATTAATTCATTGATTATGGAGAAATATCACAAATAAGATGGAGTTGAAATTTATATGTTTCAAACAACAAATAAATTGTATATTTTTTGTGGAGGGGGGGGGGGGGATATTTTTCAAAACAAATATATCTGTTGAAAATCATTACTCTCCTTCATCTATTTCAGGAACAGGCCAAGGAGCTTGGAGAAGAGACCACAAAACTTCTAGAGTCATACAACAATATTGTATCCTTTTTCAAAATATTTTGAAATATAGCCATAGATAGCATATTTGCTAAATGAAATATGCTTTCAATTGTATCCATGCTTTTGAGTGCTTTTTCCACAAATATGAACACATAAAAAGGTACCGGTAGTCATTTTCATACTGAAAAATTCTTATACCTAGAGATATTTTTTCCCCTTTTTCTGACAATTTGAATGATATATTTCCATCTGTGTACAATTCATCCACTGATAATAGACAGAGAATGTTAAGAAGTACTTCTTATAGCTTAAGTAAAAGATGTTCAGCTTTATTTTCCTTAATTCTTTCACCCTTTCAGATCACCCTTCTCTCGAAACAGTTTGTGCAATGGGATGAGATAATGACGAAATATGAAGTAACGCATCAAGTCAGGAAACCAGATATCTATTAATATGAGCATAAATGTAGAATCATAAATCACAGTTAGCAATTTATTTATACCAGGATACTCGATTACTTTTCTGGTAGCATACAGGTTGCCTGAAACACCTACATAAAGGCTGAACGACTATCCTTCATGCTTGATCTTTAGCCAGTAATGGTTTAGACTTACCGTAATACTCTGGTTGATCGACTTCCTATACATGTACTGTTGATCACACTGCTAAATATGGAAAGAGGGCAGCATGTAGGTCACATGATAGAGATATGACCTGGTCACATATTGTAAATATATATAAATTTAGAATGATAAATAGTAGATAATGCCATTGTGAAATAGATATGTGGTTGATGTTATGTTCACATCAATCAAAGCTAGAATAGTAAATATATTGGCAGGAATTCACAAAGTTGGTTTAGATTTAGACCATGGTTTATGCAGATTTCATGGTATAAGTGCGCTTGAATTAGCTCGGCCCAATAATGAACGCACTTGTTTGGCATAGGGCACCAAATTCACGCTAGTCGCTATAGTTTTGACCACGGTTTATTTTAATTAATTAAATAAACCGCACCGCAGGTTAAATTTGAATAAACCGTGGTCTAAACCATAGCAACTAGCATGAATTTAGCACCCTATGCCAAACCCACATGTTCATCATTGCACCTTTTTAAGTGTACACATCAAATCAAGCGCACTTAGACTATGAAATCGCACAAAACCGTGGTCTAAATCTAAATTACCATTGTGAATTCCAGCCTTAGTGTCATTCATGTGCTGTATATAGAATTCAAGAAGCAGAGCAGTAAACCAAACTGAGCAAAATGTAGCAGCAGGTATATATACTCAAAGTCTTTGCACAAAGGATTGCATGTGGCCAATTAACAAACATAAATGTATTTTGCCTATCTGGGATCAAGCTTCTCTGGCCAGACTATGCACTGGATATGGTATTGTGAACTTTAGCATGCCAGATGCCTGCTGTGATCAGGAAGATGCTGGGTAGGGGAAGGACAATCGTTTGTTAGCATGTTGTGTTCATATGTTCCAAAGCAGAGGTTTTATTTAACACATTTTGCTAACCTGTGTAATCATGGATTATGTACAGATTGTTTACATGAAATCTCTTGCCACTTGTGTAGGATATGAACTACAGTCGACTCTGCATAAGTCGAAGTCGCATAAGTCAAATAATCGCCTAAGTCGAAGGTCTGTACTTGGTCCCATTCCTTTATTTTCTATTGTTTTTGACCCCTCATAAGTCGAATTTTCTCTAAGTCGAAGCATTTTCTTCAGTCCCAAGAAATTCGACTTAGGCAGAGTTGACTGTATTGCTATAAAACAATGTCTGCTAATAAATTCTACAAATAGTTCATTCAGCAACACCACATTAAAATTGTGCAATTTGTGAAATCTTCTTCTGGCAAAAGAAAATGTTGCTTACAATTTTCTAAGGTGTAATGTTTTGAAATTTCTGGTTTTGCAGTAATTATAATTCAGCACTGTGGGTTGATGATGGAATTGGGAGGGGAGGGGTATAGAGGGTATATCAAGGAGCTGCTTAGTGTCGGTAATTTCTTTATAAAGCACTAGCTCCATGAGAGAAACAATTATGACGGACTCTAATTTATTGTTTTTTAGCAAATATTCAGATAATTTAACAAGCTAGTTTGTATTTGATCTGATTTAGTGCATTCCCTGACTTTACTTTCTCACTCTTCCTCTCCTCCTCCTCTCTTTATTTCTTTCTTTCGTAATTTTTCATTATTCATTCCCTTTTTATCTGTCTGTGTCCACCTTTTACATACAGGTGTATGAAATTATACAAGCTATCTATCTTAGAAATTGATCTATGTCATTCTACATGTACGTGAATAAAAAATTAAGCTCAAGCGATTATGGATCTTGAATTTTGTTATCCTGTCCATGAATTTGTATTTTTCGTTTGTTGGTGTTGGAATCTCTTGACTACCAAAAAATTTGCGTTTTTGCAGTACATGTATATGTCAAATGCTTCATAAATAATGAATGACAAAAGCAGACCAAAAAAAAAAGATGCATTGCCTGTTCCAGTTAATGACGAAAATTGGAAATATACTGCCTCCTACTAAATCAAGGGGGGAGATGTTTTCATTCTACTATAAAAACACTAAAATAAATATTTCCCTTCCTGAAACAATACCAGCTACACACATGTACATTTTGAAAGGTTTCCCTTCTGTAAAATTTTATATTCATATTGAATTGAAAAACAGAGGAGGAAAACTCTAAGCCTGGGGAAGACTTTCAAGATTTAAAGAGTGATGGTAACAAAGATTTAAAGGATATTACATCAAATTTTCTTGAAAGAATTCAAAATCTTTGAAAATGTCCATCACATTAGAAGTGACTTGTACCAGTAATCCAAATTGTGTACAGTTTCACAAGCTATTTTAATTCAGTTGGAATTTGGTTGCACTTCTGTCATGATAAAATGGAATAGATAACACAGAATGACACATTTTGTATTTTCTATTCTTTCTATTTTCTCTTTAATTGAATACTTTAGCTCAGCCTACAAAGGTACTATAATGATATAGAAATAAAAATGCTGCATTTCGCAAACATAATATTTAAGAAACAAAAACAAACATGGAATTACTGATGAAAAATACAATATGCACTGAATAGAAGAAGAAGAGAAATGTACTGCTCACGAAGAAACATGTTGCAAAATTTCACATAATGGTTTAGTAGAGAAGATGAAAAAAGAAAAAAAGGAAAAAGAAAATATTTTTCTTTAAAGGAAACACAGAAATTAAGAAATTATATTTCTTCCTTTACGAAAGGAATGTGACAGAATTATCCCAAATAAGAAATTAAACAATTCTTAAATAACTGATTCACATATCAAATTCTATAAAATGTTGAATACTCTAGTTTTATTTCAGACCTGTCCTCACAAATTCAAAATTATATTAATTCAAGGACGGGGGTGGAATTCATATAAACGTACTAATTTAACCCATTGCCTACGGAAACTAGGTGGCTTCTGTTGTAAGCCCATGGCATTTATAGAGTTCAGCAGTTGATGGGTTAGATCCCGGTTTCAATCCTACTGGATAGAGTAACACTGCTTGTTTACTGAAGTGGCAAGTTTTGACCTCAATATTCAATAACATTTTACCGTAATTATGCATTTCAATGAATGAACAAATGTGTATTCATTGAAACAATTCATATTGAATTCATGAATGACTTAATTTTGCTAAATACGTCACTCAATAAGAGTAGTTTGTAGGGACCGCAGAGATAATGATGTGGAGTTCAATAAATTAGTGGACTTGTAAAAGCCTTATTTAACTTTTTCTGCTTCATGAGGTTTCTTGTTTCATAATAATTAATTTTTTACCTAAGCTCTTCTTGAGATTCCCAAACAACTCTTAGAGCTCCTCGAAGCTCTTATGTTCATCATATCCACGATTTATTTATTCATTTATTTTTTAAAATACAAATGACTACTATGGCTTCTATATCTCTGACAGTTTGTGTATTCAAAACATATTTTACCCAAAGCGAAGAGTTCTGTGAGGAACGTAATACCATACAGTAAACTAAACGGTTCCTGATATGACCTGCATTAGCACACAAAAACAACTGTACACTGGAGCAAAATCATTTTGTTTTTCTTTGTACACAAATGCAGTACCCTACCTAAATGGGACAATTGTACAAAGAACCACAGAGAACAGCTCTAGAAGTAAAACTGCAAGGTGTACTAGGCTAATCTCCTAATTTCAAAGGCACTATTAGTGGCAGTTTACATTCTAATGGACCAGACCCCCTGCAATTCTTGTTTACCAGTAATACGACGTTTCAAGATATCTGAAAACTTTTGTCATCAACATTAATAAGTAATTCTGAAGAAGAAAACCAAGCTGTTACATTGTTTTAAAGAAAAATATACTAAATCAAAACTCATGCAGATGCTAATTTTTTTTAGAAGCTCAAAATGATGCACATGCTTAAACCACTTACATCAAATCAAATCAGCCCCCCACCCCTCCCAGCACTGTTTGTTTCCCTTTACACAAAGAAACTGTCATTGAAAAATGACTGATTGTCCCTCATATTCTAAAACTGGACTTCAACCCATAGTCTCCTTGTATAAGGTTAAAGCATAGTCTTCAAGTGCAAGCAAACATTTCATGAAGGATGCAAATGTAAAAAAAGTGGCAAAGTCCAACATTCGCATTTTATGCTTCAAAAGTTTGCCAAACTCGGAAGCGTCGCCATTTGTTCATTTTTAGTTCGGGAGAATTTTCAAAAAGTTTGAAATTTCTTGCAAACGTTTCCTGCATCCCACAAACAATTGACGATGCTCCCAAACCTCAGCGTAAGTTTGGCGAACTTTCAGCACATAGAGTGCGAATGTTAAGTTTTGCCATTTATTTGATATTTGCATCCTTTGAAAAGCATTAGCATGCCCGTGAAAACTATGCTTAAAGCCAAGTCAAGACAAATCCTTTCATGTAGAATTCAGACCCCTTGAGGTAGCTAAATTAGTGGGCACACCTTCAAGCAGCAATCTCAAGGCATCATTCAAACCCACCTAACAATTTATCATAAACTACACTAGCATTATCTTTGCATTAGCATTACTTGCTACACATTGAATGGTGTGAAGAGATAATGTCACGTATGACAAAGTCTGCTTAGACACCTCATGTGACATGAAGCATGTGGAATGCAAAACTATTCCCATGCAGAGTTTTCAAATATAGGAAATCTTCCAGCTGCAGGTGTAGCAACCATCACTGAACAATGAGCTGTGCCCCTCTTCTGTTAGAACACACTCAGGCAAGTCCTTGAAATAACCACTAGAGTTCTTTTCACAGGGTTTGTGTCTTTCCGGACAGCTGGAGTTTATAGGACCCTGCCAGTGAGATGGCCGCACTGTAAATCATCTCCTGTCGGGACATCCCTGTGAAGGCCTTGTGCCAGTCTGACCGATGAACCCCCTGGTTTGTCCTCTCAATCACCTCACCGATGGTTACAGCCAGGCCAGACCATCGCAGGTTATAGTCTGGAGGGGTGAGTCTCTGCGCCTCTTCTACCAGGTCAGAGGGGATGGGTGTGGCCTGAGTGAAGTTCTCCAGGTTGACGTCGTGGTAAGGGTCTTGCAGGATGACACACCCAATATCAAACCACCTGCACATGATAGTAAGATTTCAAAATTACACAGAAATGTTGATTGCAACATTCAGAAACATGAATCTGAATTCCACTGACCAAATGTGAATTCTACTATCAAAAGGTGACTAAAGTGCAGCTAATTTTTCTGTAAGAGAACAAAATTAATGGAAAGTTATTCATTCTGTAAGAATACAATAAAAAAAAATCTGTACTACATTTGATTCCTTTAATGGAGATAAATAATTGGTAAATTAAAAAAAAAGCACAAAAGTAATCCTTGGAAGCAATCCTTTTTTTATCGCTAGCATATTTCTATGGAATGATACGAATTTTAATCTCGGTAAAGTACAGAAAATATGGAAGTGAAGTCATAGCACATAATGCAGTTTTTACTAAGGGTAATTTCTATGAATTACAAAGAGGAGTGATTCACACTTACTTGTCCGGAAGCAGCTCTGCAATAAAGCTCTCAACTGACACCATGGGCTGTTTCTCATGAACCTCACCACTCCTCCTAAGGTTCGCTATCCTCTCCTCTGCCCCCTTCAAGCCTGCTGCATAACCCTCGGGTTGAGGGGCAATGTTGGACTGGGCTGGCAGACCGGTCACCGTGGCTTTACCAAACACCTTCTGGAATGCATCTCGTACTCCCGCCACTTTCACCTCTTTGTCTGATGCAACAATGATGTCAACATCCCCACCGGAACCTGCATATGTAAGGCGATAAGATTATCTTACAGGATTCTCACAAAGCAAATAAATTTTGAGAGATATGTAGAAGGTGGAATTTCAAAGAATTCTTCAGTAAATTCTACCTTTTACCAATAACATCATTAATCCATTAGGGAATCTTACTCATGATCACTTTCACTTAGATTATAAACAGAGATAAACAATTAACCTGTTGAACACTATGCCTAAGATATCTTGGGCTAGGGTTTATGGAAATTGCATGTTATACTGCAATCTAATCATGTTGAAAGGGTTAAGATTTTAAATTTTACTACATGTTCATGCATGTCTCTCACTAAACAGGAAAAATTCCCCATTCAATTATTCCAAGTATGTGAACACGAAAGATGTAGCACCTGTTGTAAAATAAAACAGCTCCTCATTTCCTCCACATTCTTTCTTTTCTAATAGTTTGATACATCTCATAAGTAGAACAAAGCTAAATAAATGTTATAGGTAATAAATTTTGATAATCTTTTCAGGATGTACTTACGGATAATTGGCGCCATGCCAGGATCTAATGTTGTGATCATTGAATCAACTGAGCTCTGGAAAGGGAGAGATGAGAGATGAGATAGAAATATAACAGGAGAAAGATAAAAAGGGATCAACCATATTATTGCATGATAACTAATCATGATTAAAGCAACAAGAACTTAGCCTGGCTGCACTACAATGAAGCGCTAAGAAATGCTCATACCTAATTACAAGAATTTTCACTCATGCAGAATAGGTAATACTGTAATTGGTGCTATCAGCCTATATGCCCTGCTGTAGGAAAAACGAATAGTGTCCTCGTAAACGGAAAAATAGTACAAACATGCATTTTAAAATCAACATTGTGCATTACGTTAACAATATTTCATTTTTAACTTATGCATTTGTGTACACTTTACTCTTCTGATAATCAACAACAAAAAAAATACATCTGAATTATTCTTAAACAGAAATTTTGAACAAGGCTGCCATAATGTATCTCACCACATTCATATGCAATCATTCTTGCAGGTAAATTGTAACATATAATAATAATAATATATGCAATTTGTTAGGCGCCATATCCATCTCGTAAGAGATGCTCAAGGCGCACAAGTGAAGGCAAACAAAATTACAAGTAACAGAAAAATCATTGATAAAATGAGTTAAAGAGGTAGTTTTTAGTTTAATCTTAAATGTTTCCACACGCTTGCTATCCCGGATCTCTCGTGGGAGGGAATTCCACAGTGAGGGCCCCGCATGGATGAATGCCCTTTCCCCCCACTTTGTTTTACATTTTACATGTTTACATGTTTACATGCTTTACATGTTTTACATGAGCCCATTTGACCTTTGACCTACATATACATATGTGACCTTTGACCCAAAATAACACTGTGGTCCCTGTAAGCCATCTACCTTCCAAGTTAGGTTACAAATGGGCTTACGGTTCGAAAGTTACCAACCCCAGTAGAAAATTGCAGATAAATTTAACATTTGACCTCATTTGACCTTTGACCCCCAAATATCACTGGGGTCCCTGTAAGGCATCTACCATCCAAGTTTCGTTACAAACAGGCAAAGGGCTGCAAAGTTATTCAAATTTTTATTAGCTTCACCGATGGACGACGGACCAAAGAACGGACGACAGATAAACGGACAGACAGACGCTGCTTAGGATCCCGTAGTCTCGATCCACCTCGGTGGCTCAACAATAAAACCAGGAACTGTTAACACCTATGAAATGGTAGATTTATTTGTTAGTACTCCTACCTTCGTTTTCTCCATGACCTTTCTCATGATACCACTGCCCCATCCAAAGAGACCACCACCACCCCCACCCCCACCAGCTCCTCCTAATGATTCAGGATGGGGGCTAGGGTTGACCCCTGGGGCACTGCCTGTGCTTACTTCATGGGGCATTGCCATTGGCAGTGGACTCTGAAAAAAAAAAAAAAAAAATCAAATCAAATCAAATCATCACACACACAATCTCAAGTACTATTTTCAAATCCATAACAGTACAGTGTCTCCTTTTAGTGATGCTTTTTTAGTATCTTTAGATCCACAAAACAAAAAGGTATAAATACATGAATGGAAAGAGTAAAATTCAAAGAAAATTTTGAGTCCATTTCCAATGCAGCACACTTAGTCATTCTTGAATAAGAGTGATTTATTTATTAGCAATCATTAAAGTTGGTAAATTGGCAATACAGTGCAAATAAATAATCACTAATTTATGTGCAAATTGGCAATTTTCAAAACTGAATTTTGAATCGTTTATTCAAATTGGTTCATGTCATGTACATTTTCTTTTTTTGAATAATAATAATAATATATTATTTCAAAAATAATTGTTGCCAATTTGAGGAAGGAAAACTGACTGAATGAAACTTCAAGAAAACTCTGCACTGCTATGGGTAAAGCTGATGTGGACGGATCAATGCTTTTAAACCAGTAAAATAAATATCTGCATTAAGTACCACCTTCAATACCACATTCAGTAAAATCTGAAAAAGAATTAGAAGCATTCTTCTCAAACAATGAAAGAGTATTGTGGAAAATAATGCAATAGAAAGGCAGGAAAGCATAGCTAATGGCACTCACAAGATTTCAGTCCATGATGACTACAAAATGCAATTGACATTAATTGTTAGAATTTGTGGCAACTATCTTACAAAATTAAAATTTAGGACCACTGACATGAGAATTAACAGATTGCTCTTGGGTACAGAAAAATACTGATACATATCATTTAAACTTGTCAATTGAACTCACCTGTGGATCAGGGTTTGATACCACTCCATAGGAATACCCTGATGTAGCCACTGGCTCAGCAGGCATGGATGGGGTGAAGATCTGCGGCTGAGGCTGTTGCTGCCCCATGGACGATGCTGCCCCCAGGTCACTAGTAGGGGGTGGATAGATGTGGCTACCAAGGGGCTGGGGAGGAGCTACACCAGATAGGATGGATGAAGTGCTGTCAGGGGCTGATGGAGGAGGGCTGGCACCATCTCCTTCAGATGAAGGGATTTGAAAGATATGGACATCAAATTAATCAATGCCAGAACTGATAACATCTTAAATGCATTATTAAACATTTGAGGGACTATGATGCAAAAAGTATAAATAGAGGCAAGATAACCCAAAGCAAAATTTTGTACAGGCCATTCCTCCCTCATGAAGGTTAGCTTTTGGGCCCTTCTGCCGCATTCTGTTCGATTAATAAGGCTACCTACATATTGCTTTGGGAAACTGTGTGTGACAAACATTAACCCACCATTTGCACTTCTGTTCTTTTACGCTTTTTTGCTATTTTACACTCTGGTTTATGTCTATACCATATTCTGAAAGGACAAGTCATCTCAACTGTTTTTTTATCTACACATCGGGCATACCATCTCCACAGTGGGAGAACAGTAAACTTCTTTAGAAAACTAATGATCATACATATACCTGATGGTGCAGTGTCCTTTACCTCCTCCCCAGGTGCTACTTCTTTATGATCATCACTGCTTACTTCTTCCATCATGATGACAATGAAAGAAAGTAGGTTATGTCAATACCTATGCTGGTAAATAAAATAAAACAAAATACTCTGGTAAGAGTTGATGATCATCAACTCCTCTACATCACATCCTGACTTATGGATCTTGTGGTGTATTCCTGTAGAAATAGTGTCAATCTTACGTAAAAATAGATCTATCATGCCTGTTTATAGTTCTAATTGACCTTCAAATCTGCAGTATAGCAGTATGAATGCAGGTTATGACAGAAACATGGCTGTACGCACATAAGGGGGGGGGGAGCAAGGGGACAGTTGCCCCCCCCCCCCCCCCGACATTTTCAAAACTCCATTTTTTTTCTAATGACCTTGTGACCCCCAAATCTAATGAGTGGTGATGTGTGGTGAAATATGGGAATCTCTTTGAAAATCTAAGTTACATGTATAGCACTTATACATGTGCAAGCTTATCTGAGAATGAGATAAGCTTGTACTCCATAGTAGTCATTGCGGGGGAAAAGCTTCAGTAGCTTTTGTGTGTATTCCCAGGTGTTTGGGCTTGGTAGAAAATCACACATGAGAGGAAAGTAATCATTTAAAATTCCATTTTCACCTCTGAATCCCCAAAGTGTGGCATATTAAGAGTTGAAGAGTCCCTGAATCAGATAATCTGATAATCTAACAAATTTAAGAAAATTAAAAAAATCTTGCTTAGGGTAATTTTGTTGTCTGTTTTTGACTGCTGCAATGATGAATGTTCGCTACAGTCCCACACACGTTTTGCTCTAGTATGACTATGAGCAATGTAGTTATAGCTTGTCAAGTTATAGATTCCTTCACAAATAAATAGGATGGGGGGTTGGGTGACCGGACATGTAACAAAAATGAAGCCTTCTGTTTTGTCTTTGGATTAAACAAAAACTATGCATTGATTTGTGCTAATCATCATCAATATTTGTTTGCTATAATATTGTCCAAGAGTTTGTGCAAAAATATTTAAGAGATTTGCTTGTGAACATTTTCAATTGGCTGTTTAAAATCGACTGTCCGGATATACAACCTGTCCGGACATCCAACAACTGGGTATAGATCCAAGAGCAGTCATGGCAGTCTATTTAAATTTATTTTAGATCTAGATCTATCTACTTTTTAACTTATGTAAGATCAGCACTAATAAAAGAAGAAAAAACACAATCAAAACATAGGGGAGGGGAGAATAAGACAAAGGACAATTGTTAAAACAAAGAAGAAACAAGACATTTTTGCTGACCAAACCATTCAGATTCAGATTCAGAAAAGTTTGTTTTCACGATTTCTGTTACCGAGGAGACTACACTACATCGATATCTACGAGTGGGACAAGCTTAAACATAGGCAATTTGTTCTTCACTGTAATTCATCACTTTGAACTAAATGAAGCTTAACATTTATATAAAATCTTTCACTCATTCATTAATAAGACAAATACTTACTTGACAATAATTTTAGCAAATTAAATCAGAAGAAACTTGCCACGTAATCGCAGATTCCAGTCTAGCCTATTTTGATGTGTGACGTCACAGATACGTCACTACTAATATGCCACGCAATATTTTAAAGCTAAAAATAGGCAAAGCTACCCCCAACATGTACAATGAAAAGGCCCATTTGCAGTGGCGTAGCTCGTTAAATGAGGGAAGGAAAGAAGCGAGAGGAAATAGGGGATAGCGGATTTAGGAGGGGAGGGGCAGTGGTCTTGATCAATGAAATATTTCGTTCCAGTATTTTATTTCTAATTTGTTTTTTGAATTTGTATCTTTTATTGATATTAGAGCAACAAAATAATTAACAGATGAGTTTAAAATTCCAACATTTATCCACCGGCGTAAATCCGTTTTGGGGTGGGGGTGGGGGGGGGGGGGGGGGGGAATGATCAAAATCTTTTCCCCAAGATTTCTAGCGCGAACTCACACATGAGTTCTCACCCTCATCCACACACGCTCCCCCATCCCGTATCTCGGGTTTTTAATAGCATTTCAAATTTGTTTTAAAAATATGTTTGTATTTTATTACAATATAATTTTAGTTTATGATAGAGTTATCAAAAATTTAACTAGCTGAGATATCATTTCTTCTGTTAAAAGTGTGCGGGGGTATATGCCACCTCCTTCTCTCTCTCTCTCTCTCTCTCTCTCAAGTGGGGGATATATATCCCCCATCTCGCGGGATTTACGCCAATGCACTTATCGGGAGTCTAAATAAGATCTCCTTTCTTATAATGATAATCCATGGAGGGAAGCCGCAGAATCCATACCGTCCATGGCGCTTCAGGCCTTAGCTGCAAGCACCTGCTATATAATGCTAGAAACTGATTTCATTCATTTGGGTCGTCCAGAGGAACGTGTCATTCTGGTAACATTATAAAACCCAAAGGTAAAGCATGATAATGACTCAAGCCAAATAGCCCGACGGCTCACATAATCATGATAATTATTATGAGAACGACATATCGGTCTCGACGGCCTCCTCCGTACTGACTACAGACTTTTGAAATTGTAACCCTCTACAGTTTTGTGGAAGTAGCATCCTCGCAATAGTTTGTTGACGCTACTTTTCGTATACAGTAGGTCCCAGAAAAAAAAATCTCAAGTACTTTATAGGAAATAAAGTTTAAACTAGTACCGTATTTAATTTTAGAGTTTGTTCACCCAACAAACTTTGTACTTATCTAATGCAAATTTGAGAAATAAGGACATCACAAGAAACTTTGGCTATCTTTCAAAATAATAATTACATGTGTTATTGGGATGCGGGGTGTTTTTCTTTTTTTCTTTCTTTCTTCTTTCTTTCTTCTTCTTCTTCTTCTTCTTCTTCTTTTTCTTCTTCTTCTTCCTCTTCTTCTTCTTCTTCTTCTTCCTCTTCTTCTTCTTCTTCTTCTTCTTCTTCTTCTTCTTCTTCTTCTTCTTCTTCTTCCTCTTCTTCTTCTTCTTCTTCTTTTTTATTTTTTTATTTTTATTGTTTTTAATTTTTTGCAATTGTTTATTTACCAGGATTAAGAAACAGTGCGTCAAGTTCGTGTATAAATTCATTTGTGTAAAACTGTGAATTTAAGTGACAGAGATGACGAAAGATTACAAACATTAAAGGAGTTATACTTGCAAGTTGATGAAGAAGAAGGAGGAAGAAGAAGAAGAAGAAGGAGGAGGAGTAGGAGGAGGAGGAGGAGGAGGGGAGGGGGAGAAAATAAGAATAACAGTAATCATGGTAATGATAATGTTATGAAGAAATACTAGGGAAAGGAAAATCATGAAAAAGGGGAAAACGAAAGAAAAATCGGGGAAATAGAAAATAAAAGAGAAAACGATAACGCAGGTCAAAAATGGCAAATGATATACAGTAGTTTGATTGTAGTCATGGTAGTGAAGGCTATTACATGGGCTCATTCAGTAGAAAAAGCTCCTGCAAAATAATATCAACAACAACATAAACAACTTATATATGAAAACATCAAAACATATTTAATTGTACCAATAATACAAATGCGTATCCAACAAAGAGGGCATATTATAAACTGCAACATTATCAGGATTATCTAATTATGATTATAGCTATAAAGATGCCTAGATTCATGTACATGTAAAGTGCAGAGCCGACTTGTAATTATATGCCCCTAGTCTGAAGAACGGAGAAAAATAAGCAAAGCAACTGTAATGACAAAAAACATGTCGACTTTTCATTATATATATCATTTCAACAATATATTAAGCCTTAGCCTTTGGCAAGACATCAAAATATTCAGGTCTTTAAAAATATTCCTCCTGTATTTATTCATCCATAAAGAAATGAAATGAAATGAAAAATAAAAGAAATAAATAAGGAATAAAGCATAATTGATATCCTACAAGCAGGCAATTTATGTATTAGCAGTTTTTCATATATGACATTTATTTTCGAAATAAACGGGGATCAACTTTAGTACTGAATATATGAAATATATTTTCAGAATAAAGAAAGCATCATATCCCAGTGACGATGAATTACATTTCCATTTTGGTAACTTAAATAAAAATTAAATTGAAAGAGTGTTGTATGTGAAACAGATCTATAGGCCTATAATATTGATACTTAGGAATCTAATGAATATCCATGGCGCAAGATTATGTTCAAGTAAACTTAGACCTTTCTATATATTATATTAAAAAAATCAAATGATGTGCATATCCTTCACATACTCCAAGATATATCTCAATGAAACTCCATGAATGCAAAATGATATCTCGTTTTTTTTTGTTTTTGTTTTTTGCATGATTATGAACTCCATTTCAAAACGTGATGGAAGGAGCTGGGGGGGGGGGGGGGTGGGGACCCCGGTATTGTCATTCTATATTCAAAGGTGTAACCATGATCGTTCTGCAACCCAGAATTTGCCCCCTATTTCGCGTATTTCGCGGTGTTTCAAGTACATTTTTTTAGCCATTTTACCCCTATTTGGCACAAAACGGGTACAAATTGGCCTTTAAAAAACACCCTTATTTTTCGCATTCCAAGTACATTTTTTTTTGCAAACAAGGACCAGAAAAAAAACCCCACCCTTTTTCAATTTCGAGTAGAGGTCTACAAGCTCCAAACACCCTTTTTTCAATTTCGAGTACAGGCTCATGAAAACAGTCCTTTTTTCGAAAAAAGGTATTTAAAAAATCGAAAAAAGGTTAAAAAAAAAAAAAAAAAAAAAAAAAAAAAAAAAAAAAAAAACCTTTTACGCGAAATTTCGAACGATCATGCGTACACGAAGTCAATAAAGAGTGACAACACCGGGGTGGAGACCCCCTCGCAAAGTTGAGTACTCATTTTGAACAAAATACATATGACGTTTGTTTACATCTTAATGATTGTTAATAACCCTCTCCTTGAACCGCTTGCGGAGAGAAAGAAATGCCTATCTTTCTTCCACTACAGATATTTGCATCCTTCCTCATTAAACAAGAGGGGGCCCCCTTCCCCACCCCTATATAGCCCTGCGCCCCACTCTGAGCACCCCTGCAAATGCATTCACTGTTTTTCATTGACATTCATTGATAAATCACGTTCAAAATCGTAACGAGGTGAATTCCTTGTGGACTTTCCTCCCATAAAACGAAACTTTGTCATTCTATTTGCGTCTAGCAGACAAACTTACTTTTCATAAACAATAAAATCTGATATCATTATCGGTTCTATAGTCAACGATGTTTGTATTGTATGCTAAAATAACTAATTGTAAATATATGGTTTTTCTGTATGGGCACAGGCATCAGGAGTGAATAGGCCCAATCTGCCCATTAAAAGGCTTTTCCAATACCCTCTCTAATCTTTTATGCACACATGCTCCTTTGATAAATTAATACAGGAAGGGATTTTTTTTTCTCCTCTCGTGCCCCTCCCCTTAAAAAGTATTCTACCCCCTAACTGAATTCGAAATGCACAGTTCAACACATAACTACACTAAAACGTTGCAACATTGCAAGTGTATACAATACAAGTTAAAATCAAGAGTTGATTAATTAACCTAAAGAAAAATGGGAGTTCCGTATCCCCGGTTAACCTACTATCCTACACAATTGAAACAAATCAATCGACGACAATATCATCGACACATGATCGAAGAACCTATGCCTGCATTATCATGATTATTATCATCAGTCATTCCATATACATGATATACAAATGACGTCATTAAAACTAAACGGTGTTTATATAAAACACAATATACACAAATTAATTTACAACTTGTAGCAGTGCAGGTGGCATTGTTATTTTACTTCTTAAATGAGTAAATACAGTACAGCAGGATAAAGTTCCGCTCTTCAAACACATTATGATGCTAAATATCTACTTTATAGGTTTGGTTATTGTCTAAAGGACAGAACTAACCTATTATGGTCAAGTATATGGCCATCAGGACAGTGTAAGGTCATCTGCATTATCTAAGTTGGACAATGCATGGAACGAGAGAAATTTTCGCATATACACTGCTTATTAATACACAAGCATGAAACATGATGAGATGCACCAGGCACGCATCAAACTTTCTTCTGCGACAGCGCTGCAGCCTATGCATCGGACTTCCTCTTGCTACATGCAAAACACTGTACCCCTCCAAAACAAACTTCATAAAGATGCACTGAATTGGAGAGGAAAATAAAAGCTGAAAGCATATTATTACGATATTTTACCTCTTAGATTTAATACATAAGACAATAATTTTACAATCATATGGCAATTGATTTGTAACATTATGCATATACATCCCCTTTTGTTGTTGTTGAATTGGGATTTTTACAGACGTGCATCAATCAAAATTGTTTACGTCTGGGACCGACCTTTAACGTCACCATCCGAAAGATGTGACTCAGAGACTCGAACCTGGGTCCGCTGAATCAGTACATAACGTTCACTGGATTACATGCGCACACCACAACGCCCATGCACTTTTTGACTCAATAAGGAGAAAGCAAGAAAATGTGGTTTTAATATGCAATACAAACGCAATCCGTATAATTTCAGAGATCTTTCCGTACTTTTGAAATAGTGAAATAATTCAGATGTCTGATTTATAACACAGATACGTTTAAACCTCTGTCGGTGGTTCATCTATATACACGTCATTAGACCAAGACATCCTGATTTCTTCATGGTCTTTGTAAGAATCACCAGACTTTACTCTCTTTCTTTCACTCTCAGTCGCCCCTTTTAGAGGCGAATATTTATACTTCTTGGATGACTGTTTTCTACTCCCTCCTTCCAACACACCCTCTTCCTCAATCTCTGACATTTTGTCGATGATCTCTTTCACGAAAGCATCTCCTTCTGAGATCACGTGAGTATTTTCTATCTTATCGGGGTTCGATGACTGTGGGTTCGCCCCCTCCTCTGTGTCAACAGACTTTGAAGTTTCAGAGAGATGGCTGTATTTGACTCTCTTTGATGAATGTTTTCTGCCTCCAATATTCGCATCGCCTGCCTCGTCAATTTCTTCCAATACCGTTCCCATGGAAACAGACGCCGCGTGATAAGGCGGCGGTCGATCGCTGTCCATACCGACTTGGATCCTCTCAGCATCCAAAGGGGAGTCGGCGTTCAGTTCATCATCCGTGGCGTTGTCGACTTCTCCCCTCATCATACTCTGATCGACGGGGATCTCGGCGTCGGCGTCGAGATTATCTTCGTTGGCTGCCTGACCCTCTGCGAGTCGTCTCCTTTTCTGTTTACGTTTCTTCTTGATGGCGCAGTAAGCACAGCAACATGCCGTGATTCCGATGACTAAACCCATCCTCGACTTGGGACGTGTTATCAAAAGACGTCCGGACTTTCGTCTTTCGAGGATTCCCCTTGTGGATGCCACTTACTTTGCGTCACATGAAAGACGCAGTGTCAGATGACTCTTTCGTCAATGATTTTAACCTGCAGAAATGAAAACGAGCAGAGAATTAATTTCCTAAACGTCCGTTCATCGATCTCTCCATTTTGTTTCATCCCACCTCTCTGTTCCGTACACTCTTTTTTTTTTTTTTTTTTTTTGGGGGGGTCTCTATCCCCCTCTCGCTCTTCCATCTACTTCTTCTCTTCTTCTCCTACTCTACATTTCCATTCCTCTTTCACCCCTGTATCTCTCTCTAAGCGACGCAAATTTCATGAAGATGGTGACGACATTGATGATGGCATTGGTGATGTTGATGATAGTGAGGGTGATGACGGTGGAAGTTGTGGCGGTGTGGTGGTGAGAATAATAATGATGATGACCTGATGACCGTAATGGTAATTTTGATGATGGTGATGACCGAATGGTGGTGGTGATGATGATGATGATTATGATGATATGGTGGTGGTGGTGGTGGTGGAGGTTATAATGATGATGATGCTATAATGACTTTGATGATGATGGTGATTCAGATGATGACAAGAAGGATGACAAGAAGGATGATACGTGAAGTAACATGTGATGCTAATACCCCGTTACGTTTTCATGGTTTGTTTAGTTTATCAGGACCTGCCGCTTGTTCATTTCATCGCCCAACATTGCAGTTCTGCAAGTCAGAAATAGATATTCATACAAGACGGTGTACGCTGACTGACAGGATTTTTTTCTTCCAACAAAAAAAAAATGCTAAGAAGAGGATCAAACAGTCGCCTAAAAGTCTTTAAATCTTCGAACTGCAGAACCAGTCATCTGTTCATATAGCTTTTATGGGCAGACTATTAGCCATAAAACTATAGTACCCTATACTATGAAAAAATTATAAAACTTACCATGTTTATGCCAGTATTTTGGTAGGCAGAGAATCTTTCATCATCGGAAAAGGAGATTATCCATCCATTAACGCTTCACTTCTCCAGAAAACCGGTGTTATCAAAGACCACAATGCCAGAAACAATGAATCCCCCGAGTTATAATTGCATACAAAGCCATGCAATAAAAGGGGAACATGCCATGCGTATAACGTTTATAATTGCCCTGTTATAAATTAACTCCTTTGGGTGGAGTAATCATTTTTGGTCAATAATTAACCGAAATTGTGTATACCCTGTCTGTTAATCTCATCAAGGTCTTCTACGTCATCGTGGATCATCATGGTCTATTATTTACAGTTATTCAAGCTTTAAGAACACTTATATTTAAAGTGGATTGTGGTAAAAAGCCACAGAGTAGGTCTAGCCATTGGGCAACTGACGCGTGTGTGTGTGTGGGGGGGGGGGGGGGGGGTGGGGTGGGGATTGGCCTGAATTAATTTTGTTCATTATTCATAAGAGAATGAGAAAGGTCTAGAAGGGATAGTATCAGATCTTTAAGTTGCCTTCCCGCTCTCCCTCCCCCACGCCCCCCTCTCTCTCTCTCTCTCTCTCTCTCTCTCTCTCTCCCCCTCTCTTAGATTTGAAAGGTCACAATTCCAAATGCTCGGGGCGCAAGTGATAGATGAAATCACATACAACAAATAATATAGCCTACCGTTCTAGCAGCTTCCCACAAAAGAAATTCATATAATTATGATTGTGAGGCTCTTTACTTCAAAAGACTACAGAAAGTACATTAGCTTTCGGTTCACATAACCTTTATATTGACGATAGTTTATTTACACCAGGCCCATTACATTGGCCCCTCGCTTTTGATAAAGGCATTAATTCTATTTTTTTAAAATCCAATTGATATGTTTATCCAAATGATATGTTTTCCATTAAAATTCCAGAGATTTTATTTCAATAGCCCTCATCATGCAACAATGAGCATGTCAAAAAAGAGTAAATTATTGTAATGCCACTCCAAGCAATGGCACAAAAAGGGAATTGTGCCATGTATACCCATGATGGTAACCGAAGCAATGGTTTGCAGAAGGGGCAATGGGAGCTTTGAGCGCTTTCTTCTTGGCCTATACGCCCTAAGGGGCGGTCGATTGAAAAAGGAATTTACACTTGAAATGTTTCATTCCATTTTTTAAAATGAAAGATAGCCTGATTGGTTAAAGAATAATTCATTTTCAGATTTTTATGACGTAATCACTTTCAGGTTTTTCATTAATTTTTATACAGTTACTAAAATTCATAAGGTCCAAAAATTTACTGTAATGGCTTCCTTTTGTATAGGAGTGTTGCTGTCACGGAGGAATACTTGGTCCTATTTAATGTTCTTTAGCTTTTCTTAGGTTTTGTTTGCAAGTAATTACATATTAAACACCATTTTGTTTAAAAGCACACAAATATTTGAATATATGTGTACAAGAATGATCATGCTGCATTGTTATATTCATCTTTATGCAAATTTGTCCGTCCGTTCGTGACAGAAAGAAAATATGTATTTTTTTTAAATCGGTAAGGTAAAAATCGAAGCAAAAACATGCTGACCTAAAATAGCTAGAGAAATATAATGTGTATGAATGAAACCTAAATTAACCGAATATTAAACTAAAAAATGATATGAAAATAATATTGTCACTGACATACACCAATTTGTCACTGACGGGCAGTGCAATATACTGCAATGGTATAATTTTTTAATAGTTGTTGGTTCATCATATATTTTTATTCAAAGTATCCAATAAATGGTACAATCCCAAAATAGACGCAAAAATACCCCCCCCCCCCCCCTCTAGCTCAATATGCTTTAAAGTCAGTGATAACATAAAACCCTTATGAACAATTGTATAACTCTACTGGAAACCGGCCTTTAATATCAGTTTCTAAAGGACATCTCTTACAGGTATTTCTATAAGATGAATACTTATTTTCTTACTTCTTTTTTGTTATCATTAATTTTTGTCATATTCGAGCTGGTTTAAAGCTAATGTCCGTACTTGACACTCAAAATGTCTGTCCGTGACAAAAGTTTTTTTGCCATTCTAGCAAAAGTTACAGCTTGCTTCAAAATGCTTTGCATATCAGTAAAGACAACTTACTTGACTAACATCTGCACTTAAAAGAAATTATTTGTGTTGTTTCGTTTCTAAGATTGAAAATACAAAAGACTACCTATAAGTCTACAAACCTATTTCTATCTTGTCCGTCAGTATTCAGGTGATATTGAATATTTAATGGTTCCATCTTTATTAGGTAACCATAGCACCAAATTCTATCAGCATTTAACACTTTCACAATGAAATATAAAATAGCTCAACTCATTTCATTTTTACAAGCCTTCAAACTTTCAAAATTTGTTAGATGTCCGTCCCTGACAAACTGATCAGGCTCAAGAACATTATGACTCTAATCAGCCTGGTTTGCTCAAAATCCAACACTGCCCATTTTACCTGGCGACGAAATATTACGTTCACCTGCATGTACTTCAGTAGTCAGAATGCAAATTTTAAATTGCATTCAGTGTTGCTAGGTCGGGCAAACATGTTGACTTGCCGAACTAACAAAACTTCATGCATGCAATTTACAATCTTACTATTACAATAACATGCAACATGTCAGGAATCCGAGAGGTGGAAATTAGTTTTCAGAATTTCTCTCTACCAAATAGTACAATAAACAATAAATGACATAAGAAATAATATTCCATGACCCCCCCCCCCCTCTCTCTCTCTCTCTCTCTCTTGCCTAGTCTTTTTGCATCTTCGCACTTTATCCATACATGTAGCCCACGAAAAATTTGTACTAAAATGGTTCAGAAAAAAAAAAAAAACCTGTAAAAACGAATTCCCACTACTCGGATTCATTAGGAAATCTTAAATGTTATACCGTAGAGGGAACCTTATTTTAATAGTAATTGCCATAATTATGTAAGATTTTATAAATTGTGTAAGGTTCAAGCCTGATTTTTCTTAAAATGACTCTATCACTGCTGTAGCCCGAAAGTAGGTTATCTACTGTATGACGACTATACACGGGTGCCAGTGATAACAAGAGTGGCATAGGGCGCTAAAGATCCCTCTGGCTCTGCATGTATTGTTCTATGCGTAAAAGATTAACACCATCATCGCTAAACCATTATTCTCAGGCAGTGCCAGTACAAAAAAAAAAAAAAAAACGTTGTCAAAAAGGATGTCAAAAAATGTCAAATGCAGCAGCACATCCCAGGCGTACAAAGGAATTTAAATCCTTCAATGATAGCCCGTGATACGGTATGCGTGGTATGAGACTACAATAAAAGCTCGCGTGGCGTACATGAAACGCCGCGCCCGCCCAGCAATGAAAAGTGATTGGTTCGTCTGCTCGAACCTCGTGATGTAATATACTTGTCCAAACCCAGTGAAGGATAGCGCGCGCGAAAATGAATTATGGTGCAAAGTGAAAAACACAAACTCGTTCCAGATCTCTACTAGACTTTGTCGTTGACGGTCGCTTTCGAGATTTTCGTAGCTTATTGCTTCGTTTGCTGGTTCTCTGACTTTGCGGTTTGTTGAGTATTCAGGACTTCACTCGTGATGCCTTTCTACTACAACAACCAGTACGGACTGAAGTGCGTTGAGAACACCCGCGAGGGTACTCGATGCAGGAGGGAGGCACCCCCGCCTGGATACAGGTGCTGGCAGCACGAAATGTAAGTCAATTGAAAGTTTTTCCAGAAATTGAAACAAAATTACTGAACTCGAGCTCACAGTCCTTTAGGCCATTTCCATTATAAATCTAACATATGCTATATTTTTATTCATTTCTGTGTGGTGCTATATCCTGTACAAAATTTTGCTTTTCATTATTTTTGTTACGTTTAGCTATGAAAGGACACCCAAACTGAAGAATTTGCAAGCTAAGTTTTTTAGGCAATATTGACAACAAATACCTTCGATTTTTTATGAAAATTATTGAACTTTTATCATAGTTATATAGAACAGTCTTTATAATGGCTCGTAGTAGAACATATATCCTCTTTTTATTTCCTTTTTGTAAAGAAGCAATATCCATGCATTTGCTTTTACTTTGCTATTAAATGTCATGGATTTATTTCTATTTTAAAAGAAATGACAAAATCCATAATTGAAATCCTTTACATTTATTTAAAGTGATGACTTGAATTTCATGTAAGAACTAAACCTTTGAAAAATGTAAAAATATTAAAAATTAAAAAAATATCTGTCTTTTGCATAGCTGTTGCATAATTATTTCTAATATCTCAGAATCTAATAAAATCTAAAAGCTCAGAATGTGTTACAGGAAAGGAGGCATATTGTTCACTTGATTTGATCAGCTTTTGAGTGGACAGCAGGAATGCATATTGAAACATGCTGGGGTCAAAATGCTGTGAAAAAAATGTTGACATGCAGGGTTACAACTTGTAGTTGATATCTTGATATGTTGAAATAGTAACTTTATTTCTCATTGCAAATTCAGAATTTTGTAGGCCATACATTTTGACAGTACATAAACTGGCTAGTATTCCAACGTTTGCACTGTTCAAGAGTATAAAGGAGCAATATGAAACAATTGTGCCTAAAATCCCCACAAAGACCGCACATCTGAGCATATTTCATGTGGCTGCCAACCTCTTTTAGTAACTTGAGGATAGAAATCACACAATAATTAAAATTCTTGGAAAATATTTGCTTTTTACAAACTACAGGATTATAAAATATCCTTTTTCCATCCCATTCCTTTTTTTTTTCAGATTGCCAGCCGAGGTCCAGTGTTCTGCACGTATTGGGCCTCATGGAAATGGTAGGCGTTGCACCCGGCGTGGACGTCATTCGCTAGACGAAAACGCCGTTGAGCTCTACTGCACGCAACACGGTATGTATTTTCTCAAATTTACACCTCTCTATACCCTTGAAATTATAAATCTTTGCCCAGTGCAAAGTACTGGAAATACTTGGTTGCATATCACGCCGTGGATGCTTATATCATGTTGGTAATAGGTACCCCTTCAGTAATCCATAAGACTATGTCAGTTCATCGAGACTTGTTGATTTATCATATATTCATGTCCTGCCGACTTTAACTGAAAAAATGGAATAACTCAATATGTTGTTTTATTTATTACAGTCAACAAGTTGCACCGCGAGCACGGCACCGCGGAGGTCGTTTCTGCCCATCGCCAACGGCAGGAGGAGCGGCGAAGGAGGGAGGAGGAGCGTGAGCAACTCCACCCTAGACGGAGATCACCACGTCTGGTAGCGCGGGAGATCGCAGCTGCCGCCGCCGCTCAGCTCGCAGCAGCTAGAGAGCAACGTCGTGCCGCCAACCGGGCAAACCAGAACCTGCGGAGGTCGGCCCGGATTGCCGCAAGGCGAGGCAATGTGTGATCGTAGCCTGGAGTAAGTAAAATATTTTGTAATATCAATAAAAATATTTTGTCATGCCCAATGATAGCTTCAGTTGATGATTTGATAATGTCAGATATAAAACAACCTTCCTTTTCATGCAATAAGTACAAACCCAAATTAGTGTATACCCTCTTTACACCTGTAGTGTAAACTTTACAGAAATATTTGGTGAAAATGTTGAATTAACTAAAAAGCTGTGTTCATGTACCTTCCTGAAATTGTAAAATCATGTTCCATACTGAATTATTCTTACATTGATGCTGTGCTGGCTCTGTTTAATATGTACAGTGTCAATTTAATTAAGCAAGTTTCATATATACTATATAATGGAAAGTGCATTCTGACAAATGGATACCCCCCACGAAAAATAAATTTAAAAAGGAGATGAATGGAAGGACAAAAGTTGTGCCAAAAAGCCTCATATTCTTTTGCTTGATATTCACTCGCAATACATTAATTGTCATTTTACTTAAATTTTTGCTTTTGCTTTTTGATTGCATTGACTTAATGCTGTTCATACTCAAATTTGTACCGAAAAAGAATAATTTCTTAATTATGTATTTCCTTTTCATTAAATACAGACTGATCCGCAGAAGCAGCAGGGGGGAGATCAAGGGGGGATACTTGGTCGAACACTGCTGATGGTCTCGTGACGTAAACGCCTTGCCACAGGAGTGGCAGGGAGGAAGACGAGACGGGTATTGCATGGCCACTCAAACCAGGCCCGCTGCTTTATCATGGTCGCTAAGAAGGTTGGGTATGGTCAGTGGGGCCAGACGCCGGAGGCCATTCCTGATTCTTTGACCTGCCTGTATCCATGGCCGAGCAGGTAAGTTTCTGACTGGAGAATATATTTCGTACAGGTGTGAGTCTAGTTGATATGTCAACAGACTGTGGATATCACATGGTTCAGGGTACGAATCTTGCTGTGGCACTGATGTAGCACTGATTTGGCAAGGCATAATCTACATTACCACTCCACCCATTAGCAAATGGGTATCCGTGAGGATTGCTGAAAGCCAATGTGACCACCTTTGTCATTTCCCTGAATGTACACATGTGAATCGTGCAAAATGGAAGGAATGCTCCCAAAGAAGTGGAGATGGTGCACACTTGTGTGTGGGCTAGAAATCCAATGATGAGGGGCAATAATTTTAACATTGTAAAGGGCACTAAATTATGCACATAATGCACAGTAATAGATCATTATTTTTTGTAAAGATTAATTAATCTATTGAATGAAACTTGTGCAATGTGTTGGTGAAGAAAAAAAAATCTTGCTTTTCATGTTAATTATTACAGACAGGCTATCTTGAAAAAAAATCCTTTTCATATGAAAGAATAATTCATTCAATCGCACATAATTATGTTCCCATAGTGTTACAAATGCTCAAAATTTACTGTCTGGGAGTAATTTCAAAAGTAGTTTGTCTGCAGAAGTGATGTGTAATGTAGTTGTGTTTTCAGTAGGGTCCAAGCAATTGATTTTCAAAAAGCCTAGTAATTTAGTGGAAGACTCCTGTACCGGTAGATTTATATAACGATGCCACGTTATTGCAACTTATAGTGACTTACATTTGAAAAAAATTTAATTCTGATCATTCATCAAAATTTTATTGTTTTCCTCTTTAATGGACTGGTTTACATTTCTTTTGAATGAAGACAGTAATGGAATTCGATCTTTTTCTTATTCTTATACACAGAGCAGGACTCACCGAGGGAAGCGCACACACACAAGAAGGGTAAGTATGCAGGTATTTCAGTGTCTACCTTGTGACATAAGTTCCAACTCACCAAAACTGTTTGCCCATATTTCTGTTTCAGACCCTTAAGGTCTGTTGACAGTACATGTACATGTACACTACATGTATAATAGTTGATTACCAGCTGAACCTAAGAAAAGTGGATTCATATTCTTTTTCAATGTATGAAATGACCATGTTTGTAAGTAGTTCAGCAGTAGCCATTATATGCTATTTAAGCTATGGTGTAATGCAATCATTCCCTCAATTTATGATTGAGTGTATACTTATTGCCTGTGTCATCAAAAAAAAAAATAATGAAGAATGGTCCAAAATAATATTTTAAGATGTGTTAAATGCTCATGGAAAGAGCTGGTGTTTCTTTGCATTGATCAAAGATCAAAGTAACTTGTATTGCACAATATACATAAGATATATCATTCAGATAGATTATTCTATTACTGGGTGAATTGACATGTGTGTTTGTCAAATGTTCATAATATACAAAAATGAAAAAAAAACATAAAAAG
Organism: Echinometra lucunter; assembly: GCA_029962745.1. Classification (NCBI taxonomy): domain Eukaryota; kingdom Metazoa; phylum Echinodermata; class Echinoidea; order Camarodonta; family Echinometridae; genus Echinometra; species Echinometra lucunter. The sequence continues at coordinate 30,481,286 of CM057156.1, read as the reverse complement.
TTAATAACATTTCACATTTGAATTGTGAACTGAAAGAATGACTAAATGTGACTTTCTAGGAAGAATTGAAAAGAATTTGTAATTACTATACACACTTTCAGTTATTTCAGTGTTGAATTTGTTCATAAAATTATGTCATGTTTGTCTTAGTTTTTTAACAGGTTTAGCTCTGATGAAATTAAAATGAATATTTCTAATTGATAGATATCTTGATATACTCTAAGAATCCCAATGTGGAAAGCACAAGTGATACAGTCTGATATACGTGTATTTCTCTTTTCTATGTTTTATGTTCTAGTGAATTTATACTGTTTGCATGAGAAAGAAAATTAGTTTATCATGCTCATTAGGATCAAAATGGCAAGAATTGTCCATTTGCACATGTACTAAAGTAATAGAAACTGAAGAAAAATCAGGAAATTTGAAGATATAAGGTTATCACCATTTCTAAAGGCAGGAATTTTAGATAAGGTCTGTTCTGTAGAATATAGGAAAACTGGCAAAAATTATTCATCACAGATTATGAAGTCATGCAAGTGCAGTTTTGAAGGGCATTTCCAAGATGTTTGAAATTTGGACTTTCATTTATGTCTCCAATACTATAACAAGAAACTTGAAAATTCTTGCAGGCTGTAGTCTGGTTATTTGATACAATCATTAAGTATGCTAACATCTTTATAGTCAGTAACCTTGGATGTGCCCTGAAGCTAAAATGAATGTCATGATAATAGTTATTGAGATTATTTCCCATTATAAACTGATGCAGAGGAATTATTAGCAGTACCCAGAGATAAATACACGAGGATAGATACTGTAGGAAAATGAAAATGAAAATAAGAATAGATAAGATGATTACATGTAAAGGTTAATGAAATGAAATTATGGATATTGAAAGGTCTTAAAAATATAAGAAAAATATAAAAGGATACCAAATCTAAAAAAAAAATAATTAAAGTGAAATATATCATAAGTAAACTGGAAATCACTAGATACAAAAATAAAAAGAATGACAACTATTAAAGATACAAGATAAAAAATGGAAGAAAATTTAAAAGCAAAATAAATAAGAATGATAAAAATACAGAAAGATAAGCAAAATTTGAAATCAAAGGATAAACTTTGTTTTGATAAAAACATATATAAAAAAAACATTGGAAAAATAAAAAGATCGATAAAAAAAGATGAAATGTATAACAAAGGAAAAACTTGAAATCAGTAGAAAACAAAATAATTAGAATTGACAAAAGATACAAGATTAGAAATGTAAAAAAAAAATAAATAAAAAAAAATAAAAAGAGAAAGGGTAAAATCATAATGAAATATAAAACCAAGGAGCTTCAAACATGATAAAACATAAGATGAAACATCAGAACTAGATGAATCTTTGACTACGCGTGGTCGAACTTTATGCCTCCGCCATTACCAAATCAGAAATAAATGGCACTTTATGTTGATTTATTTTCATTTATACAATGACATCTTTGACCTTGAACTTTGACCTTGTGACCCCCAAATCTAATAAGAGCATTGCCCTTTCCACATGCATACATGACCAAGTTTGTTGAACCGTCAAATGGTTACTGAGTTATCACAAGAACGAACCATTTCTATGTAGATGACCTCTATGACCTTTGACCTTTGACCTTGAGACCCCAAAATCTAATCAGATCTTTGTCCCTCCCATATGCATACCTGTGCCAAGTTTGAAGTTGATAGGTCAAATGGTTCTCAAGTTATCGCGAGAACGAGCCATTTTTATGTGTTTTATTAACTCTATGACCTTGAACTTTGACCTTGTGACCCCAAAATCTAAACAGATCATTGTCCCTCCCATATGCATACCTGTGCCAAGTCTGAGGTTGATAGGTCAAATGGTTCTTAAGTTATCGCGAGAACGAGCCATTTTTATATGTTTTATTACCTCTATGACCTTGACCTTTGACCTTGTGACCCCAAAATCTAATCAGATCATTGTCCCTCCAATATGCATACCTGTGCCAAGTTTGAGGTGGATCTGTCAAATGGTTCTTAAGTTATCGCGAGAACGAGCCATTTTTATGTGTTTTATTACCTCTATGACCTTGACCTTTGACTTTGAGACTCCAAAATCTAATCAGATCATTGTCCCTCCCATATGGATACACAAGCCAAGTCTGAAGTTGATCTGTCAAACGGTTCTTAAGTTATCGCGAGAACGAAAACGGGACGGACGGACGGACGGACAGACAGACGTACGGACGGACGGACGGACGACCCGAAAACATAATGCCTCCGGCAACCACCTACGGTGGGCGGAGGCATAAAAATCAAATTTGATAGGTACTAACATCAAAATTCAAAGAATGGTGAAGCAAAAGATCTGTTAAAAAAGAAAGGGATAAAAGATTTTTAAAATGTAATGAACTGCTAAAAACTAAAACTTTAGAAACATTTATTGTATAATATTTATTATTTAGATAACATTTTCAGTACTTCACTTCACCAAATTATGAGTTTTAATAACTTTAAATGTTCTTTTGAATATTACCAGCTGTATGATATTGATTCCACTGTTCTGCTCTATGTCTCTTGAAATTTCTACAAGGATTTGATTACATGTACATGTACAGGGAATTGCGGGGGGGGGGGGGGGTAGACCAAAAATCTATCCGAAAATGTATTAGTGTAACTGCACTTCATCTTGATTTGAAAATAAACATTAAAATTCAATTAATTATGGATTCAAATTATACCTATGTGCATGAGAACATTAGATATATTCAGGTAAAAATAATCTCCCCATTTTTTAATATGAAATTTTTCAATTTGTTTTGGTTACCTTTTGTTAAGGCCTGTGGGAAAAGTACCAGAATTACCAGAATTACAAGTGGATGTTCATTTTTTTGAGGTGAATGATTCTTTTGGTGGGTATTTTGAAGAAGATGAAGTTTTATGACTCATTTACATTGTTATATTGAATTTTATTGGGTAGGTATAGTATAGGCATATATTTGACTAAGGAGTTTATAGTAACTCCTTAGTTTCACTTGGATCATGGCTTCACGGCTGGTTTTGATGGCTTTGGCTTGGGTCATCACTGAGTTATAGTGTGCATGATTTCACTCAAATCTAGTCTTTATTCATTTTCCAATCATTCTGAATGTTTTGCAGTGGCACCTTCTCTCCACTGCAGCAGGGATAGTCCCACACGCACTTTTGATGATACTATCTGGCCATTTTCTTCTGCTGTTTGGTCAGGTTTCATTGTTTTGTTTTGTTTTACAAAAATATATTGTACCTCTCTGAGTATTTTGTTTTTGTTATTGATTTTTTTGCCTACTGCTCAGGTTCATGATTATCTCATTCTCTGCCTAGTCTCACTTGATTCACTTTAAAGGGAACTGCTAACATTGTTTCTGGTCTATTAAAATAATTTTCATTTTCATGGGTACAACACTGATACTTACAAATGTTGTGGCCATATGAAAATGTAGGTGGTTTACATTAGCCATAATGTCATGTAGTTATGAAATATTAATGATTCAAAAACAAAATATGAAAATATCTACATCTTTTGTGTCAAAATTGCTTCGAAACTGCAATAGTTTTCTTCACTTTTAGCATAGTAAATGATATTTGTTTTGATTTATACTTTTGCATATCAGTAATTATATATCTAATATTAATTTAATGCGAAAATAAATTAGATATGATAATTTTTTTTACTCAGTGTTACCGGTTTCTTTTTTTTTTACTTTTGGCATGAAATGGTGTCATTTTTCTGTGTGTCCCTCTATCATTTCTCTTCTGACATATCACTTTGTAGCATGTGATTTCACACATGGGATGTCACACCCATACTATATATACATATATACATCTATACATACATATATATATATATATATATTTATACATATACATATATTTATACATATTTCTCTATTTTATATTCAATGTCGATTCTCAAAATTCCTTTTCATACTCACAGCATCTTTACAATTCTTACTCCACCATCCTCATTCTCATCTCATCTTCATCATTCTCACTCCAATCTCTCTTCACTAATATTGTTTTTCTGTTCTCTCTTCATCATTCTTACTCTATCCAATCTTTACCATTATCATTCTGTTTTCTCTTTACTATTCTAATTGAATCCTTTCTTCATCATTCTCACTCCATCCGCTCTTCACCTTTCTCATCTCATCCTCTCATCTTTCGCATCCCATCCTCTCATCAATCTCACCGTATCCTCTCTTCATAATTCTCATCCCATCCTCTCTTCATCATTTTCACCCCATCCTCTCTTAATCATTCCCATCCCATCCTTTCTTCATCATTTTTACTCCATCCTCTCTTCATCATTCTCATCCCATCCTCTCTTCACCTTTCTCATCCCATCCTCTCTTCACCATTCTCACTCCATCCTCTCTTCATCATTCTCATCCCATCCTTTCTTCACCATTCTCACTCCATCCTCTCTTCACCATTCTCATCCCATCCTCTCTCCACCATTCTCACTCCATCCTCTATTCACCATTTGCATCCCATCCTCTCTTCATCATTTTCACCCCATCCTCTCTTAATCATTCTCATCCCATCCTCTCTTCATCATTTTTACTCCATCCTCTCTTCATCATTTTTACTCCATCTTCTTTTTGTCATTCTCATCCCATCTCTTAATCATTCTCATCCCATCCTCTCTTCATCATTTTTACTCCATTTTCTTTTCATCATTCTCTTCCCATCTTCTTGTCATCATTCTCACTCTATCCTCTCTTCATCATTCTCATCTCTTCCTCTCTTCTTCATTTTCACTTCATCCTTTCCATCATTCTCATCCCATCCTCTCTTCATCATTTTCACTCCACCCTCTCTTCATCATTTTCACTCCACCCTTTCTTCATCATTCTCACTCCATCCTCTCTTCATCCTTCTCACTCCATCCTCTCTTCATAATTCTCATCCCATCCTCTCTTCATCATTTTCACCCCATCCTCTCTTAATCATTCCCATCCCATCCTTTCTTCATCATTTTTACTCCATCCTCTCTTCATCATTCTCATCCCATCCTCTCTTCACCTTTCTCATCCCATCCTCTCTTCACCATTCTCACTCCATCCTCTCTTCATCCTTCTCACTCCATCCTCTCTTCACCATTCTCACTCCATCCTCTCTTCATCATTCTCATCCCATCCTTTCTTCACCATTCTCACTCCATCCTCTCTTCACCATTTTTACTCCATCCTCTCTTCATCATTTTTACTCCATCTTCTTTTTGTCATTCTCATCCTCTCTTCATCATTTTCACCCCATCCTCTCTTCATCATTTTCACCCAATCCTCTCTTAATCATTCTCATCCCACCTCTTTTACCATTTTCACTCCATCTCTTCATCATTCTCACTCCTTCCTTTCTTCACAATTCTCACCCCATCCTCTTTGCATTATGTGCATCCGTCTCCTCTTCACCATTTTTCTAGTCATTTCTCATCCCATTCTATTTTGTGTTCCTGCCCTCACTCTATCTCTTTTCCCCATGTGTTTCCCATTTCTCTTTTTTGGCCTGTTCTCTATCTACTTTTCATTACATCCTTCCCATCATCTCCTTTTTGGGGAATTATAAATTCTTGCATATACTGTCCATGATATTCACAGCAATGAGAGTACCATTTTAAAATCAGTATCCATACCTCCAGATGACAGGTTTTATTTACTTAAGATATCTTGATAAACTCATTTTGTAGTAAAATTCCATAAACCTGGTGACTCTTTGGAACAATTAACACAAATAATAGACTTGCATCATTCTATTTAATACTGTAAATCAGATTTGGTCCAAGTTTCACAGGATACACATACTACAGTCCTTTTATTACTGAAGATATTCCTTCTCTTCCCTAGATGCCCTGATCTTGAGGTAAAAACCACCCCTTTCTGTTCTCCAGTCTTTGATACAGATATAAGAAGAGGTCCTCGTGTGATTACTTGTCATTGATTTTACCCCCTCCAACATCATTGGGTCTTTTAAGAAAAAAGCATGTTTGAATGATGAACATGAGATTCATAGCAAAATGTATGAAAGTCATTTTTGCTATCAATATCCTTTTCGGTGTATTTCCCTGAAATGTGCATACACATCACAATATCAAGGGCTGATTCTTTCAATAATTTGAATCAATGGTTTTAAAGATCAGTACATGTGCTCTATCAGTATTTGTATTCTTTCATATTTTAATATAATTTCAGTTTGCAGTGTTTTCATTCTTTGGTAAAGAGTAAGGCTCTTGGTGTAGATTATGCCATTTATGGCATTTTTTTTTCTTGCAAACAATGAGCCTAAAGGGTCTTGACCCTTATGTTGTTGGAGAACAGCACACCCAGTCATTTGCATTTTTTTCAATTAAAAGAATATTAATTGTTTTCTTTATCGCTTTTTATAATCTTGTTCGAGTTAGCACAGGTTTTCCTTTTCTGCTCCAGATATATCACTCTTTTTTTCTTTTCTTGTTCAGTTTGTGTTGTCTTTTTTTTCTTGGAGAAAGTGTCCTATAATGTATTTCCCTTTCAAGTAAGGGGATCCATATACCTTTTGAATTATAATTTATTGTAGGGCTTTATTAACTTAGGTTTCTCTGGATTTGACAGCCAAGTGAGACATCACTTTTTCATGGGGGGGGGGGGGGGGGGGGTAAACCCATTTCCAACTACTGGGTGGAATTCCCCCTGGGCTAAAGGTCTGTGTACTTGTTTATATATATATATATATATATATATAGATAGATAGATATAGAAATACTAATATGGTATTTTATGGTATTACCACTTCATTTTTTTTTATAGTTTAGTAAACAGATATTTCAAGAGTTTTGTGAGTATTTTCTTGATATATGAAGACTTCTACTATAATGGATGATACAGGGGTTTTTTCTGTCTTTTTTTTTTTGGGGGGGGGGGGGGGAGTGGCATGACAAAGTTTTTGCTGGATTCTGTGGCTGCAGGGGTATCATGTATTTTTCCTGCATCTTTATTGGGGGAATTCTAAATACATTTTTGGTATGTGTGCATTTTGTTTTGTATACTTGTATTTTGTATACCAGTCAGTGTAAAGTGGATTATAGAATTTTTTTGTGTAGTTTAGGCATGGCTGGGGGATGGTGTTCCTGTGAATGATGAGCCTACTGGACATTGTCCCTTAAACTGTAGGTGAACGGCACGCCCAGATATTTTTTTTCTATTTTTTTTTTTTTTTTTGGGGGGGGGAGGGGTTTTGATAATCTAGGGTTTAAGTGTGAAGGTATTAGCATAGGTATAATGATGGCTAGGAGATGGTGTTCCTGTGAATGATGAGCCTACTGGACCTTGTCCCTTAAACTGTAGGTGAACGGCACGCCCAGATATCTTTTTTCTATTTTTTTTTTTTTTGGGGGGGGGGAGGGGTTTTGATAATCTAGGGTTTAAGTGTGAAGGTATTAGCATAGGTATAATGATGGCTGGGAGATGGTGTTCCTGTGAATGATGAGCCTACGGGGCCTTGTCCCTTAAACTGTAGGTGAACGGCACGCCCAATCATGGTTAAGTGGCTTATAGAATTTGTAGTGTAGTTAAGGCATAGCTGGAAGATGGTGTTCCTGTGAATGATGAGCCTACTGCGCTTCGTCCCTTAAATTGTAGGTGAACGGCCACCTAGACATCTTCTTTTTTTGGGGGGGGGGGGGGGAGAATGGTAATTTAGGGTTTAAGTGTAAGGTATTAGTGTAGGTATAATGCCTGGCTGGGAGATGGTGTTCCTGTGAATAATGAGCCTACGGGGCCTTGTCCCTTAAACTGTAGGTGAACGGCACACCCAGTCAGGGAAAAGTGGCTATTAGGATTTTTAGTGTAGGTTAGGCATGGCTGGGAGATGGTGTTCCTGTGAATGATGAGCCTACGGGGCCTTGTCCCTTAAACTGTAGGTGAACGGCACGCCCAGTCATGGTTAAGTGGCTTATAGAATTTGTAGTGTAGTTAAGGCATAGCTGGAAGATGGTGTTCCTGTGAATGATGAGCCTACTGCACCTCGTCCCTTAAATTGTAGGTGAACAGCCACCTAGACATCTTCTTTTTTTGGGGGGGGGGAGGGAGAATGGTAATTTAGGGTTTAAGTGTAAGGTATTAGGGTAGGTATAATGATGGCTGGGAGATGGTGTTCCTGTGAATGATGAGCCTACTGGGCCTTGTCCCTTAAACTGTAGGTGAACGGCACGCCCAGTCAAGGTTAAGTGGCTTATAGAATTTGTAGTGTACTTAAGGCATAGCTGGAAGATGGTGTTCCTGTGAATGATGAGCCTACTGGGCCTTGTCCCTTTAAACTGTAGGTGAACGGCACACCCAGTCAGGGAAAAGTGGCTATTAGGATTTTTAGTGTAGGTTAGGCATGGCTGGGAGATGGTGTTCCTGTGAATGATGAGCCTACAGGGCCTGGTCCCTTAA
>CM057156.1:30458226-30472336 GCA_029962745.1 Echinometra lucunter | reverse complement strand
GGCTGGGAGATGGTGTTCCTGTGAATAATGTGCCTACGGGGCCTTGTCCCTTAAACTGTAGGTGAACGGCACACCCAGTCAGTGTAAAGTGGATTATAGAATTTTTTTGTGTAGTTTAGGCATGGCTGGGGGATGGTGTTCCTGTGAATGATGAGCCTACTGGACCTTGTCCCTTAAACTGTATGTGAACGGCACGCCCAGATATCTTTTTTCTATTTTTTTTTTTTTTTTTTTGGGGGGGGAGGGGTTTTGATAATCTAGGGTTTAAGTGTGAAGGTATTAGCATAGGTATAATGATGGCTAGGAGATGGTGTTCCTGTGAATGATGAGCCTACTGGACCTTGTCCCTTAAACTGTAGGTGAACGGCACGCCCAGATATCTTTTTTCTATTTTTTTTTTTTTTGGGGGGGGAGGGGTTTTGATAATCTAGGGTTTAAGTGTGAAGGTATTAGCATAGGTATAATGATGGCTGGGAGATGGTGTTCCTGTGAATGATGAGCCTACGGGGCCTTGTCCCTTAAACTGTAGGTGAACGGCACGCCCAGTCATGGTTAAGTGGCTTATAGAATTTGTAGTGTAGTTAAGGCATAGCTGGAAGATGGTGTTCCTGTAAATGATGAGCCTACTGGGCCTCGTCCCTTAAATTGTAGGTGAACGGCCACCTAGGCATCTTCTTTTTTTAGGGGGGAGGGAGAATGGTAATTTAGGGTTTAATTGTAAGGTATTAGCATAGGTATAATGATGGCTGGGAGATGGTGTTCCTGTGAATGATGAGCCTACGGGGCCTTGTCCCTTAAACTGTAGGTGAACGGCACGCCCAGTCAGGGTAAAGTGGATTATAGAATTTTTAGTGTAGGTTAGGCTTGGCTGGAAGATGGTGTTCCTGTGAATGATGAGCCTACTGGGCCTCGTCCCTTAAATTGTAGGTGAACGGCCACCTAGACATCTTCTTTTTTTGGGGGGGATGGAGATTGGTAATTTATGGTTCAAGTGTAAGGTATTAGTGTAGGTATAATGCCTGGCTGGGAAATGGTGTTCCTGTGAATAATGTGCCTACGGGGCCTTGTCCCTTAAACTGTAGGTGAACGGCACGCCCAGTCGGGGTAGAGTGGCTCATAAAATAAATTTGTAGTGTAGTTAAGGCATGGCTGGGAGATGGTGTTCCTGTGAATGATGAGCCTACTGTGCCTTGTCCCTTAAACTGTATGTGAACAAGACTCCCAGACATCTTTTTTTTTCCATTTTTTTTTGGGGGGGGGGGGGGGGTGGGTGTGGGGAGGGAATGGTAATTCAGGGTTTAAGTTTAAGGGTATAAGTGTAGGTATAATGCCTGGCTGGGAGATGGTGTTCCTGTGAATAATGTGCCTACGGGGCCTTGTCCCTTAAACTGTAGGTGAACGGCACACCCAGTCAGGGTAAAGTGGATTATAGAATTTGTAGTGTAGTTAAGGCATAGCTGGAAGATGGTGTTCCTGTGAATGATGAGCCTATTGGGCCTTGTCCATTTAAACTGTAGGTGAACGGCATACCCAGTCAGGGAAAAGTGGCTATTAGGATTTTTAGTGTAGGTTAGGCATGGCTGGGAGATGGTGTTCCTGTGAATGATGAGCCTACGGGGCCTTGTCCCTTAAACTGTAGGTGAACGGCACGCCCAGTCAAGGTTAAGTGGCTTATAGAATTTGTAGTGTAGTTAAGGCATAGCTGGAAGATGGTGTTCCTGTGAATGATGAGCCTACTGGGCCTCGTCCCTTAAATTGTAGGTGAACGGCCACCTAGACATCTTCTTTTTTTGGGGGGGGGAGGGAGAATGGTAATTTAAGGTTTAAGTGTAAGGTATTAGTGTAGGTATAATACCTGGCTGGGAGATGGTGTTCCTGTGAATGATGAACCTACGGGGCCTTGTCCCGTAGACTGTAGGTGAACGGCACACCCAGTTAGGGTAAAGTGGCTTATAAAATTTGTAGTGTAGTTAAGGCATGGCTGGGAGATGGTGTTCCTGTGAATGATGAGCCTACTGGGTCTTGTCCCTTTAAACTGTATGTGAACAGCACTCCCAGGCATCTTTTTTTCCATTTTTTTTGGGGGGGTGGGGAGGGAATGGTAATTCAGGGTTTAAGTTTAAGGGTATTAGTGTAGGTATAATGCCTGGCTGGGAGATGGTGTTCCTGTGAATAATGTGCCTAAGGGGCCTTGTCCCTTAAACTGTAGGTGAATGGCATGCCCAGATATCTTTTTTTCTGATTTTTTTTTTTGAGGGGGGGGGGGGAGGGGTTTTGGTAATTAAGGGTTTTAAGTGTGAGGGTATTAGCGTAGGTAAAATGCCTGGCTGGGAGATGGTGTTCCTGTGAATGATGAGCCTACGGGGCCTTGTCCCTTAAACTGTAGGTGAACGGCACGCCCAGTCAGGGTTAAGTGGCTTATTGAATTTGTAGTGTAGTTAAGGCATAGCTGGAAGATTGTGTTCCTGTAAATGATGAGCCTACTGGGCCTTGTCCCTTTAAACTGTAGGTGGACAGCACTCCCAGACATCTTTTTTCTACTTTTTTATGGGGGGGGGGGGGAATGATAATTCAGGGTTTAGTATAGGTATAAAGCCTGGCTGTGAGATTGTGTTGCTGTCAATAATGTGCCTACGGGCCTTGTCAATTAAACTGTAAGTGAACGGCATGCCCAGACACCTTTTTTCTAATTGTTTTTTGTTTTTTGTTTTTTGTTTTGTTTTGTTTTGGGAGTGTTTTTTTTTTGGTGGTTGTAATTTAGGGTTTAAGTGTGAGGGTATTAGCGTAGGTATAATGCCTGGCTGGGAGATGGTGTTCCTGTGAATGATGAGCCTACGGGGCCTTGTCCCTTAAACTGTAGGTGAACGGCACACCCATCTTCTTTTTCTATTTTGTTTTTTTTTTGGTGGGGGGAGAGTAGTAATTTAGGGTTTAAACGTAAGGGTATTGTAGGTACAATGCCTGGCTGGGAGATGGTGTTCCTGTGAATAATGTGCCTACGGGGCCTCGTCCCTTAAACTGTAGGTGAACGGCACGCCCAGTCAGGGTAAAGTGGTTTATAGGACCATTAGTGCAGGTTAGGCATGGCTGGGAGATGGCGTTCCTGTGAAAGATGAGCCTACTGTGCCTCGCCCTAAAACTGTAGGGGAATGGCACATCCAGACATCTCTTTTTTTCTTTTTTTTCCCCCCGATTTTTTTGTGGGGGGTATGGAGGGGGAGGACTGGTTATTTAGGGTATTTGTGTAGGGTTTATGCTTGGCTGGGAGAAGATGTTCCTGCTAATAATGAGCCTACGAGGCACTGTCCCTTAAACTGTAGGTGAACGGCATGCCTAGTCTTTTTTTCTTCTAATTTGGGGCTTTTTTATGATGACGTATACCTTTAATTTTTTTCTCATTTTTGATGTCACATTGTTCTGTTCTTTATTTTTCTTTTTTTTTTCATGTATAATCATTTTTTTAAAAAAGATTTATATTTAAATCAAGTACTGTGGAGCACTTGTAATCTGACTTGATTTGTTATATGGTCAAACATGCTTTAGAAATAAAATAGATACTTATACTGATAAATAATGATCCAACATCAAGACATGTTGTATTATTTTTTCTTACTCCTATTTTTCTGTGTGCATATCATATTCTTTCTCTTTCTAGTAAGGTTATACTAGCGTAGGCATAATACCTGACTCAGAGATGGTGTTCCTGTGAATTAATGTGCCCACTGGGCCTTGTCCCTTAAACTGTAGGTGAAAGGCATTGCCCAGACATCTTCTTTTTTTCTATTTTTTTTTTCCTTCTAGGCGGGGGGGGGGGGGGGGGGGGGGAGTGGTAATTTAGGGTCTAAGTGTAAGGCTATTAGTGTAGGTATGATGCCTGGCTGGGAGATGGTGTTCCTGTGAATAATGTGCCTACAGGGCCTCGTCCCTTAAACTGTAGGTGAACGGCACGCCCAGTCAGGGTAAGGTGGTTTATAAGACCATTAGTGCAGGTTAGGCATGGCTGGGAGAGGGTGTTCCTGTGAATGATGAGCCTACTGGGCCTTGCCCTAAAACTGTAGGTGAACGGCACACTCAGACATCTCTTTTTTTCTTTCCCCCCCCCCCCCAATTTTTTTGTGGGGGGGGGGTATGGAGGGGGAGGACTGGTTATTTAGAGTATTTGTGTAGGATTTATGCCTGGCTGGGAGAAGATGTTCCTGCTAATAATGAGCTTACGGGGCACTGTCCCTTAAACTGTAGGTGAACGGCATGCCTAGTCTTTTTTTCTTCTAATTTGGGGCTTTTTTTATGACAAAGTATGCCTTATATTTTTTTTTCATATTGATATCACATTGTTCTGTTCTTTATTTTTCTTTTTTTTTCATGTATAATCATTTGTTTTTCAAAGATTTTTATTTTAATCAAGTACTGTGGAGCACTTTGCTTTAGAAATAAAACAGATACTTATACTGATAAATAATGATCCAACATCAAGACATGTTGTATTATTTTTTCTTCCCGCTATTTTTCTGTGTGCATATCATATTCTTTCTCTTTTTAGTATGGTTATACTAGCGTAGGCATAATACCTGACTCAGAGATGGTGTTCCTGTGAATTAATGTGCCTACTGGGCCTTGTCCCTTAAACTGTAGGTGAAAGGCATTGCCCAGACATCTTCTTTTTTCCTATTTTTTTTTTCCTTCTTTGGCGGGGGGGGGGGGGGGGAGTGGTAATTTAGGGTCTAAGTGTAAGGCTATTAGTGTAGGTATAATGCCTGGCTGGGAGATGGTGTTCCTGTGAATAATGTGCCTACGGGGCCTCGTCCCTTAAACTGTAGGTGAACGGCACGCCCAGTCAGGGTAAGGTGGTTTATAAGACCATTAGTGCAGGTTAGGCGTGGCTAGGAGAGGGTGTTCCTGTGAATGATGAGCCTATTGGGCCTCGCTCTTAAACTGTAGGAGAACGGCATGCCCAGACATCTCCTTTTTTCAATCCGTTTTATTTGGGGGGTGGGAGGGGGAGGGCTGGTTATTTAGGGTATTCGTGTAGGATTTATGCCTGTCTGGGAGATGATGTTCCTGTGAATAATGAGCTTACGGGGCACTGTCCCTTAAACTGTAGGAGAACAGCATGCAGTCAGCTATTTTTTCTTCTAGTTTTGGGCTTATATTTATGACAAAGCATGCCTTTATCATTTCTCTTTTCATTTTGATATCATGTTCTGTTCTTTCCCATTCCCCTGTGTTGTAAACATTCAGTTTATAATTCTATCCTAAACTCTTGTTCATATGAAGACCCTTTTAAACTGTATGTCTCATAAGAACTATAGAACCATTGTAATTCAGTATGCTTCCATGAATCTTGTGATTCATATTCTCTCTTAGCTTCTAGTTATCTCTCATATGTGACACCCTTTTCCAGCAACTGAAGGATCTGAACTTGCATATTCGAATGTTGTTCTTCACAGATATGTTAACACTGTATCTGTTTCACTGCAAGATTGATGAATATTCTATTTACGATATGGACTTGTACCTTCTCTCCATTACAGCAGGGATTCCTCAATGGCTTTGTTAGGCACTCCCATCAATTGCATGGTCAAATACATCAGAGTGACCTTACTGAAGTTGTTTGTTTACAGTTGATGTTGTAACTATCTTCCCTGGAAATGACTTACTCTTACTGTCTTATATACACCTCTTTGGCACTGACCTTTTGAACTTTGTACATTAATTGTAGACCTCCCATGCCTCCCACAGCATTCCCCTTCATTTTACTGACAATAGCCAAATCCTAACTTCTATCTCATAATTCTCATTGCATGCTTTAGATGAGAATCCCAATCTTTGAAGTATTCCTTACTCTTGAAATCTCTTGTTACTTCAGCCTTAATTATTGATTCCCATGGTTTATTGATACCTTTCTTTCCTCTTCAGACTGGAGAAAAAAAATATATAATTCTACATTTTCATTTCACATCAAATTCAGTTTATGGTTTATGTCACACTTTTGCATTATCTTTATTCATTTTATTGTATTTATTTTCTATTTATTTATTTATTTTTTGGGAGGGGGTGGGTGGGGTTTAATTTTCCATTTGACTCGGTTGATTCATAATTTGCAAGTTTCTTTGGAATCATAGTACTCTATCTTTGTACTCTGAACACAACATACTTTCATTCATCTTAATTTACTCTTCATTTCCCCCTACTGTGTAGAGAATTCAATATCAATTAAAAATAATATGTTTTGTTTACCCATGGTAGCCTCTTCACTACTAAGTACTGTTCTCCCAGAGGGCCCTGCAAGAATATCATTACCCTGGCTTTAGACTTACAGTCCCCCTATTGTGTGGGAAATGCAAAACTAAGACTTACTTTTGGGTAGTGCATAGTCATCAGATTCACAACAGAATATTGTCATCGTTTTTGTTAAGTCCATGCCTATATTTGTAGTACATGTAGTATTAGTAGTACATGTAGTAGTAGTAGTAGTAGTAGTAGTAGTAGTAGTAGTAGTAGTAGTAGTAGTAGCAGTAGTAGTAGTAGCAGCAGCAGCAGCAGCAGTAGTAGTAGTAGTAGTAGAACTTGTTTAGCACAAGGCTAATCTGCCACAAGGTCCATTGCACAAACAAGAAACAACAGATTACCGCATACATGAACTAAAACAATAAAATAATTGACAATTGAATGTACGAGAGTACATCATACATGTAAAGATAATGATACATTTAACCATTTTTAGAATACTTACATATGATATCATAAAGTAAGAAAAAAAAAAGAGTATGCAAGCATATCAAAGGACAAGGAAATCGTTCTCGTATATTCTTTCTTTACTGGGAGGTGATTTTTTTCTCTCTTTATTTCAAAGTCTTTTTCGTATTTCCCATAGAATGTATTCATTTACTGATTCATTTATTCCTTTCTGCTCCTATTTTCCAGGTCTTATATAAAAGAAGTGAGAAAAACTAAAATAAAATTCTTTCAAGAAAACTTGAAATCATGAAACCAAAAAATAATAGAATACATTGATGATTTCATTTCGATTACATATACAACAACTGATTCAATTATTCAAGGAAAAATAAAATATGGCAATAGCCTTGATAGCTAATTTACATATGAATCAGCTTGAATTAAGGTTGGATCATTATGTCATTACGTTGCTGCTATTCTTAAGCTAGGTATACTAGTTAAAGAAATATGTTAAATGTACTCATTAATACCCCTGTTAGTAGGAGATACCTAGTCTACATTATTGGAGCTATAGTGTCCTTTTTCATTATCCATTATTGAAAATCTTCATATTTTGTTTGGATAGTTGTTATATTCACAGTAAAATGTTTAGTATATTATAGTAATGTTTAGAGCTTTAACAAATTATTACTGACATATTCAAATATTGGAAATTGTTGACTGTATATCAGTGGGGGGGGGGGGGGGTCAATTTTCCTGATTTCATATCGATATCAAAATTGTTCCGAGAATGCTTTGCATTGCTATGTTTGTATGGACCCTCAAATGTAGACACTTTTGTTCAATAATTTCAGCTCCTTGCTTTTAATTTCTCTGCATTTGTAAATATGAATGGGAATAATTGATAGTATCTTGTATCAAGGGTATGTCAATGATGTGAATGTCCGTCGAACATATGACACTTCTTAAAATATTTATTGTATATTTATTGTCAGTTAGATAGACATGACCTTATCTAAAATAGCCTTCCCTGATCATATTCCTGCTCAAAGTTGATTTATTGAAGAAAAGGTGTTTAACAGTATACAATGCAATTCAAGTGTACCAGTCACCTAAAGATAATTTGCTGTTAATGTTAGGGGTTCCATGTCCCTATTCTATATGCAAGATATGACCTTCAAATTTTCTTGGAAAAGATATTGCCAGATCAAGTAGACTTTTAATGTAGAAGTTACTATTGAGTAGACTTGTCAATGCGCAAATACATCTAGGCATGAATAAGGGCATCGAACAACCACTCCATTATATGGGTTATGGTCTTATATCAGACCTTTATTTTCTTCAAACTCCTGAACTGTTAAGTAAGTGTTAACCCTTAGAATGCTGGTCAAAGTGTTTTGGGATTATTTCATTTCTGTACTAGCTTTACACAAATATATTTTATTCAGGTGATCGGTACACTTCACAAGTACTTTGAGTACAGATACAATAGACAAATCTTGCCAGTATGAAACTGTTATATATCAAACAGTCTTTGATATAAATTGTGCAACCTAAATTGAAAAATTTTATGTTCTTATGTATGCATGAATGTGTGCATTGTCTACTACTTGCATGTTGGATTCTAATATGTTTGCCTATAAAGAATGCAAATTTTAACATCTGGCCTAAAGCATTTCATGAATTACTGCACAGTTAGTCCTGTGTTTGAAACCAAAGGAATCATGTATGACATGGATTCTCTGTTAATTGCACAATTTTTTCTAAATATTTTAGTAAATATATAGCAGATTAAATTTGTGTATGCAGACGTGCATCCATGAATTTCTTCTGTGTGATATATGCATTGTGGTTTACAAACCCAGACGTGGGCAAATAAACCCTTTGCACTTGCAACTTTTATCAAAATCCAGACGTGGAAGTTGATTTAGTTGCTCAATAACAAAAAGCTATACAAAGAAATAATTTATTACTATGTCATGCTTGATTTCCTTGCATATGTTGATCAGACAAAATAATTAGTAATGATAATAATAATAGTTCTGTTTTCCACAAATATCGATACATTGAATATTATTTCTAAACTTCCTTTATACTTTGCACAAGCCTGAATGTGTTTATAATGATACAGAAATATATCATATTCAAAGTCAAATTGATCAAAAAAATTACAATCAAAGGTTTTGCAATTTAAACTAGGTCTTGGTACTGTTATATAAATCTTCTTTAACCATTGTTCAATGTGCCACTTGATGTGAAAAAGTATTTTGTTCATGGTTGAAATCACTGATAGACATACGAGTTGTAAAACGTTTTTGTTTAATGTTGGTGAAAAAGGAGAGGGATGATTGCTGAGTAGTGCTAAAAGGCACTTAAAACGATTAGTCAATATGGTATTGAGTATGTTACTAAAAAAAACAACTTAAATATATGCATTTCCTTTTGAAAAAAGGTTGTATCATATAAATGTTTGGAGATCGCTCTGTTCTTATGTGAACAATCCAGGAGCCTTCTCCTGGAGCCCTGTGACTCAAGCTTGCTTGGGTGTGTATCACATTTATTTGAGTGTGTGCGTTAGTAAACGTGCACTATTGGTGAGTTTGGAACTGTCACAAGTGTAGCTATACCCTTAAACGGCATTCATTCTTTTAACCTTCGTATGCTGCTGTATAGCTTGCAGCAGTACCTTAGGAAAAGCAGTTTCAATCTGCTTCTCCATTGCTCTGTTTTGCACAGAGCAATACTTACTCATCCTATTGGATGTAAATGTCATGTTTGCCAATTGCTACAGGATGATATGGTAAACCTAGCATGCTTCCTTGACACAGAGTGTTCTATAATTTGCAGGAGGAGAAATTATTATCAAGAACCCTAATTTTTGACCAATCTAAAAGTGTTGAATTTTAATAGTGCATTGACATATAGATAATACATATGTACGTGGTCAAGTTGGGTTCAAAAGCTCATGTTAGACTTGTTTTACTGTTGGTTAAAAGAATGAATGACTGGTATAGTGCCATCCACTGTATACTTTAAGTGAAATGTGCGGTATTGCAAGACACTTTCACACAGAGACTTGGTTTGTAAGTTATAGTTTTGATAACAACTTGAAGTACTTAATGTGGGAGAGGGGTATAGGCAGATAGGGGTATAGGCAGATAACCACAGGAATGCTTTTTCTAAACTTTTATCATAATTGTAAATCCCCTCTCCCCACCATTTTAAAAGACAGATCTAGGTTCGATCAAGAAAGCTGATATTGTACCTGGTATGGTGTAGTACCAGGTTTGTGCAGCCTGGCAACAGTTTGTTGACTGATCTGCACATAGTCCACAAACAAGTGGTTTGTGGATGCAGGACAGAGATGTCCGTTTTGCGTTCTTACAGTGGATGGTTTAGCATTGAAATACCTGCACTTTCCTTATTTTTTTTCATCACAGGTGGCAAGTTAGTATACACTGGTGCCTTGTCTAGACCTCTACAGGTCTCTTCAGTCCAGTAGGACTTAATGTTTTGATATTTCACTAGAAAATTTCAGATATGAGAAGTGTCATAATTTTTGCACTTGCATCTTCATTTTTTCATGGTTTAGGGAGTCAATTAAAGTACAATGAGAGGATTCTTTCATCTACACTCAAGAAAAAAAAAGGGGGTGGGAAGGACTTGATGAAGAGCAGAAATCAGCCAGTGCCCCTCCCAATTATGCTCAATGCAAGGGGATTAGAGGATAGATAGGGATAGGGCATACCCCATCCTCAACCAAGACTGGAAGCCAAGCCAAAGAAGGCAAGATGCTTTATCAGTATCATAAAATCTAATAATATCCAAAGTTATTTGGAAGCGCATATAGACGTTAGATAATAATGTGATATGCGCTATACAAGAACGGAATATTATTATTATTACCAACATTTATTACCCCTCCCCTACCCATACTTGTCTGCAATCGAAAGGGAGGAGCCTCGCTAGTGGCATATATATGCAGTGCTCCTACAAAATTGTGCTCCTCCAATTAAAAGTGGGATGAAAGAGGGGAGGGGAAACACAATACCTCATCCCCAAATCCACATTCTTCAACTAAGCAGGGAGGGGCAAAGAAGCAAAGAGACAGAGAGCATCACCCCCCCCCCCCCACAATCGAACTTGACAAAAACACTCAATATCTAATTAAATTATATTAAAAAAAATCATTCTCCCCTCAAATTGTGCCGAAAGACTCCCTTATATACCTATTTCTTGTAGGATTTATATGTATGCGTCTCATATTCAAGGATGACTGAATTGCTGGGTGTTAGAATGCTGATATTCTTTTTATCCAACAGTCATCCATATTTTCTGTACTGTTGTTTAACAGTGCAGATCGATAGTCATCCAGTTTATACTGCACTTGCCACCTGAAAGCCTTGCACATTATGTGCATTGGTACAAGTCACTCACTTGACTGCTAGGTGGCTGAAAGATGAATCAATGTCTTTCTTGACATCTGTGTCATTGTGAGATAGCATTGTCCAGACAGTGCTGCATTAGGAAATTATTCAGTTTAATGCAATTCAGAATAAACACCGAGATTCATATCTTTGTAAATGCAGCTATGAAATCCAGTAAAATATGCATTTATGAAATGTAACTGTTCTACAAGTGTCAATGAAAAATGATTCAATTGCCAACTGTGGCATATAACTTATGACATGAAAAAATATGAATAGTATTAATGTGATTTGAAATGTTCTGTTATTCATGCAGAATGTTGAAACAGAGAATAATTATTTCATAAAGCTAGATTGAAAACAAGAAAAGAATGAAGGAGTGAGATAAATGTCAGATGTGAGAAAAAAGATAAAATAAAATATCGGGAGGATTTATAATTTAGATTAAGGCAAGAGCAATTTGTAAAATTAATGAAGTTAGAAGACGGAAATAACATTGATCAGTTCTCAATTGGTCATAAACATAAGAGCTGAATTCTGAAACCATCATTAATTTTGTTGTTTTTTTGTTTTATAATTGTATAGAAAATTTTTTTTTTCTTGCTTTGATTTTGTTCATATTGTTTGTAATCTGTATAAATTTTGTAAAATTTCATGATTTTTTTCTTTTTTCTACGTATTGTTTTGTAATTACCATTTATTACAATGTGTTGTAAAAAAAAATATTCATGTACAGTGTGAATGTAGTTTTTAAAATAAATACAAATACAAATACAAATGCAAATATATTGTTCTGTTCCCATATTTGCTAATATTGACTTTTATAATGTATATTGAATGTGCTTGATTTGTATGATTTGTACGTATTGTTTTTTTCTACGTATTGTTTTGTAATTACCATTTATATGCCAATGTATTGTAAAAAAAATTCATGTACAGTGTGAATGTAGTTTTTAAAATAAATACAAATACAAATACAAATGCAAATATATTGTTCTGTTCCCATATTTGCTAATATTGACTTTCATAATGTATATTGAATGTGCTTGATTTGTATGATTTGTACTAAAAACACAGCGAATAAACTGATGCGATTCTGAATCGGAAATTGAATAAAATATAACTTTTGAATCCTTTGTTTATATCACCAAAATATACTTATGAGTTGTATTTATTATATTGTTCCAACTGTGATGACAATTCAATCATACTTGATTGAGCTTTTTTACCTGTAAAATGTAACCTCAATAAAATATCTTGTATCATATCCTGCTATCTTTCTCTCTCACCTCTCTCTCTCTCTCTCTCTCTTGCTCTTTCCTTACTATTATAATTTTCATTTCTACTTCACTCTTTCTGTTAATACCCATTTTTTCTGTCCCTAATTTCTCTGCCATTGTCATTTATTTATCCATGCAGTCATTTGGTCTTCATAATACAATTTATGCATTCATGGTATTCTAGGTGCGTTCTTTCCCTTGTAATCATTTTTTCTCCTCCTCCTCCTCCTCCTCCTCCTCCTCCTACTACTACTACTGCTACTACTACGATCACTAATGCTGCTGCTACTACTACTACTACTACTACTACTACTGCTACTACTGCTACTACTGCTACTACTGCTACTACTGCTACCACTGCTACTGCTACTACTGCTACCACTGCTACTACTACTACTACTACCACTACTGCTACTACTACTACTACCACTACTGCTGCTAATACTACTACTACTATACTACTACCACTACTACCACTACCACCACTACCACCACCACCACCACTACTACTGCTACTACTGCTACTACTGCTACTACTGCTACTACTGCTACTACTGCTACTACTGCTACTACTGCTACTACTGCTACTACTGCTACTACTGCTACTACTGCTACCACTACTACTGCTACTACTGCTACCACTGCTACTACTACTACTACTACTACTACCACTACTGCTACTACTACTACTACCACTACTGCTGCTAATACTACTACTACTATACTACTACCACTACTACCACTACCACCACTACCACCACCACCACCACCACCACCACTACTACTACTACTACTACTACTACTACTACTACTACTACTGCTACCACTACTGCTACCACTACTGCTACCGCTACTGCTGCTGCTGCTGCTGCTACTACTACTACTACTACTACTGCTGCTACTACATGTACTACTAATACTAATACTATAACTATTTTCTTACTACCTCTCCTGACTTTACAACTTATATTACCTATTCTGCCTCTACTACCCCTACCTCTACCACTTCTACTACCTCTAATACCCCTCCTATCTTCCCTACTTCTGCTATAAAATCTGCTGCCATTCTTGCCTCTCCCATCTCCCACCTCTCATACTTTTACAACATCTACTTCCTTTCCTATCTTAAATACCTTACCACTCCTACCCTCCTACCTCTACCACCTCTACAAAATCTACTACCTCTACTTCTTCTGCCACTCCTACTGTCACTACCTCTCCTACACCTAATACCCTACTATGTTGACTGCTTCTAATACCTCTACTATCTCTATTACCTCTATTACACTCACTACCTAATTACATCTACTACCACTTCTACTACATGTGTCTCTCCTACCTCTACTTTCACCACTACCCCTGTCCCCTTCCTTCTTGTACTACATTTCCTACCCCACCCAACCTTGCTACCTCTTCTATTCCCACTGGCACTACTACCTCTACTACCTCTAACCTCTACACCATAGCTCTACACCCTCTCCTACTTCTCCCGCCTCTCCTATTTGTACAGCCTCTACTAGGCCTACCTTTCCGAACTCTACTACCTCTATTGGTTCTGCTGCCCCTCCTTCCTCTACTACACCTCTTACCTCTACTACGTATACTACTCCTACTACATCTAACCCTCTTATCACCTCTACCCCTCCACTATTTTTACTTTCTCTTACTCCCCTCTTTCATATCCCCACGCATCCTTTCTACCTCTACCACCCCTCTTACTTTACA
>CM057156.1:30441780-30457726 GCA_029962745.1 Echinometra lucunter | reverse complement strand
TTAGTTTCCTTTTTAAAGTAACATATTCAATACCATACTGACTAATCAGTTTCAAGTACCCTTAATACTACTCAGCAATCATCCCTCTTCGTTTTCACCAACATTAAACATAAAACTTTTACAAGTATTAAGTCTATCAGTGATTTCACCCATGAACAAAACAACTTTTCACATCAAATGGCACATTTTAACAATGGCTATAGTAGCACATGTTATAGAACAATATGACCAAGGTTCAGATTAAATTGCGCCATGTTTGATCTTAAATTTCAATTCAATTTGCTTTTGATGTGATTTGATTTCATATCAATATAAACATAATTATTCAGGCTTGTGCAAAGTATAAAGGAACTTTGAAAATATCATGTAATGTACATGTATTTATAGAAAACAAAACTATTATTATCACCATTGCCGATTGTCTGATTAACATATACAAGGAATTTGAGCATGACATACATCATGTACATTGTACTAATAAATAATTTCTTTGTATAGCTTTTTGTTATTGAGCAACTAAATCAAATTCCACGTCTGGATTTTGATAAAAGTTGCAGGTGCAAAGGGCTTACTTGCCCACGTCTGGGTTTGTAAACCACATTGCATATTATCAAGCAGAAAAATTCATGGATACACGTCTGCATACACAAATTTAATCTGCTATATAGCTTAAATATTTAGAAAACATGCGCAGTTAGCAGATAATCTAAATTATATGTCATACATGATTCCTTTGGTTTCAAGCACAGAACTAACTGTGCAGTATTTCATGGAATGCTTTAGGTCAGATGTTAACATTTTCGTCTTTATAGGCATATGGTAAAATTAACTTGCAAAAGTAGGATACATACATACATACATGACAGCACAGAATTCAATATTTAGGTTCCACAATTGATATAAATGACTGTTTTGATATATAACAATTTTAAACTGGCAGGATTCGTCTATTATATACGTAAATGTATAATCAAAGTGTAATAATCACCTGAAAAAAAATACATATGTCTACAGCCAGTATACCTAGTATATATGAAATAATCCCAAAACACTGCCCAGCATTCTAAAGTTTAACAGTTTAGGAGTTTGAAGGAAATAAAGGTCTGACGTAGGACCATAATGCACATAATGGAATGGCCGTTTGATTTCGTCAATGCCCTAAAAAAATGCCTACATGCATTTACGACTATCTACTCAATAGTAGCTTCTCTGTTGAGAGACTATTTGCACTGGCAATATCTTTTCCTAGAAATAATATTTGAAGGTCATATTCTGAATATAGAATAGGGACATGTATCACTAACTAAACAGTAAATTGTCTTTTTGTGATGGGTACTCTTGAATTGCATTGTTTACTGTACACAGCTCTTTCTTTTTCAATAAATCACCATTTAACAGGAGTGCAGAAATTTTAAATAAGCTATGTCTATTAACTGGCAATTGATCACCTGAGCTTTTTTAAAAAAAGTGTGATATGTTCAAGGGACACTCACATCAGTTATATACCCTTGATACATTAAATTGTCAGTTATTCCCGCTTATATTGACAAATGCAGAGAAATTAAAAGCATGCATCAAGCAGAGATTATTGAAGAAAAAAATGTCTAGAACTGAATTGTTCATACAAAAATAGAGATCCAAGAATAGTTAAGCATTCTCGGTGCAATTTGAATTTTAATATGAAATCTGGAAAAGTGACCCCCCAAATTGATTTAGAATATTTGAATATGTTAGCCATGATTTTGTTTAAAGCTCTGAGCATTACCAAAAAGATATACTAAACATCTTATTGCGAATATAGCATAACTATTCAAACAAAAGATCAAGATTTTCAAGAATGAATAATGGAAAGGGGCACTATGGCTGCAATAATCTAGGCTAAATATCCCCTACTAACAGGAGTTATGATATGGATTTTACCACACGATGAAAATGTAAAAAGCCAAACATAAGCAGGAAAGTTTTCTTGTGAAGCTGATTATCACCAAAAGTGTATTTTTAGTTTTGCATTTCCAACAAGGGGGGGGGGGGGGGGGGGGTGTAAGTCTTAGTTTTGCATTTTATACATAAAAATGAAGGAATGGAGAGTAAATCAAGATGAACGAATGTATGTTGTGTTCAAGGTACAATAATAGAGTACTATGATTCCAAGTTTAAAAAAAAAGATCTGGGCAGGGTAATAAGTCAAAGAAAAGGGAGAAATTTGACATATCTTAAATTAAATTTGATGTGATGAAAATTTAGAATTCTATTATTTTTTGCTCCACAGTGTGAAGAGGAAAGGGAGGTATTCACAAAACAGGCGAATAGATTTCGCAAAAGTCAAGGCTGAAGTAACAAGAAATTTCAAGGGTATGGAATACTTCCAAGATCTGGAATCTCACACAAAAATGCAACAAGGTACAAGTTTGGATTGGCTATTTCCAGTAAATGAAGGGGAAATGCTGTGGGAGGTATGGGAGGACTACAAGTAATGTACGAAGTTCAAAATGCCAAAGAGGTGTGTATATATAAGAGGAAGCATTTCCAGGGAAGATAGTTGCAACATCAACAGTAAACAAACACCTTTAGTAAGCTCACTCTATATTAAGTATTCAAACATGCAATCGATATGAGTGGAGTCTGTATTGCATGCATAATAAACCTATTGAGAATTCCCTGCTACAATGGAGAGAAGGTACAATTCGAAACAAAATTTTCATCAGTCTTGCAGTAAAACTGATAATGTGAACAAATGCTGTGAAGAACGTCATTCCAATATGCAAGTTTAAATCTTTCAGTTACTAGAAAAGGGCATCATAAATGAGAGATAACTAGAAATTGAGAGAGATAACGAATCATAAGATTCGCGAAAGCATATAATAATGAATTATAATGGTACTATAGTTCTTTTGAGACTTGCAGTTTAAAAATGTCTTCGTATGAATGTGAGTTTAATATGGGATTATAAATTGAATATTTACTACGCGGGGGATGGGGAGAAGGGATATATTTCACATAAAAATGGGAACAGATCTTTCAACTGATTATTCAAAATTAGATTCTAGAGAAATAATGTGCCTTTCAGTATGATGACAAAAGAATTTTTGAAAAAAATATTTTATAGGAAACCATTAAGAATATAAACCCTACAGGAAAAAAGGAAACTAATGACTAGGTAGACCAATGACTATATGCCGTTCACCTATAGCTTAAGGGTCACTGCCTCTACGGCTCAGGATTCACAGGTCACCATCTCCCAAAGGCTTTGTGATCAGTAAGAGATGTTTCCAGTATTACAAGAGATCTTGAAATTTAAAACATCATATCAGTACGTTTCAGGTAGCTTATCATTTTAAAAATCATCTCCAGGTGAAAGAGCCATCCATGCAATAGGGTGGAAATAGATGGTGAAAAACCACCCATCCAAAAAATGTTATTAAATCGAAAGAAAAAAATAATTCAAATGAGAAGGTATGTTACCTCCTAATCAAAAGGGGAAAAATACATACCTTTAAAAAAAACTACATTATGCATAAAAAGAGAACAAAAACAAAGGAAAAAAAAATTAAAAAAGATACGGCATGCTTTCTCAAGAAAAAAAAAAGAAAGAAAAAAAAAAGATACAACACTTTAGTAGTCAATGAATCCATTGAAACGTATAGTAAACCCTACGGAGAAAGTAGAATATACAAAAAATGAAAGGATTAAAGTACATATACTACATTTTCAGGGTCATGGCCTTGTAGGCTCATTATTTATAGGAACACCATCTCCCCGCCAGGCAATACATCAGCACTACAAGCTTTACAATAAACCCCCCCCCCCCCCCAAGAAAAAAAAGGAGGAAAAAGTTCAAAACTAGAAGAAAAAATGTTCTGGCGTACCGTCACCTACAGTCTGAGGGACAGTGCCCCGTAGGCTCATCAATGACAGGAACACCATACATGTCTTAGCCAGGCATTATACTTACACTAAAAGCCTTACACTAATATCATAAATGACCCCCCCCCCCCCCCCGATAAAAAAAGAGAGATGTAGCTAGGCATGCCTGTTCACCTATACAGTTTGAGGGACAAGGCCCCATAGGCTAATCATTCACAAGAAAACTGTCTTCCAGCTATGCCTAACCTACACCAAAAGTCCTATAATCCACGTTACCCTGACTGGGCGTGCCGTTCACCTACAGTTTAAGGGACAAGGCCCCGTAGGCACATTATTCACAGAAACACCATCTCCCAGCCAGGCATGATACCTACTCTAATGGCCTTACAAAAAGGAGAAAAATACACAAAGGATATAAGATAAGAAATCACTAACAATTTTTTTCTAAAATAAGAAAATATATTGTAGTTTGATTACCATATAAGTACCGTTATCTGTGTTTAGCATGTTGACCATGTTAAAAATCAACTCTGATTAAAAGTGCTCAACCCTCCCCCCCCCCCCCCAAAAAAAGATTTGGAATAAAATCTGAAAAAAACCCAAAACATTATTCATGAAAAAATTAAGATAAGAGCATACAAACAAAATGAAAAAAAAAAAGGTGGAGCATGCTTTGTCATACAATATAAGCTCAAAATAATAGCTGGGCGTGCCGTTCACCCCTACCCTTCTTAAAAATAATTTGAAATAAAATCTTAAAAAAAAAAAACCTCCAAGAAAGGGGCATACAAAAAGTTTTTTTAAAAAAAAGATGAATTCACAACTGAAAAAAAAAACCCACTGGCTGGGTGTGCCGTTCACCTACAGTTTAAGGGACAGTGCCCCGTAGGTTCATCATTCACAGGAACACCATCTCCCAGCCATAACACCTACACTAAAAACCTTAACACTAAAACCCTAAATACCCTCTCCCCCCTCCACGAAAAAAAAAACCACATGCCTAACCTACACCAAAAGTCCTATAATCCACGTTACCCTGACTGGGCGTGCCGTTCACCTACAGTTTAAGGGACAAGGCCCCGTAGGCACATTATTCACAGGAACACCATCTCCCAGCCAGGCATTATACATACACCAATAGCCTTTGATACGAAAAAGAGAAAAATTCACAAAGTTTGATTACCATATAAGTACCATTATCTGTTTTAGCATCTTGACAATTAAAAATCAACTCTGATTAAAAGTACTCGAACCCTTCCCCCACCCCCTCCCTCCAAAAAGATTTCAAATAAAATCTTACCAAAAAAAAGCACATTATACACAAAAAATAAAGAAAAGAGGATACAAACAAAATGGGGAAAAAAGGTGGAGCATGCTTTGTCATACAAGATAAGTTCCAAACTAGAAGAAAAAAAAAATGCTAGTTGGGCGTGCCGTTTACCTACAATTTAACGGACAGCACCCCGTAGGCTCATCATTCACAGGAACACCATGTTCAAGCCATAACACCTACACTAAAAGCCTTACACTAAAACCCAAATACCCTCTCCCCCCTCCACGAAAAAAAAAAACATGCCTAACCTACACCAAAAGTCTTATAATCCACGTTACCCTGACTGGGCGTGCCGTTCACCTACAGTTTAAGGGACAAGGCCCCGTAGGCACATTATTCACAGGAACACCATCTCCCAGCCAGACATTATACCTACACCAATAGCCTTTGATACGAAAAAGAGAAAAATTCACAAAGTTTGATTACCATATAAGTACCATTATCTGTTTTAGCATCTTGACAATTAAAAATCAACTCTGATTAAAAGTACTCGATCCCTTCCCCCACCCCCTCCCTCCAAAAAGATTTCAAATAAAATCTTACCAAAAAAAAAGCACATTATACACAAAAAATAAAGAAAAGAGGATACAAACAAAATGGGGAAAAAAGGTGGAGCATGCTTTGTCATACAAGATAAGTTCCAAACTAGAAGAAAAAAAAATGCTAGCTGGGCGTGCCGTTTACCTACAATTTAACGGACAGCACCCCGTAGGCTCATCATTCACAGGAACACCATGTTCAAGCCATAACACCTACACTAAAAGCCTTACACTAAAACCCAAATACCCTCTCCCCCCTCCACGAAAAAAAAAACATGCCTAACCTACACCAAAAGTCTTATAATCCACGTTACCCTGACTGGGCGTGCCGTTCACCTACAGTTTAAGGGACAAGGCCCCGTAGGCACATTATTCACAGGAACACCATCTCCCAGCCAGGCATTATACCTACACCAATAGCCTTTGATACGAAAAAGAGAAAAATTCACAAAGTTTGATTACCATATAAGTACCATTATCTGTTTTAGCATCTTGACAATTAAAAATCAACTCTGATTAAAAGTACTCGACCCCTTCCCCCACCCCCTCCCTCCAAAAAGATTTCAAATAAAATCTTACCAAAAAAAAAGCACATTATACACAAAAAATAAAGAAAAGAGGATACAAACAAAATGGGGAAAAAAGGTGGAGCATGCTTTGTCATACAAGATAAGTTCCAAACTAGAAGGAAAAAAAATGCTAGCTGGGCGTGCCGTTTACCTACAATTTAACGGACAGCACCCCGTAGGCTCATCATTCGCAGGAGCACCATGTCCAAGCCATAACACCTACACTAAAAGCTTGACACTAAAACCCTAAATAACCAGGCCCCCCCCCCCTCATGAAAAGTTAGAAAAAATAGAAAAAAAAAAGAGAGAGATATCTAAGCATGCCATTCACGTACAGATTGAGGGACAAGATCACATAGGTTAATCATTCACAGGAACGTTGTCCCTCACCCATGCCTAACCTACACTAAAATTCCTAAAGCCACTTTACCCTGACTGGGCGTGCCGTTCACCTACAGTTTAAGGGACAAGGCCCCGTAGGCACATTATTCACAGGAACACCATCTCCCAGCCAGGCATTATACATACACCAATAGCCTTTGATACGAAAAAGAGAAAAATTCACAAAGTTTGATTACCATATAAGTACCATTATCTGTTTTAGCATCTTGACAATTAAAAATCAACTCTGATTAAAAGTACTCGACCCCTTCCCCCACCCCCTCCCTCCAAAAAGATTTCAAATAAAATCTTACCAAAAAAAAGCACATTATACACAAAAAATAAAGAAAAGAGGATACAAACAAAATGGGGAAAAAAGGTGGAGCATGCTTTGTCATACAAGATAAGTTTCAAACTAGAAGGAAAAAAATGCTAGCTGGGCGTGCCGTTTACCTACAATTTAACGGACAGCACCCCGTAGGCTCATCATTCACAGGAACACCATGTCCAAGCCATAACACCTACACTAAAAGCTTGACACTAAAACCCAAATACCCTCTCCCCCCTCCACGAAAAAAAAAAACATGCCTAACCTACACCAAAAGTCCTATAATCCACTTTACCCTGACTGGGCGTGCCGTTCACCTACAGTTTAAGGGACAAGGCCCCGTAGGCACATTATTCACAGGAACACCATCTCCCAGCCAGGCATTATACCTACACCAATAGCCTTTGATACGAAAAAGAGAAAAAATCACAAAGTTTGATTACCATATAAGTACCATTATCTGTTTTAGCATCTTGACAATTAAAAATCAACTCTGATTAAAAGTACTCGATCCCTTCCCCCACCCCCTCCCTCCAAAAAGATTTCAAATAAAATCTTACCAAAAAAAAAAAAACCCACATTATAATAAAAAAATAAAGAAAAGAAAAAAAAATGCTAGCTGGGCGTGCCGTTTACCTTCAATTTAACGGACAGCACCCCGTAGGCTCATCATTCACAGGAACACCATGTCCAAGCCATAACACCTACACTAAAAGCTTGAAACTAAAACCCTAAATAACCAGGGCCCCCCCCCCCTCATGAAAAGTTAGAAAAAATAGAAAAAAAAAGAGAGAGAGATATCTAAGCATGCCATTCACGTACAGATTGAGGGACAAGACCCCATAGGTTAATCATTCACAGGAACGTTGTCCCTCACCCATGCCTAACCTACACTAAAATTCCTAAAAGCCACTTTACCCTGACTGGGCGTGCCGTTCACCTACAGTTTAAGGGACAAGGCCCCGTAGGCACACTATTCACAGGAACACCATCTCCCAGCCAGGTATTATACCTACACTAAAAACCTTAACACTAAAACCTTAAATACCCTCTCCCCCCTCCACGAAAAAAAAACATGCCTAACCTACACCAAAAGTCCTATAATCCACTTTACCCTGACTGGGCGTGCCGTTCACCTACAGTTTAAGGGACAAGGCCCCGTAGGCACATTATTCACAGGAACATCATCTTCCAGCCAGGCATTATACATACACCAATAGCCTTTGATACGAAAAAGAGAAAAAAAAAATCACAAAGTTTGATTACCATATAAGTACCATTATCTGTTTTAGCATCTTGACAATTAAAAATCAACTCTGATTAAAAGTACTCGACCCCTTCCCCCACCCCCTCCCTCCAAAAAGATTTCAAATAAAATCTTACAAAAAAAAGCACATTATACATAAAAAATAAAGAAAAGAGGATATAAACAAAATGGGGGGGGGGGGAAGGTGGAGCATGGTTTGTCATACAACATAAGTTCCAAACTAGAAGAAAAAAAAATGCCAGCTGGGCGTGCCGTTTACCTTCAATTTAACGGACAGCACCCCGTAGGCTCATTCACAGGAACACCATGTCCAAGCCATAACACCTACACTAAAAGCTTAACACTAAAACCCTAAATAACCAGGCCCCCCCCCCATGAAAAGTTAGAAAAAATAGAAAAAAAAAATGAGAGAGATATCTAAGCATGCCATTCACGTACAGATTGAGGGACAAAACCCCATAGGTTATTCATTCACAGGAACGTTGTCCCTCACCCATGCCTAACCTACACTAAAATTCCTAAAAGCCACTTTACCCTGACTGGGCGTGCCGTTCACCTACAGTTTAAGGGACAAGGCCCCGTAGGCACACTATTCACAGGAACACCATCTCCCAGCCAGGTATTATACCTACACTAAAACTTTGAAGAAGAAAAAAAAACCCACAAAGGATATAAGATAGGAAATTAGTAGAAAAAAATTCCAATATAAGAAAAATTATTATAGTTTCATTGTCATATCAGTACTATTATTTTAGCATGTTGAACATGTTGAAAATCAACTCTGAATAAAAGAGCTTCACACCTACCCCTCTCAAAAATGATTTGAAATAACATCAATATATATAAAAAAAACAAAAACAAAAAAGAAACAAAAAATCCAAGAAAAAAAGGGCATACAAACAAATTTGTTAAAAGAAAAAGATTAATTCACAACTTTTACAAAAAAGCTAGCTGGACGTGCCGTTCACCTACAGTTTAAGGGACAGTGCCCCGTAGGCTCATCATTCACAGGAACACCTTCTCCCAGCCATAACACCTACACTAAAAGCTCAACCCTAAAACCCTAAATAACCCGTCCCCTACCCCCCTCCCCTCTACGAAAAAAAAAAAGATATCTTATAGCGTGCCATTCACCTGCAGTTTGAGGGATAAGACCCATGGGCAAATCATTCACAGGAACGTTGTCTCCCATTCATGCCTAACCTACACTGAAAGTCCTATAAGCTACTTTACCCTGACTGGGCGTGCCGTTCACCTACAGTTTAAGGGACAAGGCCCCGTAGGCACATTATTCACAGGAACACCATCTCCCAGCCAGGTATTATACCTACACTAAAACTCTGAAGAAGAAAAAAAACCCACAAAGGATATAAGATAGGAAATTAGTAGAAAAAATTCCAATATAAGAAAATTTATTATAGTTTCATGGTCATATCAGTACCATTATTTTAGCATGTTGAACATGTTGAAAATCAACTCTGAATAAAAGAGCTTCACCCCTACCCCTCTCAAAAATGATTTGAAATAACATCAATATATAAAAAAAAAAAAAAAAACAACGAAAAATCCAAGAAAAAAGGGCATACAAACAAATTTGTTAAAAGAAAAAGATTAATTCACAACTTTTACAAAAAAGCTAGCTGGACGTGCCGTTCACCTACAGTTTAAGGGACAGTGCCCCGTAGGCTCATCATTCACAGGAACACCTTCTCCCAGCCATAACACCTACACTAAAAGCTCAACCCTAAAACCCTAAATAACCCGTCCCCTACCCCCCTCCCCTCTACGAAAAAAAAAAAGATATCTTATAGCGTGCCATTCACCTGCAGTTTGAGGGATAAGACCCATGGGCAAATCATTCACAGGAACGTTGTCTCCCATTCATGCCTAACCTACACTGAAAGTCCTATAAGCTACTTTACCCTGACTGGGCGTGCCGTTCACCTACAGTTTAAGGGACAAGGCCCCTTAGGCACATTATTCACAGGAACACCATCTCCCAGCCAGGTATTATACCTACACTAAAACTCTGAAGAAGAAAAAAAACCCACAAAGGATTTAAGACAGGAAATTAGTAGAAAAAATTCCAATGTAAGAAAAATGTATCATAGTTTGATTACAATATCAGCATATTGACCATGTTAAAATTCAACTCTGATTGAAAGTGCTCCAGTGACCCCCGCCCCCCCCCCCTGAAAAAAAGAAGATTTGAAATAAAATCTATTAAAAAAAAACCATTACCCGGTATACATTAAACAAAAAAAATTAAAAAGGGCATAAAAGCACCAAAAAAAAAAAAAAATAAAATAACGAGCATGCTTTGCCATAGAAGACCAAATTTAAAAAAATAAAAAAATAAATAAGATAGCTGACTGGGCGTGCCGTTCACATAGAGTTTATTGGAACAGTTCCGCATAGGCTCATCATTCGCAGGAACACCATTTCCAACCAGACATCATACCTACACTAAAAACCTTACACTAAAGCCATGAATAACCAGCCCCCCAAAAAACAACAACATAACCCCCCCCAAAAAAAACAACACAAAAACAAACAAACATACAGTTAAAGGGACAGTGCCACGCACACTTAGAAAAAAATGGTGCTGATAAAAACCATTCCTTGTCCCACATTTGGAACCTTTAAAGGTTCTTCAATGAACCATTAAAGGTTTTCTACGGGGTTCTTAATGGGTCTTCAGAACCTCTATTGGTTATACAGGGAACCTTTTGAAGTTAACTTCATGAAAATATAAAGAACTCTTTATAGAACCTTTTTTTCTGCAGGGTTCTAAATACGGGACAAAAGAGGTTCTAAATGGCACATTTTTCGAAGAGTGTAGGCTTATCATTGACAGGAACACCATCTCCCAGCCAAGCACTATACCTACACTATTAAAAGCCTTATACCAAATCCTAAATTACCAGCTCCCCCCCCCCCGAAAAAAGGAGATACCTAAGCGTGCCATTCACCTACAGTTTGAGGAACAAGACCATAGGCTAATCATTCACATAAACGTTGTCTCCCAGCCATGCCTAACCTAAGTCCTTTAAGGCACTTTACCCTGACTGGGCGTGCCGTTCACCTACAGTTTAAGGGACAAGGCCCCGTAGGCACATTATTCACAGGAACACCATCTCCCAGCCGGGCATTATAGCCTTACGAAAAAAGAGGGGGGGGGGAAATCACACAGGATATAAGATAGGAAATCATTAAGAAAGAAGTTCCAATATAAGAAATTATATTGTAGTTTGATTGCTATATCAGTACCATTATGTTTTAGAATGTTGAACATGGTGATAATCAACTCTGAATAAAAGAGCTTCACCTCCCCCCCCCCCCCCCCTCACAAATGAATTTAAATAAAATCTTTTTAAAAACTCCAAAATACATTATACTTTTTAAAAAGACTAAAGAGAAAAGAAAAAAAAAAACCCAAAAAACACCAGGCTGGGTGTGCGTTCACCTACAGTTTAAGAGACAGTGCCCCGTAGGCACAATACCCCACAGGCTAATCATTCACATTGTCTCCTACCCACGCCCAACCTACACCAAAAGTCCTATAAGCCACTGTACCCTGACTGGGCGTGCCGTTCACCTACAGTTTAAGAGACGAGGCCCCGTAGGCACATTATTCACAGGAACACCATCTCCCAGCCAGGCATTACACCTACACTAGCAGCCTTAAATACGACAAAGATAAAAATCACAAAGGATATAAGATGAGAAATCAGTCACAATTTTTTTCCAATATAACGGTAGTTTGATTACCATATAAGTACCATTATCTGTTTTAGCATGTTGATCATGTTAAAATTCAACTCTGATTAAAATGCTCGACCCTTCTCCCCCAAAAGATTTAGAATAAAATCTTAAAAAAAAAAAAACATTATGAAAAATATGGAAAAGAGCATACAAACAAAATGAAAAAAAAACAAAAAACGGTGGAGCCACTTTTGTCATACAATAATAGTTTAAAACTAGAAGAAAAATGCTAGCTGGGCGTGCCGTTCACCTACAGTTTAAGGGACAAGGCCCTGTAGGCTCATAATTCACAGGAACACCATCTCCCAGCCATAACACCTACACTAAATGCCTTAACACTAAAACCCTAAATACCCTCTCCCCCACGAAAAAAAATGGAAAAAAGAGATATCTTAACATGCCATTCACCTATAGTTTGAGGGATAAGACCCCATTAGGCTAATCATTCACATCAACGTTGTCTCCCACCCATGCCTAACCTACACCAAAAGTCCTATAAGTCAATTTACCCTGACTGGGCGTGCCGTTCACCTACAGTTTAAGGGACAAGGCCCCGTAGGCACATTATTCACAGGAACACCATCTCCCAGCCAGGCATTATACCTATACTAATAGCCTCACGAAAAAGAGAAGAAAATCACAAAGGATTTAAGGTTAGAAATCGAAAGATTTCTAAAAAGTGTTCCTTCACCTTACCCCCTAAAAGAAAAGGATTTAAAGTAATATTTAAAAAAAAATACATTATACATTAAAAAAAAATAGAACATACAAGCAAAATGTAAAAAAGTTCAAAACCAGAAAAGAAAAGAAAAAAACAACTGGCTCGATGTGCCGTTCACCTACATTTTAAGGGAGTGCCCCGTAGGTTCATCATTCATAGGAACACCATATCCCAGCCAGGCACTATACCTGCATAAACCCTAAATTACCAGCCCCCCCTCCCCCCGCGGTAAAAAAAAAAGAAAGAAAAAGGAAAATAGCTGGCTGGGTGTGCCGTTCACCTACACTTTAAGGGACAAGGCTCCCGGGTAGGCACATTATTCACAGGTACACCAGGCATTATACCAACACTTAACAGTAATCCCTT
The DNA here is from genome assembly GCA_029962745.1 of Echinometra lucunter. Taxonomy (NCBI): domain Eukaryota; kingdom Metazoa; phylum Echinodermata; class Echinoidea; order Camarodonta; family Echinometridae; genus Echinometra; species Echinometra lucunter. The sequence goes on along the minus strand of CM057156.1, from coordinate 30,444,593 downwards.
AAGTACTACCCCGAGTTCCACGCCTCTCCCAAAAGATTAAAAACTAAATATATAAATGAATATCAAAGATACGAAATATGCACAAAAATGAGATTACTATATACATCATTCACATTCTTAGAAAAAAAAAACTTCTTACCATATCGATATCTGTATCGGTATCGGTAACTTGGAACAGTTTTTTTTTTTCATATTACCTAAAAATGGCATATTTCACAAGTCATTTTCAAGCCCTACAAATATAAAAATAAAGGATATGGATACCAAGACTAATCAATTCTAAATGGAAGGTCAATCTACCTAATAAATGAAAAAAAAATATGAAAAAATATTGCTCACCAAAAATTGAATGCAAAACATAATTACACATTTTCAAAAATGTATTGGGAATTCTCCAAATAAAAATACTGGAAACATATACGATACCCCTACCCCTGCAGTCACAGCGAAAACAATGTCATGCCACCCCCACCCTTCAGAAAAGAAAGACAGAGAGAGAGAAAAAAACGTATTACCAAGCACTATTATACTAGAAGCCTCTATACATCAGAAAAGACTCACAAAATTCTTGAAATATCTGGGGGGTGTTTCACAAAGACCAAGATTGACTAAAATCGCACTTAACTATGGCTGGCCATTCATGCCACCATTTTCTTTCACTCACAGATCTGTCGAAGGATTTGCAAATCATGGACACAAATCTGCAGAATTGACAATTTTTTATTTCATTGATGAAGAAAACAAAAAAATGTATATTCTTCAAATTTGGGACAATGATTTGCGCATCCCTTGAAGAGACCGATGATGAAAAGAAACAGTAGCATGAATGGCCTGTCATAGTTAAGAGCGATTTGAGTCAATCTTAGTCTTTGTGAAACACCCCCCCCCCCGGTAACTATGAAACGATTTACAACATTAAAAACTGAAGTTGTAACCATAGTAACACCATAATACCATATTAGTATCTCTACAGAATCCCTTTTCTACCCTTCAGGCTCATCGTCCACAACAAAAATAAATCACACGCATCTATGCATAATCTACACCAACAGAGCCTTACCCAAGAATTAAAACATTGCAAATGAATTACATTAGATATCAAAGAATACAAACTACAATATTGATAGGCCACGCATACTAAGTTTTAAACGATCAATTCAAACTATTTACAAGAATTTCCCTTAGTTTTGTTATTTGTATGCACATTACAGGAGAAATAAATATGTTAAATCTTGCAAGTCAAACTAGAAAATGGTACTAGTTACTAAGTTTACTTTGAAACCAAGAACACTGCAAATCCATTTTACGGAGATAAGGGTACTGATAGAAAAAAAAAATCACTTTCATAGCATTTTGCCATGAATCTCAAATTCATTCTACAAACATCCTTTGTCTGCCAAAAGACCAAATTATCTTGGAGGAGGTAAAAGTAATGACAAATAATCACACGGGGACCTTTTTTTTCTGCAAGTCTCAAACTCTGGAGAATGGAAAGGGGTGGTTTTTACATCAAGATCAGGGCATCTGGGCAAGAGAGGAAACATCTTCAATCATAAAAGGACTGTTGTACATGTATGGTAAAAACGTCACGTGAAACTGGATCTAATCCGATTTACAGTATTGAATAGGAAAGAACGCCAGTCTTTAATTTGTGTTAATTATTTTAAAGACTGACCACGTTTATGGAATTTTACTGCAAAAATGAGTATATCATGGTATCTAAGTGAATAAGGTCTGTCATCCAATGTTTTGAGGTATGGATATTAATAAAAAACAATGTTAATCATATTGCTGTGAATATGATGGACGGTATGAAATGCAAGAATTCCCACAAATAGTGAAGAGGAAAGAAAGGGTAGGGTGAATCACCTTAACCCATTCGTGACAGGAATTATTTGAAGCCTAATTTGATCAGCTTTTTTCTTCAAATTGGCAACACCAATATTTTTTATTTTATCGCTACATTTTTCTTACAAAACAACATGTATCTGAAATCAAAATAAATTGACAAAAAGTATGATAAGAAGTCAAAAAGTTGCCAATTTGCAGGGGAAAACCTCGATATTAAACTTTCTATCACATTGCCAATTTAAGGATTTTAATGCTTATTTTCCTTAAAAAAAATTTCAGCATCAAACAACGAATATTGACGCAACCAAAATGGGCAGTTTGTGTAGAATTTTTTGCTCTTTCTGCTCATGTATTTGGTATAATTTTTAGGGCTCTGCATCAAAATTTATTAGGTCAAACCACAAAATGTGGACCTCTGTCACGAATGGGTTAACATGACAACAGCAAAACACATTGCTTCTTATCTGAAAAATACAATATTCAACTATACTACTCGTCTTTTCACGAATAGTAAAATGGCAATGGTTATTTGGTCTTACAAAGCAAGGACGGAGAAGAAATAGGTGAATAGATAATGGGAAGTAATGAAAATTAGATGAAGAGGATATGAAGAGAAATGGGACTCACATGGAAATAAAGATAGACAGTGGACAAGAAAACTGTGGAAAATAAAGAGCAGAGAATAATGCACAATGGATGGAGTAAGAATGGTCAAGAGAGGATGGGGTGACAGTGATGAAGAAAGGATGGAGTGAGAATGGTGGAGAGAGGATGGAGTGAGAATGGTGGAGGATGGGGTGAAAGTGATCAAGAGAGAATGGAGTGAGAATGGTGGAGAGAGGATGGAGTGAGAATGATGAATAGAGGATGGAGTGAGAATGATGAATAGAGGATGGAGTGAGAATGGTGAAGAGAGGATGGAGTGAGAATGATGAAGAGAGGATGGAGTGAGAATGGTGAAG
>CM057156.1:30429919-30441280 GCA_029962745.1 Echinometra lucunter | reverse complement strand
GTTGGAATAAGAATGGCCGAGAGTTCAAGAGAGGACAGAGTGAGAATGGCTGAGAGAGAGGCTGGAGTGGAATGGTCAAGGGAGGATGGAGTGGGAATGGTCGAGAGAGGATGGAATGAGAATGGTGAAGAGAGGATGGAGTTAGAATGGTCAAGGGAGGATGGAGTGAGAGTGGTGGACAGAGGATGTAGTGATAATGGTAGGGAGAGAATGGAGTGAGAATGGTCAAGAGAGGATGGAGTGAGAGTGGTGAAGAGAGGATGGAGTGAGAATGGTCAAGAAAGGATGGAGTGAGAATTGTGAAGAGATGATGGAGTGAGAATGGTCAAGTGAGGATGGAGTCAGAATGGTGTTGAGAGAGGATAGAGTGAGAGTAGTGAAGAGAGGATGGAGTGAGAATGGCGGAGAGAGGATGGAGTGGGAATGGTGGAGGATGGAGTGAGAATGGTGACGAGAGGATGGAGTGAGAATGATGAAGAGAGGATGGAGTGAGAATGGCGGAGACAGGGTGGAGTGGGAATGGTGAAGAGAGGATGGAGTTAGTACTAAGTAGAGATAATGGAGTGAGAATGGTGTTGAGAGAGGATGGAGTGAGAATGGTGAAGGGAGGATGGAGTGAGAATGGTGAAGAGAGGATGGAGTGAGAATGGCTGAAAGGCTGGAGTGGAATGGTCAAGAGAGGATGGAGTGGGAATGGTGGAGAGAGGACGGAGTGAATATGCCGGAAAGAGAATGAAGTGAAAATGATGAAGGGAGGATAGAGTGAGAATGATTCAGAGAGGATGGGTTGATAATGGTTCAGAGAGGGTGGAGTGAGAATGAAGAAGATCGGATCGGAATTTGAGGATGGGGAGTAGGAATTGTGAGGATGCCACAAGGATGATGAGGATTCTTGAGATTCGACTCTGAATACAAGATAGAGAAGTTTGTATGGGTGTGAAGGTGTGTGAAATTAACAGTGAGAATTTTGAAAAGAAAGAAAGAAAAATGTCACAATTCAAGCCAAAAGTTGAAAGCAAATCAAGAAAGAAAATGCTGAAACAAGATGATTGTGAAGCTGAGCACTAAGCAAAAAATAAAAAAAATAAAAAGTCACTAACTAAAAGATAAGGTAGAACATATTGTAGTACAAATGAAATAATAAAACTTGACAAAAAAGGGAATAAAAAGGAAAAGGATAGGACAGTAACACCAGGGGCCCGTGCATAAAACTTTTGCCAGACTTTTTTTCTGCCAAAAAAAAGTCTGGCAAATTTTAATGTAATGGAAAACTATGGCAATTTTTTTTTGCCGTAGTTTCCTCAAATTTTGCCATAAAAAACTCCGGCAAAAGTTTATGCAACGGGCCCCAGAAGACTCAATACATGACTATCCCTGCTGCAATGGAGAGAAGGCACCACTCCTCCAACATTTAGAATAACTGAATAATACATAACCATGCATGATGACCTAAAATTCACATCCAGCACTGAAGCCTTGATTCAAACCAAACAGAAGCTTTCACTTTCTATCCAATAATATTCTATATAACCGTTTCAATAAGTTTTTGAACTTCTTCATCATCTGTTTCATACTTTCCAACAAAAGAATTATTTACCAACAAAACAGAATATTTGGGTACTTTTCCCCACAGGTCTTAACAAAACTAACAAATTGAACACTTTTTTTAATTTAAAAGGGGAAGTTATCTACCTGAATACATGTTCTTATGCATATACAAATGATTAAAATTCATGACTGATTTGTTTTTTAAATTTAGATGAAATGCGGTTGCACTTAACATTATCGGGTAGATTTTTGAAAATCTTGAGAAAAAATTGTGGTCTAATGCCCCCCCCCCCGTGATTCCCTGCATGTTATCAAAGCATTGTAGAAATTTCATGAGGAAAACAGTGGCATCGATATCATACAGCTCGTAATAATTAAAAAATCATGTAAAGGTTGCTAAAACTTATAATTTGGATGTACTGAAAATGTTATACAAATACTGAATATTTATACAATAAATTTTCTAAGGTATTAGCTTTTAGTAATTCGTGATATTCTATATCTTTTTTTTTTCTTTTCCATTTTTGAAAAAAAAACCGCTTTACCATTCTTTGAATTTTAAATATCTATTGAATTTATTATGTATAAAGTCTCATATTTTATCTTTCATTATCCTTTCCAATTTCTTTATTTAAAAAAAAAATCTATTTTCATTTTTTACCTTTTTAATCTCATCTCTTTTCCTCATTCTTTTTCTTTTTGTATCTATTGATTTCAATTTCTTATCTTTTATCATTCTCTTTATGTTTACCATATTTTGATTTTTTTTCAATCTTGTATCTTTAATTATATATTTTTGCATGCTTTGATTTCAGTTCTAAGTTACCTTTTAATTTTCATCAATCTTTTGTATTATTTTTTTTTCTAATATCTTTATTTTTTCTAGTGATTTTAATTTTTTGACATTATATTTATTTTTTCTATTTTTTTAATTGTTTAATTGGTATCCTCTTATATATTTTCATAAGTATAAAGACCTTTCAATATTTATTTCATTTTATTTAATCCCCTTCTTTATTCTTTATTCTTATTTTCATTCATGTATCTAGCTCTTGGTACTGCTGATAATTCATCTGCATGAATGTAATGGGAAATAATCTCGCCAACCATTATGACATACATGTCTAGATTTAGGGCACGTCCAAGGTTACAGACTCTACAGATTTGTAGCATACACAATGACTGTATCAAAATAACCATACTCTAGCCTGCATGATAGTTTTCATGTTACTTGTCATAGTGCTGGACACATAAATGAAGTCCAAAATTCAAATATCTTGGAAATGCCCTTCAAAACTGGACTTGTAGTAGTCCACATCTTTGTGATAGATCATTTTGCCAGTTTTATATTTAACAGAACAGATCTTATCTAAAATTTCTCCCTTAGAAAATGGTAATAACCTCATATTTTCACCTTCCTGATTTTCCTTCAATACCGACATTGACGACATTACATTAGTGCAACAATTCCTGTCATTTTAATCCTCGTATTAAGCAAGATTGACTGATTTTCTTTATGAAGACAGTATAAATTCAATAGAACAAACGCAAAAAGGAGAGATATTTTGACATCACAACATGGGCATTCCAAATTGGGATTCTAAGAGTATCAGATGCATTATTTTTTATTAAATCTTAAAACAAGAGAAACTTGTTCAAAATGTAAGAAAAAATGTGACATAATCATATTAACAAATTTAACATTGAAACAATTCTTGTTATTTCTTCTTAGGAAGTCACATTAACTCATTCTTTCAATTCATACTCCAATTTCGAAGTTGTTAATTTTCTGTATCTCTTTTTTTTTGTATCATGCTTATAAACATTTGATGCATATGTGAATTCATTGGTAATAACATCTCTGAATGATCTATGTACATCGTACAATAAAAGTTATTTTGATCGTTGATCAATGCAGAGGAACACCAGCTCTTTCAATGAGCATTTAATACGTCTTACAATCTTATGTTGAATCGTTCTTCAAAATTCTTTAAAATGCCTAATAAATACACCCTGGTATCATAAATTGGAGGGATGATTGCACTACATGTACATCATAGATTTAATAACACATAATGACTACTTCTGAACGACTTACAAACATAATCATATTCATACATTCAAAAAGAACGTGAACGATCATATTCTATGGTTCAGCTATTAACCAACCTTTTGAACATATAGGTACATGTATACTCATGATACTGTCAATAGACCTTGAGGGTCTGAAAAAGGAATATGGGCAACCAGTTTTGGTGAGTTGGAACATCATGTCACAAGGTAGACACTGAAACACCTGCATACTTACCCTTCTTGTGTGTGTGCGCGCATCCCTCGGTGAGTCCTGCTCTGTGTTTAAGCATAAGAAAAAGAACCAATTCCATGATTGTCTTCATTCAACAGAAATGTAAAATAACAGTCCATTAAAGAGGAAAATAATGGAATTTGTAAATGCCTTATCATACTCAAATCATTTAAAAATGCATGCCACTTAATGACTTGAAATAAAATGGAATCAGTCCATAAATCTACAGGAGTCTTCAGTATGTTACTGAGGTCTTTGGAAAATCAGTTGCTTGCTCTCTACTGAATTTTTTTTACATGATACATTACTTCTGCGAACAAACTCTTTTTGAAATTACTCAATAGTAAATTTAATGTATTTATTCATGACACTATGCAGAAAAAATATGTGAAATTGAATGATTATTCTTTAATTCTTTTTCAAGAAAACCTAACAAAGGGTCTGAACTATTTAGTATATGAGAAGAAAGATTTATTTTATCCAGCAAAACACTACACAAGCTTCATATCACTGGGCTGGGCAATATCTTGATACTTCCAATTTGCTTTACAGTGTTACTATCATTACCCCTGATCATTGGGATTTCCACAATCCACAATCTCCACTCCTGGGGGAGTATTCTTACAATTTTGCACTGTTCACGTGAATATATACATGATATGCATGGAGGGCAATGGCAAAGGCGGTCACAATGGCTTTCGGCAATCCTCACAAGTACGCATTTGCTCCCGGCCGGAGATTGGTAATGTAGAATATGCCTGGCCAAAGCTGTGCCGCAGCGGGACTCGTTCCCCGAACCAAGTGATATCCACAGTCCGGGGACATATCCACCTCTACAAAACATCATCAAAAGTCAGAAACTTACCTGCTCGGCCATGGATACAGGCAGGTCAAAGAATTAGGAATGGCCTCCGGCGTCTGGCCCCACTGACCACACCCAACCTTCTTAGCGACCATGATAAAGCAGCGGGCCTGGTTTGAGTGGCCATGCAATACCCGTCTCGTCTTCCTCCTCACTACTCCTGTAGCAAGGCGTTTACGTCACGAGACATTCAGCAGTGTTCGACCAAGTATCCCCCCTCGGTCTCCCCCCTGCTGCTTCTGCGGATCAGTCTGGTATAATGAACAGGAAATACAGAATCGGGGGAATTAATGTAGTTTAGTATGAAATGAACATTAACAGCTTGTAGAGTCAATGCAATTAAAAAAGTAAAAGTAAAGTGGCTATTAGTGCATTATATTATATTAGGATTAAATATCAAGCAAAAGAGTATGAGGTTTTTTGGCACAAACTTTGTCCTTCATCAGTGGCGTAGACAGGTTCTTACAACGGGGGGGGGGGGGGGGTGATTTGCCGTTCACGAGAAATCGAGGATCAATTTCGTACACAGATACGTACACACGCACACGCACACGCGCACACTCACACACCCACACACACACGTACACTCGAATGCACAGACATAAATAGAAGATATCCCCCCACCTCACAAGGTGGGGGATGCATACCCCTCATCCATCCGCTGTCTACGCCCCTGTCCTTCATCTCTTTTTATTATCATTATTATTATTTTTATTATTATTATCATTATTATCATTATTATTATTATTATTATTATTATTATTATTATTATTATTATTAATAAAGTTATAATTATTATCATTTTCTTGGGGGGGGGGGGGGGAGTATCCACTTGTCAGAATGCAGTTTCCATAATAAAATATTAGGTAACCATTTGAAAAGTGCTTAAATTCACACATATTAAACAGATCCAGCACAGTACGAATGTAAGAGTAGCTCAAGATAGGCATCGAACATATCATAAATTAAAATTTCATGAAGTTATTCATATAATATATTGTTTTCCAGTAATTCAGCATTTTCACCAAATATTTTTGTAAAATTTACTGTTTTAGTTAAAGTGGTTTAAAGAGGGCACAGCCTACACGTAGGCCTACTCTTAACACTGTTAAAAGTTACAGTGCCGGTAATTTGATTTGAATTTCACGACAGTATACCAGCTAGAATAAGTATATTTTATATTTGACGTTATCACATCATCAGTTGGGACTAGGAATTGGTCACATTAGGCAAGGTAAAATATTTTAATTGATATTACAAAATGTTTTACTTACTCCAGGCTACGATCACACATTGCCTCGCCTTGCGGCAATCCGGGCCGACCTCCGCAGGTTCTGGTTTGCCCGGTTGGCGGCACGACGTTGCTCTCTAGCTGCTGCGAGCTGAGCGGCGGCGGCAGCTGCGATCTCCCGCGCTACCAGACGTGGTGATCTCCGTCTAGGGTGGAGTCGCTCACGCTCCTCCTCCCTCCTTCGCCGCTCCTCCTGCTGTTGGCGATGAGCAGAAACGACCTCCGCGGTGCCGTTCTCGCGGTGCAACTTGTTGACTGTAATAAAGAAAACAATGAAATAATTTATTCATCTTTTTTCATGAAGTCGGCAGGACACGAGTAGATCTGTTATGATAAATGAATGACAAGTCTCGATAAATAATGATTTTCTTACATGACTAAAGTGGATGACTGAATCATGAATAGAAGAGGAACCGACAGTAGCGTGATATGCTATCAAAGATAATCTTTGGTGCTGCCCAAGGGGCGTAGATAGTGGGGGGGGGGGGGGATCCCCGCATTTTGAGGTGGACTCATATGTCCACCTTTATACCCTACCCCCTCCCCCTCCCTATATGGGGACTTGTCTACGCTATAATGGTGCTGCCTACTTCGCTGTCGTTGCGCCTGCCGAGGAAGCTTTAAGAGCTGCAGTCACATCTAGCTCATTCCCTTTGAACCATGTTCGATGCCGCCAGGAGAAAATATGTCAGGCATGAGCATAACTGGATGCAGATAAGTAGACAAAAGATTCCTGCCTGTCCGTTTTCAAACTTGCGCGGGCCATTTTCAGAGGGAAATTATGCTTTTGAAATGATAGTTTTCGCTTTATCTCGTCTCAATATGATCAGTTCACAGTGCTAATACTTTATTGGAGGCAAGCGAAAAGAAATGGTGGGGAAAGACTTCCTTTTGCGACAGCCGCCCAAACTTTCTAACGAAATAAAGCACACCTTGCATTTTGGGCGGCTGTCGCAAAAGGAAGTTTTGCCAATGGGGCAAAAATTTCCTGAAATATAAATCAAAATGACTAGACTGGGCATATGGTGGGAACTTATCTGACATAGGCCTATAACATCTTGAATAACTGTACTTGAACAAAGTCATTTCCTTTATTATGTTTGCAGGGAATAATCGGAAGCCGAATTGTGGATTTTAGGATTGTATAAAGTTTACTATTTTTCTCAAATTGAAACTACCATCTTAGAATATAGACAAATTTCTGGACACAATCAAGCTTTTGTATTTCTGTTCAATTTTCTTTGTTATTTTTTTTCTCTAAGTAAAATATTTACGATATTCCATTTGTGACAAAAATCACTATTCGAGCTTTCCCATGATGTTGGCGGCATCGAACATCGGATATCAAAGGCAACAGCATACCTGTAGATTCTTTTGTGCATCCTTAGAAAGGGGCAACTGCTTGAAATGATCTGTTGCCAGTTGGGACTCCACTCTTAAAACTCATTGGTCTGCCTCATGTTTTCAGTACTTTGCAATGGGCAAAACTTTATAATTAAATTTCACGGGTAGGGTGGTGTAAACTTTAGAAATACATACCGTGTTGCGTGCAGTAGAGCTCGACGGCGTTTTCGTCTAGCGAGTGACGTCCACGCCGGGTGCAACGCCTACCATTTCCATGAGGCCCGATACGTGCAGAGCACTGGACCTCGGCTGGCAATCTGAAAAAAAAAATAAGATCAAGAAAAACTGAATAATTTTGCAATAGAAACTAAAATCATACTGTAATGTATGGTTCTTTTTCAGATCATTTAGTGTAACTTCTAAGATCTCTACTTTTCGTAATCCCCTTGCTTTGATATTTGCAAGATAAAGAAATTCACTTTCAGTACCTTTTGCTGCCCTCTACTGATTAAACTGGAGAAGTTGAAGCTCGGCCACTAACTTTTTTCTTGTAATTTGAACCTGCATGTAGGCAGGATTTCTTTTAAGGTTTTAATGTAAAACACAATTTCAAGATTTGGTCAATTTGTTCATCTCGCTATACCGTCGATCTGAAAAAGATAAATTGAATGACTGCAGTGCCCTTATATGGAATATTCTACTGTAATAATGGTTTGTCTTTTAGCACTTGCACGAATGCAAGGTTATATTAGATAACCTTGCACCCATGTAGGCCTATAGGCCTACAGAGAAAATCACTGATGATAGGCAAGTAGTGTTCCATTAACTCATGCGTGAGCTTCAGAGGAGGAAGAGCAGTGTGTTTAAAAAAATCTGAGAATTTCACTTGATCAAGATATGAGATCAGTTTATTAACAGAAGTGGATGGAAGTGATTTCACTTGATCAAGATATGAGATCAGTTTATTAACAGAAGTGGATGGAAGTGATTTCACTTGATCAAGATATGAGATCAGTTTATTAACAGAAGTGGATGGAAGTGATTTCACTTGATCAAGATATGAGATCAGTTTATTAACAGAAGTGGATGGAAGTGATTTCACTTGATCAAGATATGAGATCAGTTTATTAACAGAAGTGGATGGAAGTGATTTCACTTGATCAAGATATGAGATCAGTTTATTAACAGAAGTGGATGGAAGTGATTTCACTTGATCAAGATATGAGATCAGTTTATTAACAGAAGTGGATGGAAGTGATTTCACTTGATCAAGATATGAGATCAGTTTATTAACAGAAGTGGATGGAAGTGATTTCACTTGATCAAGATATGAGATCAGTTTATTAACAGAAGTGGATGGAAGTGATTTCACTTGATCAAGATATGAGATCAGTTTATTAACAGAAGTGGATGGAAGTGATTTCACTTGATCAAGATATGAGATCAGTTTATTAACAGAAGTGGATGGAAGTGATTTCACTTGATCAAGATATGAGATCAGTTTATTAACAGAAGTGGATGGAAGTGATTTCACTTGATCAAGATATGAGATCAGTTTATTAACAGAAGTGGATGGAAGCGATTTCACTTGATCAAGATATGAGATCAGTTTATTAACAGAAGTGGATGGAAGTGATTTCACTTGATCAAGATATGAGATCAGTTTATTAATAGAAGTGGATGGAAGTGATTTCACTTGATCAAGATATGAGATCAGTTTATTAACAGAAGTGGATGGAAGTGATTTCACTTGATCAAGATAATAATAGAGGATCCATAAGATGGAAACAAGATATTTCATCATCCAAGGGTGTAAAAAGCAAATATTTTCCAAGAATTTGCTGATGATTGTAGTGATTTCTATCCTCAACTATAGAGGAGGCAGCCCCATGAATTTGCACAGCTCATCATACCCGAATGTTTCCCTGGATTTTTTCCCCCTTTTTTTTGGGGGGGGGGGCGGGGGTAGGCACATGATGTTTGCTCCTTTGTATGAGAACAGTGCAAACATTGGAATACCATTTATGTACTGCTAAAGCGTAGGGCATACGAAATTCTGAAGTTGCAATGAGAAATAAAGTGACCATTTTAACATATCAACATGATCAAGCTATAAACTACAAAAACACAGTAACCCTATCCACAAGTTTTCACAGCATTTTGACCCCAGCATGTTTTAATATGCCTTCCTGCTTTCCACCCAAACTGAATCAAGGAAACGATTCTTGTAACGCAAGAGTAGACTAGACAAATAGGATGCTGGTCAAAATCCACGATCTTGTTTAGGAACCAGTATAAGTCATCATCTGTACACACTTTTTGTCCTTTCTCATATATTTCGAATTTATGAGACATTAAAAAGAAATGTATAATCACTCAAGACAACAAGCTACGATCGATGAACAGGCACTGTCCTATATCATCGTTGGATTAAAGTAAAGCAAAGTAAGTTTTGATATTGTAATTATTCAGGGCCCCATGGAAGGCCTAGCCTTAGTCCAGGGACGTCAGGGGAGTAAAAAAAACAACAACAAAAAAAGCTAACGCTATTACTCCCCATTGATGTCCAGTGCTTTTACCCTATTTGTACATAGCAAACTGTTTGTTTTTTTACTCCCCTGACGTCCCTAGACTACCTAGCCTAGAGAGAGGTTCCATGGCTCAACGCCTCTCTAGGCTAGGAAGAGCACTACTTATTGGTGAATTGGCTACCCCGACAAAAATTGAATTAAGTAATAAATAAATGATAATAATAAATAAATGAATAATAAATGAATAAATAAATTTGAAACTAGTGTATCTTTTTCAAATAAAAAGCTACACATTTACATTCACTGCTTGGGTTTTTTTCAGATATTGTAACTAAATATGCAATGTTCAGCTATGATGCGGAAGACAGATGTTTTTCTTTTACATTTTTCAAAAGGTTTACGGTAGTTGCATAAAAGTCAAATCATCCCTTTAAAATTACCGTAAAGGTTATCAATGAGTGATTTACAATTTCTTTCTTTTTTAATAGCAAAGTAAAAGCAAATGGATTACTTCTTGACAAAATAGAGAAAATAAAAATAGAAAATATGCTACGCTATTAGCCATTAATGAGTAAAAAATGTTCAATATAAATTGAAATATTTCCATTCCAAATTAAAGGTATTTGTTATCAATGTTCTTGTTACCTCAAAACCTTAGCCTGCAAGTTATTCAGTTTGGCACTTATACATGTACAAGCTTATCAGTTTGGGTGCCCTTTTGCTGCTTAACGTAACAAAAAAGAACGAAAAGCAAGATTTGCATATGATAAAGGTACAACATTTATAGGTCTATATTACGATTCACTACTGAAATGGCATAATAACTGAGAGAGTTCGACAATTTTGTTGTTTAAATGTCTGGATGAATTTCGAGTTGACTTACATTTCGTGCTGCCAGCACCTGTATCCAGGCGGGGGTGCCTCCCTCCTGCATCGAGTACCCTCGCGGGTGTTCTCAACGCACTTCAGTCCGTACTGGTTGTTGTAGTAGAAAGGCATCACGAGTGAAGTCCTGAATACTCAACAAACCGCAAAGTCAGAGAACCAGCAAACGAAGCAAAAAGCTACGAAAATCTCGAAAGCGACTGTCAACGACAAAGTCTAGTAGAGATCTGGAATGAGTTCATGTTTTTCACTTTGCACCCAAATTCATTTTCGCGCGCGTCATCCTTCACTGGGTTCGGACAATTAGTACATCACGAGGTTCGAGCAGACGAACCAATCACTTTTCTCTGCCGGGCTTATACCAGTGTCCATGTATACGCCACAAACATGCATTATCGCGAGAAATGTAGTATAGTCTGCATACCGTAACACAGGCAATCAATTGAAGGTTTTTAATTCCTATGTACCCCTGGAATGTGCTGCTGCATTTGACATTCATTGAAACCCCTTAGTGACAACCTCCTTTTGTACTGCCTGAGACAAATAATAACAGGCAGGCGCGGTTTTACGGTGGGGGGGGGGGGGGGGGGGGGGG
>CM057156.1:30378800-30418108 GCA_029962745.1 Echinometra lucunter | reverse complement strand
CCTCTAATACCTCTACTACTACCATTCTACCTCTACAAATGTTACTATCTACTGACTTATTGCGGACAACTCTCACCTGCAATTCACACATAAACCTTTTCATTTTGCTCAAGATTTGAACATTTTCCTAAGTCAAACTCAAGATATATGATGTAGGAGTGTTTTCTCTACAAAATAATTTGGATAAGTGCAATAAAAACATGTGCTCTTCAAGATAATGTAGAATAATGTGAAATTCTGTGTACAAATCATACTGAGAGTTGTCAACAAATTATATCACCAACAGCTATGGTAGTTGCAAAAACAGAAAACTTCCTACAGGCATAACTTTCTTATTCCATGTCTGATTTCATTCATATTTTCACTGATCTGTTTCAATCTGTCTTAGCTTTGATTTAAAAACTACTGGACTTGAGGGTGTTGGTTCCCTTTAATCAATCAATCAATCAACCAATCAATCAATCTATCCATCCATCTATCTATCAGTCATTCAATCACTCCATCACCCAACCAACCAACCAAATCATAGTTATATATCAACATGTCTTTTGACTAACCCACTGGTAAAATACATGACTCATCATGGCAATACATAGTACAGGCACACCTCGTTATAACAAACTCATCCAGACTAAGGAAATTACCTCTTTATATCAAAACCTTGCTATATCAGGGCTACAAAAATGATAAACTACAAAGAAGAGGGACAGGCATGTCTGGCAAAATTACCCTGTTATAACAAGAGTGTGTTATAACAGTGTTCTTTATAACGAAGTTCCACTATACAGGACTCAAATCAACCCATCCCTCATGGTCACAAGACCAACAACTGAGCCTTGTCAGATTTAATTAATTCCCTTTTGTTTCAAGGGGGAATTGTTCATCGTCTCTGTCTCCACTTTCTATTATCACGCTCAATCACTATCATCATCAATAAACGCTGGTTGCCAATAAAATGAAGGAAGACATTCTATTACAAAATTGCTATTGTCTCTAATATATTCTCAAATATGGATTTTAAAAAATAAAGAGAAAAGAAATACATGTATTCTCATGATATGAATTACAACTGATTTCTAATAAATTTGAGTTTGAAAATTTGAAAAAGAATTTAGCTTTTTAAGTTTACTATGGAATGAACCTTGCTCATCTAATCCTTAAGTTTGGAAGATGTAGTTTTACAATCAATTTTCTTAAAAATTTCATCCTACAACATACTTCTACATTTTCCTCCATTCTCTCTCTTTCCTTATCTCTTTTACTTCTTGTATCCCTTTGCGCCTTAGTTAACTAGATCGGCGGCGCATTTTAAATGCTGTATTTAATATTACTCTACATTGCATAGTATATAAAATGACCTTGACATCTGTCTATGACATGTATGAGTTAATGTATACATATATTACCAACAGTTGCATTACTACCAAATCAATATGAAATACTTAGTCATATATCATAATGCAATGTCATCATTCATTTCATTCCTTTTTAACTGAAACATATAAATTGGTGGCATAATTCCCATACTATCTGTATCATTTGGAATCTTTGGTTAAAAAAAAAGAAGAAAACAAAAGGCTGCAATGTTCATTAGCAAATCTACAACTGAATGTAAACAGCAATCAAAGGGCTTTTTCGAGACCCACTCTTCTTGATATTGATTATATTTTCATTCTATTTTCAATGTCCAATTATGCTTAGCATAGCAATATCTACTTTTAATTTGATGGTTATCAATTCACAGCTAATACTTTCAAAAGTAAGACTTTGCTACATAGGCGACATTTACAAGCAAAATGAATCTGGATTAAATAATGTTATGTTATTTGTACTTAAAGAATTAACTAAGAGGTAATTTTTCTTGCTTCGTTTATTTCCATGTTTAGAGTTTGAAGGCTTACTTATTTCTTCTTTTTCCCTTTCTGGAATTCCTCCACTTTCTTTGCATGCCGTGATGTAGTCTTATTCAAGCTGGCAAACTTCTGTTTGTCATTTCTAAGGAATGAATCGGGAGAAATGAAAAAGAAGATAAAATAATGATTACCATCATTTTTATACGGTAAAATTAAACCAATTAAAATGCCTATTAATAAACATGGAGCTTTCTTCAGTAAAAACACAAACAGTGCAAACCTACTTTAACAATCATCTATTCATAAAGAATATATTTCCTGCTTCTTTTGAATGCTATTTTCTTTGGGGAAAAAAAATTGTTGCCTCTAGAAGCCAAAATTTCTTGTTTCTCTAATTGAGTAGCCTTTATAAATATGTTTGGATTTAACAGCAACCTTTCCAGCATGATGTACAAAAAAGTCTTTTTTTACATTTAAAAATGCATGAACTATTCATGAAATCAGCTAAGACATAACACTATTTCATTTTGTTGTATAGAAACCATTTCTAGAAAACCCCCCCCCCCCTCCCCCCCCCCCCCCCCCCCATCATCATTCAGGTACAACTGCTAACCCTCTTGACTAATGAATTCTCACATTCCATACATGTATATGTTTTGTACAGTGACCACCCAATTCCAGTATTCAATGGGTCTATATCAATATCAAACATTAATCCATTTATCATGATATGATTTCAGTATAACACACATTTTCCACAAACCCCAAGCAAGCTAGAGTTATCTCAGGCTTAGTATTCAAGGGGTTAATATCAATATCGAAAGTGAAACCATAATTACAAACTTATTTCACAAATTTTCATATTGATATGTCTATAAACAAAGTGGTCTAGGACTTACCTGCTCATCTTAGTCTTGTTCCTACATCCAGTCCCTCCTTCCCAGTGAGTGGTCCTGGACTTGGTGACATTGGATCCACAGGACTGACACGGCTTTTCAGCAGAGTATGGCTAGATTTGAATTGAATTGAAAGGTTTTACTGCTATTCCATATCCATAATAACAGTCTTACAAATTAATTGATACAACTGAATTGATATGGATACAATTTATAAATAACATTTACAAACTGACAAGAATAAAATAGTCTTAACATAACAAAGTAGACAACATCTTTATACTACAACTCTATTTATGAATAGGGAAGAGAAAAAAGAGGAGAGAGCAAGAAAAAGGGAACAAGAACAAACAAAGCAAGATGGAGAAGACAGTAGGAAAGGGGAAGCAAAAAAAGTATAGAGAAAGATGAGGAGGAAAAACATCTAGTGTTTGACAATAACTGATAGAGAAAAAATTGAAAAAAAAACTGATAATAGATGATAAAAACAAAAAGGAAATAGGGCATGGCTGCTTAATCATTATTTGGAGTAATATTTTGTGATTGCAATTATTCTACAGGAGGATGTAAACAACCAACATTACATGAAGTGACGATGGTAAAACAAGAACAGAAAAATAGAACTGATGAAAACAATGACAAAGAAAATCAAGACAATGTAAAATGTACGATAAAGAAGGAAAAAAAAATTAAAAGACAAATAAATTTCTAGAAAAATAAAACAACTATACAAAAAATTTCAAATATATCACTGAAGGTGTTTAATACCCCCATCCCAATGTGTGTGCTAAATTAGCACAGTCAGAAACTTGTTGATAATTTCTCTCAAAATATAGGCTCAGTAATAGGACAGTACATGATTATCAAAAGGCTCATGTTAACAGCATGTTACTACCTGTGATACTGTAAAAGTATAGCACAATTCAAATGTTTATATAAACGACATTGCCTTGAACTGTGTGACAGTGTTTAATGTACAAGATTTCTGAAGATGTTGCTTCCAAACCTCTGCTTTTCTCTACTTATGTTCTTTGTATCTTATCTACTTGATTCGCAATTAATACATACATGTCCTATGCTAAGGAGTCATTTTCAACAAGCTTCCCTGTGCTTTCTATGATCCCACTACAATGACTTTTATATTTGATTAGTATTTGATTTTACATTGTGTTTTTAAAGTGGAAATAAATGAATGGAATTAAATATCAAGATAGTCCATGAAGCTCACCTGTTCTTTTGAACAGAATCCACAGATCATACGAGAAGCAAACTTCATCTCATGATCCAACTCAGCCAGGTCATGGCACTCATCACAGGGGTAACACTTGCCACAACATGGGAATCTATCACACAAAGATAAAAGAACATTTTAAAGAATAAATGTTTTCAGGCACTTCCAATTCCATATAGCCAGGGCTCGACACTATTGGGCGCCCGGGACAAATACCCCCCCCTCCCAACCCCTCACTGAGGTTCGGATCTCCTAAATAAAACAATTTTATCACAAGTTTCAATACATAAAGAGCCCAGAACTTCAACCCGGACCCCTACCAAAAAGTAATAGTGTGGAGCGCTGATATTGCAGTAAGAACTTGACATGCTCTGAAGGATAGGTACTAGTATGACATATGATCTATTGTCAATGCCTAACCAAATGGCATACACCATAATTCCTTTTAAAGGGGGGTACCCAATGCTGAAACAATGTTAGTTAATTTAAAAGAGCATGATTTCATCAGCACAAAATCATCTGTCTAAATTTGTTTAAAAAGTCATGTGGCCAAGAAAACCCGCAAATGTGGTAAGATTTCAGGATATTTTTGACCCCTCAGCTTTAACCCCAGTTTCAACTGGGTACCCACAATGACGTCAAAGTGGTTACCTTGTCACGCAATTCTAGCAAATTGCGCGCAAGGTATAATACATATTGTACAGTCTAGTGCGCAGCACAACTGCAATAAGCGAAGCTGGGTAACCACTTTTACATCATACCTCATACTCAAATTTTTTGGTCAACTCTTGACTTTTTATGAGAAAATTAGCCAAAGTGCATTGATTTCAATTGAAAATCATCGAATGTTAATGTTATTCTTCTTAGAATTCTATTCTCGATCATATATCAAAAAAATTGTTACCATTGTGTAATCACTTCAAAGCAGCAATGGTATTCCATATATCCATTTCCTCCTCAATTACACCTAAGTAACATATAAAGACATAATTCTCTCCTACAGTTTCTTCCATGGTAGCATCTATTTCTGTTTAAAACAAATACCTAGTACTTCAGCCTTAAACTAAGGCATTTAACCTGTTGACTACTGAATTATCTAATCAACATATGTCTAATACGGGAGGGGGGGGCACGTGGTTCTTGCAGGTAAAGGATTGAAAGCGTTTACTAGTAGGAACAACTGAAGGGGAAAAACAAAGATATTTCCAGAAATGAAACAAAACAACTTACCTGAGCCACCTAAAGCTCTTTTTGTAGTGCTTGCATGTTCCATTAGCTGGAAGAGGAAATCCTTCTCTGATGGCTGGGTCTTTCTGGCGTTTTTCTTTCTTTACCGTAACAACCTCTGTCTTACCTGGAATCAAAACAAAGGTTAAGTTTGAGAGACATAAAAATGTAAATATCATAACAAACAGTTTAAAGTCAATATTGCTCTTGACATACAGATTACAGAATTCAAGGACAGCATCTGAGCTGAGATGCAGGTTATTCATACAATCTTCCAATACCTGGTACTTTTATGATCATTTTCAGGGTTTGACAGAAGATGATAAACATTATTTCAAATACAAATTTTATACAGTTTTACACCCTCCAAACTTATAATTGCAGAGGAATATTTCATACGACAGATGACAAAGTCAAGTGAATCACTGAAAACATGTAGGTATACTAACCTTCAGGTGCAGAAACAACAAGTCTTTGGAATCTTGCTGTATCCATGGCAATACTTATTTTTTTATGACATTTAGAGCACCACACAAGACGGTCTTGTCCATACTGAATACCCTGCATTGCAAAAAACAAATCAGGCGTGTAATATCTCTTCTAGCATCTGGACTGAACACAACAAATTTTTCTTGGGGGGGGGGGGGGGAGTAACTTGAAAAAAACATGCAGCAGATCATATAATAAAGAGTCTTTAAAGTGGCCAAGTCCAATGGATGTATAACAACATATTCCAATGAAATCAAGATAGTGTGACTAGATGGAATCATGACTGCCATATGATAAAAAACTTTTACAGGGTTCTTAACAGCTATATAACCACTGCAGTGCTTTCAATGAGAGTGATTCCACTGTACTTTTTCTTTTCTCTTGATATCTGATCATACTGAAATATAGATAAATAACATTTATCAAAATATTCAACATACCTGAATATTGGAATTTGCCGAGCATTCCAAGCAAGAAACCAGGAACTTGCAATCAAATATGATGAGATCCACAGGTACACATCCAGTGAGATCCAGAAAACCCATCACAGACGAAAACTGATGGATAATGCAGGGTCTGTATCCTACCGCTTGCTGGTTCTGGCACTTGGAGCATCCTAAGACCATGGACAGACCAGGGACTACACTGAGATCCATTTGGTCCTTGCAACGGGAGCACTGGATGCGGATCTTGATCTTCTCGCAGGCAAGGGTGGCAGCAGACTCACTCATTTCCATGCGGGGGAAGCGGATTTCTGTGCCACGGCGGTTTTCGGTTGGGGATACATACTTGGAGGGTTTTGAAGAGGATGAGGGGTGGTCCTGAGGAGGTGAGGAAGCGGTTGCTGTATCGACTGCTTCGGATGACTCACCCGACTGCGTTTTTCCACCTTTCTCTATTGCTCCACTCTCCTCCTTCACCTCCTCTTCTTCCTCCTCTTCTTCTTTCTCATCGTCATCTTCATTTTCCTCCTCCTCATCATCTCCACGATTCTCATCCATCTCATGATTGATGAATTCTTCCTTGGGATGAGCAGGAGCATCAGATCCACCTTGATCAGATGACTCTGTCTCTTCCTTTTTGGCATAGGAGACAAATTCAAAGCCAGCAGCCTTTGCATAAACCTCCTTCTTAAACTGTGAGAACATGGAAGACAAGTACAAAATAATCTTTGTTAAATAATTAAAATATACAGAATGAGGGATATTTCACACAGTAAATAATGATATTTCATAAAGAATATATATTCTGTTGTGCATACATTGAAAAAAATACTGCCAGAAGCAAATACCTGAGTTTGTATGTTGTATTAATAAACATTTAGGACAGGCAGCATAACTTTGCAATTAAGATCTATAGATGATACTTCTGTTCAGATGATGCACTAATTATTATTCCTTAAACAACTTTCAGCAGACAGAGCTTATAGGCCAACCATTTGTGTGAATTATATCTTCTCCCTCAGACGCAACTCTACAATTACTATTCATACATGCATTATCATACAAAATCTGCTATTTTTATTCAGTCTTTCTGCAATTTTCACATTCCATCACAAACTAGTCATGTGGCAATGACTTTTCACCAATCACTTTCTTGCAACATGCATTTCTAATGATTGCGAACACAATCAGTTTGTAGAAAATTCCTCATTCAATTCAATTCAGTTCATGGTTTATTAAAAAACATGTCTTGCAGTAATAAAAAATGAATTGCACATGTTTTAACAAAGTTTTAAATAGTTTACAAATATAAAATACAATTGCAAGTAAAAAAAATATTTAAATACGGAATTACACAGAAACTCATTGACAAAGATAGTAAATAACATAATATGCATTGATAAAATTATTCAATGGATTAACCTGTTGAAAAAATTCAATTTAGGTAAAATATGCATTTTCCATTGACCCCTGCCTGAATTATCTCGGGCTAAGCATTCAATGGGTTAATGGACATAGTAAAGAGAGGCAAAAAACCGACCTTTCTAGCTCCCTCTGTAAATAGCCTCATAAGACTTCTATCAAACCATCTAAGGAATGGTCGCATCATGAGCTCTACCCTTCCAGACAACTTGTTAGTGGCAGTCCTGGCTTCCAACCACTCAATGATAGCATCGGATATGTGCCTGTTTATTTAAGAACAGTAGAAAACACTTTTTGTTTTTTAGTTCTGATACATTAAAAATCATGACATCTGCGCTGTTCCCACTATGGATACTCCGGTGAAAACTGTTCCCAGATCCTCATTTACACTAACCAAATTCCTTACTCTCACCCTGGACCAATCTGCACCCAACTCTAACCCTCAATTAAAACCCCCTAAAAAACCACAAACAAAACTAAAACCAAGACCCTAACCCAAATCCTATATTTCTACTAAAGAAATAAAGCCTGAAGCAAATACAACGGTTGAATATCTGGTCACATCTGAAAAAAACAATGCTTTTATCATTTGGGGTATAACATTTCTACTAGGTCCTTATTCAGCAACATACAGCAGCATGGTTGCCATGAACCACGGGCCACTGTTGGTATCTATTACACTGTAAACACAAATCTGTACGCTTTTTTTACCTTTGAAATCTGGGAACAGAGTATCAGTTTTGTACATGGATAGCATTGCCCTGTAGTACCATATCATAATCATAATGAGGAAGTGCACAATGACCATACGGTTATCTCTTAAGATTAGCTAACCACACGTCACGAATAAACATCACCAGTTTGATTGCTGGTACAAAGTGCATTATTTCTAAATAACTCATTTATAAGTCTTCCACCAAGGAGCATCAACAAATGTATTTAACTTGCAGAGTAGAGCATTCTGAATGTATCGAAATGAACATTTGTTAATGTCACAATGTGCTGCTTATTTTACGATAATCATAAAAGCAGTGATGCACGTTACGTTTCACACAAAACAGAATTTATAGAAATGGTGTCCGTGATTCTCCATCTAAATTTCAGCCCCATCACTTGGGAGTTTATGAACATCTATGGAAGTAATAAAGAATTTTAATTTCAAATAAATGGATTCAAAATGTGGGATACAGAGTGAACATGTAATTACATGTATCAAGACTTTCAGAAAAAACAACTACTTTTCTTGAAATATTTTTGCAGGACTTTAAAAAATGTATTCTAGGGTTAAGATAAGGGAATGTATTTATTATTTGCACTTTTAAAGATCATGACCCTTCCTATATAATCCATTAATACTCACCTCAAAATAATGGTGGGCAGTACTTGGTCTTCAGGCAAAGTAAGTTGTAAGGGTGAGAGAGGGTAGTCCAGAGGGAAGGTTACAGCCACTTCAAATTCATTCAAGTCATATGGCTAGGGGAAAAAAAAGGCAGTATGATATTTCCATAACAATTTTTAAAAATGCTTTCTCTTCACAGCTTCCCTTAAGTTTACAAGATAAAGACACTTTTTTTTAGTTAGCATCTCATAATTTTCATAAATACTTTGTTTTTTAATTGAAGAAGATACATAATCTACATGTTTGGATCTGTTCCTTGAAATCAATTTGATTTTATACTTCCACCTCTTGTGTACATTGATGGTACATCAAATCACATAGTCCTATAACCAATAAATGTTTCTGACAGAACAGATGACAAAATGAAATCTTATACAGGGTCGGGGTGAATCTTCAGTGCTAGTGCTTATACTTACCCAGTCAGGGTCAGAAGGCTTGATGGTGAAACGATACGATGGGTTGTCGTCGTCATCGCTTACTTCAAGCTTGTCTCCAGGAAACCTCCTCTTCAGCTGACTGATCTCTGTTTCTCGCATCTTAGCTGCATCACCTTCACCGAGTTCGGCCAAGGGGCGACTTGTGACTGGTCCAGCTGGTTTACGTGCTGGCTGCCACTCTCCTTCTTCCTCTTGTTTTGGGGCTTCATCTACTGGTCAAAGAGTTTCAAAGTGGAATCTCTTCATTGTTTTCTCTCCTAATTCTTATACTAACTCGTGACACTTTTAAACAACTCAATTATTCAAGTAACAAAATGCCATATTATCAGACATAGGCTAATTCTTAAGATTAAAAAAATAATAATAATAATTTTTAAAAAGTGGAAAACAATAGCTTTTAACTATATACTTTGTCATCAGAACAATTTGGACAATGCATAACTTCTGAAATTAATGAAATTTCATGAATAATAAAGTAAGATAAACATAAAAGCTGGGTATGATCAGAAAGTGTCATTTGATAGTTTAGCCCCGGGACGCTGCTATGCGTTCGGGCTGCCGCAGTTTTTGTCTTGAGAGACAATAAACTATGAGGACGTTATGCCCGAATTAAAAAATACCGTTATCTGCCTTCCGCCGCATGATACACACAATACTGTCCGTTGAGCCATGCACGCATGTGCACTCCTTACGTCTGGTCTGTGCAACCGACCCTCGTATATTTTTCAATCATTGGTTCACATTTCTAATATTTAAAAATACTTCCTGTGGAAATTATATTCTCAAACTTTCAGACTGGTATTTTTACACTATAACCTTTATGTTTATCCCATTTTCAAGTAACAAAATGAGATTTTAAAAAATCATAACAATGTTAACCAATGTCTTTAAAGGTTATACATCAGCATAACAAACTACAAACCTTCAAAAACTGCATGGGCATCATTATTTTCTTGAGGTGTTTCTGGTTTTTCTGCATGGAAGAACCTGCACCTGCCTCCTAATCGGCAATGCCCCATGTCATAGAACCGGCATCTCTTCTGCTTTGATGACTTGGTCTTCTTGGCCTGCTTTAGCTCCTCTGACTGCTCCTTTGGCCCATCATCAACTGAAAGCTGAGATGTTGATAACACCAGGACATCATCGTGTTCATTACTGCCCTCTGCTGTTGTATTGGTCGTCTGCTCCGATCTAGACTTGGCATCAGATTCCCCATCAGAAGCAGCTTCTTTCCTCACGTGAGCAAATCTACATCTGTAACCATAGCTACACCATCCAGACCTTTCATAAAATTTGCATACTGGTTTTGGTTGGGAGGTTTTTTGATTTCCCTTGCTCGATGCTGAGGTTGAAGCATCATGCCTGGGCTGAAGTGAAGCCTGTGCTGGATGAAGGTATCTACAATTACGTCCATACCTACATCGACCGGATCGTTTGTAGAAGGAGCAAACTTTGCTCTCAGATTTGGTAGTTTGATCTTTAGCTGACGAATCTGGCTTGCTTTCGCCGCTTGTTGTTGTGTTTTCTCCCAAGTTCTGCTGTCCACCAGTGGACTGAGCAGCGTTTTCTTCTAAATCTGCAAATGAAAACATAAATAGTTATTAGCTGAATCAACGTGAATTAATTATTTGACTACTGATGAGAAATTTCAAGTTCCGAGATAGTGATGATATTTAATACATTATTATTTACAGTCATATGAACGTTAATCATGTTTATTGTTCTGTCAATCATCAGACATCAATTCAAAACTATTACTTGTTTTCCTAGCAGAAATCAAATATAGTAAAACAAACCTTTTACTGTTCCATCTTGGCTACTTCTTTCCACTGATGAAACAAAATCCGTTGCTTTTGTATCAAACGATGCGGCGGCTTTGTTTGCTGATAAGGAGCTATCGGGATTTTTTGCAATATTCTCCACGCTTGGCTCCTGACTTTCTGCAGTGTGCAGTGCCGACTGATTAGTGTGAGCTTGAGAACATTTTTCCGTAGTCACCTCTCCACTAATTTCAGCTGAAGAACTTACTGACATCGCTCAATTACTATTTAGCACTGGGGTCTCCACGTTTAATGGTATCAAAGCTGTAGTAAAGGACCCCTATTTATATGAAATTTCAAGGCACGAATTGCACCGCGATGTCGCAATAATTCCGCTACTGTATACTAGTACTTCAGCAAAGCAAACAAACACCCGAGAGTTGGTCACCTGATCAGTCACGTGACATTGTATACAATGATTGCAAGAATAATACTGACAGTTGGGACTTTCTGATCAATGAATAAATCATGTATTTCGATAATTTACGTTCTTTGCATTTAATAACATTGCGCCCATGGACAAATATTAAGAATGAGCATTTTTTTTCCAATGGAGGCCTTCTCAGAGATAATGAAAAGCAAGCTTCAAAAATGAAGAACAAAGTTCAGGCTTTGGATTGCGCAATCGACAGATAGTACACGGATCGTTCGGTCATGATAGCGAACTCAATGGACGTGCCTATTCGGCCTGTTTGTCGAAAGAAAGTCGGTATATTTCTATGGTTGTGAAAAAATGTGAATTGTTTGATCATGGAGATTTAAAAGAAAAAAGAGAAATCGGTGTTTTTTGGTTTCATATTATTTTGATTTTTTTTTAAAATTCAAACTCACAAGTCAGCAGAAAAGGTCGTGAAGGGGGGGGGGGGAGAGATGGAATTTGAGTGGTTGCATCGGTGAAATATAATTTTTCTTAAACTTCACCAATATTTTGCTTTACATCAGATTCTTTGTCGCATCTCTCCGTCTTTCATCATATCTATCCAGTCTTTATTTCTCTTTCTCTTCTCCCTATCCCTCATTCTCCCATCTCTCTCTAATGTCTAGTTGTCACCCTATCTTCACACCCTCTACCTTGATCTCCTTGTTTCTATCTTTCTCTCTCTCTCCCCTTGATCTTTCCAATCTCTCTCTCTCTCTCTCTCATCTCTTCTTTCAACTATCATATCCCCTCCTCTCTAAAATTTTCTTTTCTTCCTCGATCTTCCCAAAGACTCTTTCCTCTCTCCCATCCACTCCCGTCCCTTCTATCTATAACACACACACACACCCTCACAAGCGCGAGCGCACACACACACACACTCTCTCTCTCTCTCTCTCTCTCTCTCTCTCTCTCTCTCTCTCTCCTTTTCAACGCTGGCATACGTGAGGCAGATAGACACAGGTTGATAAACATTCATAAGAAAGAATCTCACATACCGACCACAAGAAAGGCACGATAGCAGCAAATTTAGGGATGTAATAACTCGATAGGGTGCATGCATTCCTTTCTTATATGAACTGCTAAACATGTAAACACATAATAATAACCAGTACAGCTGAAGGTGTGTGGGATGAGCACTTGGGTTCGCACTGCTCTCCTAAAGTTTGCTGGCATGAGGACATTCGTTAAAAAAAAAAAAATGAAAAAAAAAAACCCCGATGAGTTTTGATCAAGATATTGGTTGCTTCTGTTGTTGTTTGTTGTTTTTGATTGATTTCTCTGTTTTGCTCTTATATATTGTTTTTGTCCTTTGTTTGTTTGTTTGTTTTTTAGTTTAGTTTCTTATATAGTTACTTTGTCTTTTGTTATCATCATCAATAGTGATCTGTCATTTTACTGACAGGTTCAGTAACCCAATTAGTTTTCATGACAAATGTCTCTCCAAGTGCTACGCTCTTGAGACATCCGTTTCAGCTCTTCATAACCTGTTGCTTTTGTTTTAGGTTTGTTTATATACGCTTTAGGCAATTTATTAAGACATCGTTTACATATTTCACATAATGTATCGATATTTGTGAGAACAAATGTAAAAGTTATTCTGGCTCACTCGCCACAAGCTTGATGCTTTTTGAGTTGTTGCCTTCCATTATATTTTGATGTAAAACTTGATGTTTTGTATGTGTTTTGTTTACGGTAAATAAATGTCCTTTTGAACTGAACTGTCGATATATTATACTGGTATAATATCAAATACACTGGCGGATTCAGGGAGCACAGTATAGCCCTCACTCCTCTCCCTATACATACATGCACGTATTCCAAAATCCAAGCTGTTATGATTGGTACAAAGAGGCCTAATTACACAAGCCGAATGTGTTCTCCCCCCCCCCCTCCCCTTTTAGAACATCACCTTTTCTTATGTCACAAGAATTCCAGAAATTTGTCCCCCCCCCCTTTATGATACGCAAGCATGCACCCCAGGCATCAGAAAATGTTTAGAGGAAACCGCCTATCAGCTTGATCTTGCCAAGATGACTCGGCTGACATTGACGTCACAATAAAGAGATATGAATAAAAATGCAAGCAGAGAGTGAGAGAGAGAGAGAGAGAGAGAGAGAGAGAGAGAGAGAGAGAGAGAGAGAGAGAGAGAGAGAGAGAGAGAGAGAGAGAGAGAGAATGAGAGAGATAATGAGAGAGATGGTATGTTATCCCGAAATTTTTATGTCGCCCTCTCCAGCCATGAACTGAATAATGTTGACATTATACTTGGTGGTGCAATATTTCTGTATGTGATAAATAGTGAAATTATGGTGAGTTATGTCGGGGTGAGCCGTGGTGTAGTGGATAGAGGGTGTTTGAGTTTGAAGGTAACAGACTTAGACCGAAGCCATAAAAGTTATGGGGGGCTGTCTGCTGCATTGAATTCGATATTCATCCTTTTTACTTTTGATTATCGTCTATCTAAAGTTTCTCTCTTTTTTTTTTTTTTTTTAACCATACCTCCATGACAAATGGTCATATATTGTGAAATCTATATCCAATCATTATTTTCTTCATCCTACCTGTCGATACAGTTTTTGCAGAGAGTGGAAGAAGGAAAGCATAGGACCTATGTTTAGGTCAGCTGGTATGAGAAGTAAAATTTAAGTCATTTGCCATGCTTGCATGGAGAATTCCCCTGGCTGAATCTTCAAGATATTGAAGAAATGAAAGAGGGAGAAAGGAGGAGAGAGGAGACAGAGAGAAAAAAAGGGTTGGGAGATAAAGGGAGGAAGGGATAGACGGAGGGAAGGGATGGACAGAAGGAAATGAAAGAGAGAAGGAAGAGATAGGGAGGGAGAGAGAGAGAAAGAAAGAGAGAGGGGGAGGCACTTCATTCACATGTATTGGTGTCAATCTTATTTACTTGTACATATTATGTAGAATAATGTGTAATTCAGCCTGCTGGCTGCGGCAATGATTATCTGAATAAGTATCATTATTTGTCATTATTACTGTTAACATCGTTAACATTATTATTAGTATCATCATCATCATCATCATCATATCTATTTTATTTATTTATTTATTTATTCATTAATTCCTTTTTCTATCTACTTGTTTATTCATTATTCATTAACTTACTTTATTCGAACCTGAATGATTTTGTACTGAAGTAAAGATCGCAGGAAGCGTCTTTGAGATATATCATGCCTTTGAATTAGCGAGATATCCATGATGCTCGCTAGTAATACGCTGTAATCATTGACATACAGATGGGGGGGGGGGGGGGCTCCACCCCGAAAAGAATTTTTGCCCATTACGCCACTTGTAATTTCCTCAAAACGAGAGAGAGAGAGAGAGAGAGAGGGGGGGGGGGGAGGGGGGGGGGGGGGGGAGATTGGGAAGGGGAGGGGGATACGTATAATAAGCATCGGCCCAGCTATGTCCAGAAATGGTCGTCTTAAACGTGTTCTTTTCTCGAGGGAATCTTCATGCTTGTAAAGAACAAGTATAGAAATAAACTACTAAAGGTTTCGTGGTCTAGTGGATACGTAGCCGGGTACATGGTTTGAGGTTCGAGTCCCGCCGTGGCACAAATGTCTTTTGGCAAGACATTAACAATATTGCCACTCTCCACCCAGATATTATGGGTACCCGGTAGGAAGAAATTTCTTGAAATGCTAGAGTGCCGTATATAGTATAACAGCCGTGCTAAAGCCGGAGTAATAACACTGGCGCGCCAGGAGGGTCAAGTCGGACAAACATGAACGCTATGAAAATACAACAAACAAACAAACAAACAAACAAACAAACAAACAAACACACTATCATTATTATGATAAAAAAGAATGATGTTGTTGGCTTCTATTGACGTACGATTCGGTTAAGAGTAATGACCCCATCTACGTTCGGGTTTCTGTACGTCTTTTCATTAACTTTTGACGAGGAGTTCACGGGTCCGGTGTCAGTGTCGGTCCTTCTATACTTGAAATCTTATGGCATTGTATCATCTGGACAGTTCGAATAGATTCTAAACACAAACTTAATTTTAGGCAGTTCACTTTAATTCATTTCCTAAAAAGTATTTAATCTATTTATTAATGATTTTACAATATCTTACAAGGTAATACAACTCGTTTTTACTACCATGTAACAAAATGCCATCTAACTGCCATTTTTCGAATTCTTGTTAATCAGCTTGATCTAAATTTTCACCTGTCTGCTTTTGTCCTTGTCAGTAATATCATTGATGCACCTGTCAAAGATGATCACGTACCCTTTCAAAATTAATTATTTTTCTCTCTTTCTTTCCGCCTTGGTGACACGTTGACAGTGCTGTCATGTCCCTCCTGAAAATAGACCAGGAAATATTAATATCATCCTTCGATTACATGTTTGTTGCCGTATATCGTTACCCTTATATAATTTTTGTCGAATATTAAAATACTTGATATCAAGCCATGCACTCTCCCAGTTAGTATGAAGTCTGTGTGTATGCTTTTAATTTGATGTTTATGATGTTGAATAGCGCTTTAACTGTTTAAATGGTGATGAAGTTGTTAAAATACAGGAAAATAAAAGGATAACGAATAAAGAATAATTACAATGAATTGATCATATAATAATTGTATTAGGACTTGATCTTATGGTGAATACAACGGCAAAAAGAACTTTTTACGGAGATACCGACGATTCTCTTCAACAACACTATTATCATGATTTAATCATGCTATACATATAATTCATGTCAACTCTTCTCTTTTCTTCCATTTCCTCTTCTTATCACTATTCATTTAATTTGTTTTTCCCCTATATCATGTTCCACTTTTACTTGCATTTACCAATATTTGTTAATTTTGTAACAAAAACCACAACTTCTACAAATAGAAATATAAAGGAGGAGTTGCCCAGGCCCATCGTTCAACATTTTCTTTTCAATGTGTTTCCTCTGTTATGATTTGGATCATATCTGATTTTCATTCAAAAGTCTGCTCAGTTTTGTGAATAAAATTGGCACAGAATATCTGATTTTTCTATTTTAAATCACAGGAAATGAAACACAGGTTGATATACTCTGATGACTTTGTTTCAAGAGACCGATGATTGAACTTTGGACAATGGGACCACTGCCAGACTGAGACGGTAATTGCCGACTATTATTTGAGGTATACTGAATATAGATCTTAAATCGGTATGGGTATAGCTTGTGTCAGTAAGGATTAATTCAACAAATGAATCAAATGTTTGCATTTATCTGAAAAATGTCCGCGAGCTGTAAAGTTGATCTGAATAAGGATAAATACTCACGTTTGTTTCTGAGCATGCTGAGAAAGAATATAAAGTGAAAGCATTCTTTCTTCTATCAGCTGTTCCCCCCCCCCCCCCATCTGATATTATTCTTCTCTCCATTTTTTTATTTTCTCTCATTTTCTTATTCTTCTTTTCCAACTTAAATGACAACTTTTCATCGGAGATTTTCCTCATATTTTTCAAGGAAATTAAATCACCCTATACTAATCATATTTATTTTTTCCTTCAACTCTAACATGTCTGTGTAAAATATGAACTCTCAACAACATGCTAGACGTTAAAACATGAATGTGGCCGGAAGAGGGCGTCTTATGACCTTCAACTTCCAGGGAAGGCGCCGACATGGAGTGTGAATTGACGTTTGCAGTTTTACAGTCCATGTTTCTTGTTATTTCTTCATGTGTGGAATGGGCGGTGTAAAGATTTTCGGGGGGGGGGGGGGTCATAATTTTAATCTAAAAGGAGGATCCCGAATGGTCGGTCGGTCGGTCCCAGACGTAAATAATCATATTTAATTGATACACGTCTGCCAAAATCCAATTCGAGAGAGAGAGAGAGAGAGGAAGAAACTGAAAGGCAGGTACGACGGAAGGGTATTTTGTATCTCCATTTTCATGCCAGTTTATACCTGGTCTATAATGTAATCAAAATGTATGGTGGCCCTGAAGTACGCTCGACAACAGGTCATGTACGACGTGAATTTCGCAGCCAACTTTGCGTCCCAGTCGCGAAATTCGTGACCCGTGACGCGAACTTTGCGTTCCAGTCGCGAAATTCGCTACCCGGGATGCGAAATTCGCTACCCGGGATGCGAAATTCATGATCCGGGATGCGAAATTCATGACCCGGGATGCGAAATTCATGACCCGGGATGTGAAATTCATGACCCGTGATGCGATATTCATGACCTGGGACGCGAAATTCGCGACTGGGACGCAAAGTTGGCCACCATAAAAATGTGAGGACGCACGAGGAACACACCATTATATGCCAACCACAAATGAGTAGTACTATAGCTATCACTGGCCGTGGTTTGGCAGAAAGGGTAGATTGATCGGGTCATATGTTTAGGGTAAAGGGGGGGGGGGGGGAGGAGGATTCTCGGATGAAGAGGGCTTGCTATTCCTCCAAAACCACGCTTTTTCTGAGAAAATCAAATCGAATAAGAGTGCACAAGAAAAAAGCAGGGGGTGCGTTGAAAGGGAAGCCTCCATTTTGGTGCAAAGAAAACAATATAAGGGTTCCCTTTCTAATTATGCTGCAACTAACCGGAAACTGGTTCTATTTTAGATTAAGATTATGTTTATTTTCACCAAAATATTAATGAATTGCATGTGTTATCTTTGAAATCTGGGTACCAAATTTGGTAACCACGTTTCAGTTTGCACCCGCTTGCACAGCTATAAGTCATTTTCAAAATCCGCGGTATAACGTAACCCCGTTAGTTTCGTTAGATGAAACTGCAAACCATCTTGCCCCTATCCTTCCCCCATGTTAAATATAAGCTGTGAATGTCAACTGTGCATTTTGGTATCTACCTCTTTTATATACCGGAAACGTTGTTTTAATAATACCAGCACGCAATTGTTAATGTCACTTTTTCCAAGGCCGTTGAAAAAAGGGGGTAAAAGAAACATCCTTGAAGATAAATGCACGAGACCACATAATGTCGACCTTGGTTATATTTTCATCCCAAATCATCGCTTATAAATCTTTTGTTTGTATGTCAGATACCATATCAGATCGAACAATCATTTTTTTTTTCATATCCTTTGACTGAAGGATTTTAGCACACATTATTATGCTCTTTCACTATTAAACTTCGGTGCAGATTTTTCTGCCTAATACCAGTGGATACCCTCATTCGAATCAGATTGTTAAAAGCGCGGTAACAATAGACACCAAACACATTGCTCGAGTATTAATGATGAACACGAATGACAAAATTAAAGCAAGGTTGATTCATGCGTTTGGAGACAAAGGAATCTTTGATAATTATTTAAAAAAAAATATATAATTATTAAGCTCATGCTTACAATAGCATCTCCAAAACGTTCCTTTTTCCTTGTGATCATGGAATTTTGCCAGGTAGACCGAAGGAGAAAGCGGTTATGATTATATTTAGTTGTGACAATAAACCGGCATATTGATATTTTGACGTGCATATGACAGCAAATTTGGAGTTTCTGATTCAAGGTAAAATGTCTGAATGAACGCATTCACATAAGGATGTTAAAGTTATTGAACGTGTTTTGAATAGGGAATTGGAAAGTCTATTCGAATGGATGAACAGGAATAATTTGAAGATAAACTATGACAAAACTATGTGTATGTTAATTGGAACGCCTAAAATGCTCAAAAAACAACCAATTTTACATGTGAAAATCAATTGCCATATATTGACCCAAGTGCAGAGCTACAAGTATCTTGGTGTCTTTGTGGACGAAAACCTGAAGTGGGACTGTCACATTAATTACTTATGTCATAAATTGGGCAAAATGGTTTGTTATATTGCACGGTTAAAGCATTTTGTAAATTTGTCAGAACTGAAACTAATTTATAACTCTATAATCTTACCTCATTTTGATTACGGTGATATTGTATGGCAATCCGCAAACAAATCTCTTCTTGATCATCTTCAAAAAATTCAGAATAGAGCTGCTAGAATAATCTTGAAAATTGACCCCTTTTCACACACTTCTACCTCCCAAATACACTCTATCCTGGGTTGGGATGCAATTCAAACGAGACAATATACACACTTGATATTATTTATGTATAAAATTCTTAATAATATGACATGTGAATATATGAAAAATATGTTTCACATAAAAGCTACTCCTTACCCTCTTCGAAATGAGAATAATATATGTTTACCTAAACCGAAAAGTAATAGTTGTAGAAGGTCTTTCTCGTATAGAGCTGCCTCCGAATATAACCGAATTCCTTTACATGTGCGTAACGTCACCACTCTCAATTCATTCAAATGTACCTTTATGAAATATATTTGTGCTATTGAAATAAAAAGTCTTTGATTTGTACCTAGGGAGTGGGGGGGGGGGGGGGGGGGAGGTTGCAGGAGATTACGTATACATGGATATTTATTCTTTGGTCTTTTATTGTTGTTGTTGTTTTTAATTTTAATTTTTTTTTGGTCATCTTCCTATATGAAGGTAATCATTCTATCATCCAAGTAAACTGGCTCCATGGAAGACCAGCAGCAATATGTTATTGCAGCTGATTATGGACTACCAGCCGTATGTTTTATTTACTCCATTACCTTTCACCACTTTATATGTTGTAACTATGACCACTATATTTTGTGTATATGTATTTTATTTGTGTCATTTTTATATACGGAAATAAAACAAACAAACAAACAAAACAACGCATTGATGACGAAGTTTAAATGCGTAATTTCGAGTCGATAATTCCTCTGGTCCGTCATTAAAAGTTGAATAGTATGCACGCATGCACAATTTGAAACTACCCACGCATCAGTCAGTTTGTAAGGAAATAACTGAACCTTGATTGTTTACCCTGTTTTATCAGGAAAAAAAAAATCCGTCTACTCAAAATTTGAAACATTCCCTTTCTGGAGAAAAGCGATATTGTCCATTTATCAAAAAATAATAGGCTTTACAATCCATAATTATTTCTACATTCCTAAGGAAACTTCCGAGGTCATAATGCTACTTCTTTAAGCATAATATGAAAGAAGCTGATTGTTTAGATTAGTTAACAAAAGGTAAAATCAATTGAAATGATATAGATCGCCGGAGACGTCCAACCAGATCAGCTACTTGAGAGAGAAAAAAAAAGGGATAGCTTATCTGCCATCGTGATAACTTTGTAGTTTCGATTGGTTATGTCCACTGCAAAACTAGTTTTCATACCTTGATCCCGAAGACATAATCATATGGCCTACTTTATTTATTTATTTATTTATTTATTTACTGCTGGCCAATTCTGTTCCAAAGAAGTGTCAGCAAAATATCTACAACTTTATAAAGTGAAATCGAGAGTGAAAAAGTTCACAGATCCGCCCAAGATATATAGGCTCTGTTTATCGAACCCTCTCTCAAGTTCAATCTCCGACTAGTTACCATAGAAACTCCGTTGAGAAGATTTAAAAATAAACAGTTTCTCCTCTCCCGGGAGCACCCACTTGCACTTGGGCTTTTCCTTGGGAAACTTAGGGACTTCCCCCATTCGCCCCCTTCAAAATTTTGTTTGCTGTTGCTTTTGCTCACATTGTGTAGACTTACAGAAATCATCTGAACGTGAAGGCTTTAAAGTAATACGTTTATCCTTTCTCATAGCGCTATTAATACGCATTCATTAACATTATCCGTCCGAAATAGTATCTTGTGACATTAAATGCTTTAAGCCAGGATGCTTAGGTAATGAAGTGTACAATTAACTTCTCGCCTTTCAGATAAAGCTGATAATGATTAATGAGTCTACCTTCGAGGAGGCTTTAAGTATTGTGACTTGTTTCTATATCAATAAGATTTTTTAATAAAGAAATGGCTTTAGCCCAAACAAATGATAAGGGTGTGTCCTTTTTTATCATTCCATGAGACAATATGATCATAATGATAGAAAGATCATCGCTAAATCGTTTTTCTTAAAGGGGGTACCCAATGCTGAAACAATGTTAGTTCATTTAAAAGAGCATGATTTTATTAGCAGAAATTCATCTGCCTAATTTTTTTTTTTAAGTCGTGTTGCCAAGGAAACCCCCAAATGTGGTAACATTTCAGGATATTTTGACCCCTCAGCTATGACCCAGTTTCAAGTGGGTACCTTGTCGCGCAATTCTAGCAAAATGCGCGCAAGGTATAATTTTTTGGTCAGCTCTTTAATTTTTATGAGAAAATTAGCCAAAATGCATTGATTTCGATTGAAAATCATCATATTTTTAATGTAATTTTTCTTTGA
This sequence comes from Echinometra lucunter, assembly GCA_029962745.1. Classification (NCBI taxonomy): domain Eukaryota; kingdom Metazoa; phylum Echinodermata; class Echinoidea; order Camarodonta; family Echinometridae; genus Echinometra; species Echinometra lucunter. Next base: position 30,396,234 of record CM057156.1, on the reverse strand, counting down.
ATTCTATTCTCGAGCATAATATCAAAAAGATTTTACCATTGTGTAATCACATCTGGGGTTATCAGGTTATGTTCTACCTCTTCTCTACAGACCTCATAAAGCGATATGAAAATATCTTACCTTGAATATCTAGTTATCAACCCTGCTATTTATCTCAAATAAATGCACACTGTTGACGTCTTGACGAGGAACGCTTCTGAGGCAAGACGTCTAAACTGCATTTTTTTCTTTTTCTGCAGTACCTCATGATGAGGAAACGGGGTCTTTTTACATACATTATTTCGATTTTGTTTCTGCTTTTTATAAAAAAATTGTTTGTTTGTTTGTAAAGCGCCTAGAAATATGATTTTTCTATATCAAGCGCTATATTAAGATTAGCATATTATCATTAGGCCTATGGGAAGTTGATATTAGCCTTACAGCAAATAAAATCAGTAACATAGAAAAAAGTGCTCGCACATCTATGAAGACCAGTGGGGAGAAATAGTATTATCAAGTGTTTTGTAGTCATGAGGCATGCAACGCTTTCGATTATGAAAGACTTGCCGGTGTTGCCGGAGTCACATGCTGTTCCATGAGTTCTAAAGAAATCAAGGCTTTCGTCCAAGACCTTAATCCCAAAGTGACTAATCTACGAGGGTTCCATCTTGGTATGATAGGATGATTAATCGCTTTAATTATGTAATCGTTTCGTGGGGTTATCCCTTGGAGAGAGAGAAAAAAAGAAATCCCTTGGAGAGATAGACTAGTAACAACCATTCTCCTGGAAACATAGTACATCATTTGCTTTTATTCTCAGCGATGTAGTCCTTTCAGAGCAACTGAAAATTTATTCAAATGCCTTGAAAAAATACAAATCAAAACCTAAAACACAATGAACTGTTTTGATTAATTTGTTCTCCTCGTGTCATTCTAGCTATAGACTTATAGGGCAAGCTGATATCATATCTGGTTTTTTTTTTCATTCATTTTTGCAAACTGATCAATAACAGAAAGCTGAAATCATTTTATATTAATCATATCAACAGTTTAATAGCTCTTTTGCTCCCCCATGTAGGGGTTACATAAATTTGAGGGGAGGGGGTAACAAATAACACATGTATTGACACGTAAAATGTAACGACCGGAAACTAATTTTCCAATTTTAAGAGCTAAGCTATGAAGTTTTTGTCATAACTCCGATCATTATTATGTCCCTGTTATGTGTTATTTTTAAGAGCGAAGCTATGAAATTTTGTTATCCTCTTTTTTAATTCATGTATCCAGAGGTTGCCCTAATTAGTCTTGAATCTTACCAATTGTCACTGTGTCACCAGAATATTGATAGTGAATGTGAACCGAGGTACATGATGAGGAAACATGTACTCTGACATCTGTCCTGACTGTCAAACAGTCGTTGGGGTACGATAAGGGTCTTGTGTTGGGGGCTGCACGGTGCCTCCAAGCACTGTCCTACATTCCATGGACCTTTCATTCCATAGGGAGTTGGGATGCTTGACCAGTCATCGCGAGAGTGTACATTAAATAAGGGGGGGGGGGTTGTCCATGGTTTGGCAGACATCCGAAATAGAAGGACCCATCTTACTGTGTGAAAGATGACTTTAATTCCAAAGTCTGATTTAATAAAAATTTGGAAAAAATCAAAAGCAGGATGCAAGTCAAGAATAAAAACTTATTGTCATGACAATCAAGCAGTTGTTTAAGGATTTATTCGTTTGTTTGGAGTTATAGTGTGTTCACATTGTGTTCTACAATGTGAACACACTGTGAACACAATGTGGGACACTGTGTTCTTTCCAGCAGGGTAACCCGACTAGAAATATTTTGCAAGATATTTACATATGGTAATAATACTATACTGAAGTATTACCAGCATCGAAAAAGAAAAAAGACAATGCTGTCATCAAGCCATAAGTTTAGCAAAAACAAAGGCCAGCAAAAGGGTCAATGTTCATCAAATAGGTAGAAAAAAAGATTTTACCAAATCTGCCAATAAATATGTGTAACTGAATTCAGAGTACACAAATAGTCTTCTCGTGCTATTCGTTATCACCTTCATTTTATCGGAGTATATCATTGAGAAAGAGTACATGCCTACATTCCATACCGATTTTCAATAAAAAGTTCAGGTGATAGGATAAGTTTCATCCCGTATCTTCACCCTATTATTTCTTTTGCCTGAAAATTCATTTGAATAAGTTTAGTCATCATCTCTAGATCAAAGAAAGTCAAGTTCCATCCCTAAATTTCAAGACTACCTTTAACATCCTTGCTGAGTTTGCTCATCTATTCCTGTATCCTACAGATGACATCCAGGTATCGCACCCCAGTCACACCAGCGAGCCCTTCCCTGACAAACAGCAGACCATGCAGAAATTTACATTTACACCGGTCAATTAGCTTTGAGTCGGTATGTGGAGTCGGTTTAAGGTGAGACTGGGTTAACAAAAAGACAGACGACTGGATTTAACCCCTCATGCCTCCTATGGTGGTTTCAAGATGTCAAATCATCAAGGCAATTGTCTTGAAGTTAGCTTCCGTCTATGATGAACGATTTTGACAAATGTGGAAGAGCACGAAGGATGGTTTTTGTTCTTTCATTTGAGTTTTCCTCCTCGTGGGATTTTAGTCTGTCCATATTTGTGTCTGTATGTCTGTCTCTGTGTCTGTGTCATATTACACCTGTTTATGCCATACGTTGCTGGCATTTGGGTGTGTCTTAAGCATGTTAAAAGAAGTATTCTGAACTTGGAAAACGTACGTCGATCCAATAATAGGATCAAAACTTTCGAATTTTAAAGGTGAACCTTAAGAGATATGCTGTCCTCTTTAAATAAGGCACTCCAGATTGTGTTCCCAAGAAACAATAACAAATAAAACAATCTATCAACAAACTAAGACTCTCTGCGTTCACACCTGGAATTTTTTTTTTCTGTGATCGCAAGGTATCGCACGTGGTCACACTTTCACACCAGGGAGTTACTACAGAGCTCTACAATAACCCCTTACACTATGAACATGACGGACAAAGAAAGCGGACAAAATAAACAACCCCTCATTCTACCCTTCACAATGGTTCTGGTAGTCAAAAGAACATCCCTTCATTGCTAGTGTCTAAAATATGTGGAACTGGTGTCACATGCATATTCACCTGGAACTACATGATTAAACATAATAGCTGTGAAGGGATGTTCTTTTGACTACCAGAACCATTGTGAAGGGTAGAATGAGAGGTTGTTTATTTTGTCCGCTTTCTTTGTCCGCCATGTTCATAGTGTTAGTCACACAGTGTGATAATAGTAAGAACAGAGAGATTTCGCTGAGTTCGTGTAAACATACTTGTTTTCTCGCTGTTGTAGAAACTGTTTAGCACAATATGATCACAAAATGAATCACACTTTGACAACACAAAGAGGATGAAAATAAGAGTGAACATTTGAGGCACGTGTGTGAGCATTTGTGGGACCGTATGTCCTTCTTGTCAGTGTTGCATGAATGACTGACACTATATCTTGTAAAAACAACAGCATAGCAACATGAATGGGAGGAAACGATAAATAACAGTGAGAACCTTGGGATAATCCAGATGACATTGTCAACCTAAGCAGAACATTGTTTTTCAGTCTACTTTGTTATGACATCATTAGTTCATTAGTTTATTTAAGTTTCTCACACGTTTCTGCTAGCTCTAAAGTAATACGTGATGACAAAAATACGTTATGAGGGGAAGAAACTTTAAGATTAAAAAAATATGACCCATAAACACAAGTGCCATTTTAAACCACAAAATACCCCCCCCCCCCGGGAAACTAGATTCTGGGTCTGGTGCTGCCATCGTAAAGATGAGAAGCAACACTGGGTATGAAAAGTAATGAAATTGCAAATCAGTTACAACATTAGCGAATAATACATAAATAATGAAGCCAAGAAGCATGCATTTACAGCAGATAAATTTGGAGGGGGGGGGGGGGTCATCATAGTCTATCTCGACTTTTACAAAAAACACACCAAATCTTCATAGTTCCTGAACAGCTGAATGCCGAGTGTCCTAGCACACATCGTGCTGTTGCCATTAACTGACTTTAGGCCCCGTAACTAACAATGGGATAGAAAATATTGCCACGCATACAGAAATTCAGTTAGTTTGTTCATGGATCTTATGGTTAAATTTGTTCATGTCAAGTTGCAAGTCCTCGGAAGTGATGGCTTCTCTGAAAATCTTACGTCAGTCAAACTAAATTTCTTATTGAAACTTTCCTTTGGTTAATCATGCCTCCTTTATATCTTGGCAAACATTCGTGGCTGAAATAAAGTGTTCTTTAGAATATCTATCCTTCTTATTTACTGTAAGAAGACCAAGAATAAAAGATGACTTACTTAGACTACGCCCTTACAACTCGGTGCCAAAAGAAGTGGAATTCATACATTATTATATTTCATTAATAATCTTTTGACAAGCGATTTCAGTTATCAGACAAGCTTTTTATAAGTCTTAATTTTTTGGGATAAAGCAGTCTAAGAGGACATGAAGATTTTCGCCTAGCAGGGCATGCGCTCGAATAAGTGGACATTCTTGGGAGAAGAGATTTTTTTTTTCATTTGTGATGTTTCTGAGCAAACATGAAGCCGATTTGATATTGGGGAATGTCAGTTGGATGAGATAATTGTCTTGAAGGTGATTTCCCTTTCCTCTTCCGATGACAGGGATGTCATCCCCCTGCTGACAAAATGTGACATTATTCTGAATGTAGCTGGGGCATTGGCGTAGCTATGAGCATGATGAGGGAACAGGGGATACATGCCCCCCATTGGTAAAAAGGAAAGAAATAGAAGATGAAGAAGAAGATAGTGATGATGATGAAAAAGAAGAAGAAGAAGAAGAAGAAGAAGAAGAAGAAGAAGAAGAAGAAGAAGAAGAAGAAGAAGAAGAAGAAGAAAAACAAGAAGAAGAAGAAGAAGAAGAAGAAGAAGAAGAAGAAGAAGAAGAAGAAGAAGAAGAAAAACAAGAAGAAAAAGGAGGAGAAGGAGAAGAAGGGTATAAAGGTCAAGGGGAGAAAACGAAGAAGAAAGAGAACGCAAGAGCGAGAGAGAGAGTTAGAGGGAGGGAGGGGGATAAAAAAAATCAGATGATCCTATACCCTCCAAACCCTCCCCTCGTCCCTCCCTTAATGACCCCTTTCTCCTGAACTTTTTCTGTCTATAGCAGAGACCGGTGTCCTCCACACACTAAGAAAAAAAAAGGTGCAAGTTTGCACTCTAAACGCAACACTGGCAGCATCTTTTTGGGTGCAATCTTGCACCCTACGTGAAAAAGGTGCACCCGGAAATGCCCGTTTGCATCCTAAAAGGTGCAACTTTGCACCAGTTGCACCTTTTAGGGTGCAGACATTTTTGCGTTTACAAAGGTGCAAATTTGCACCTACCCTAAAGGGTACAAGGATGCAAAATGTAGCTAACTGCACCTTACAAGGTGCAAAAAGCTTCTTAGGATGTAAAGTTGCACCAAAAAAAAAAGAGCTCCCAGTGTTGCATTTGAAGGGTGCAACATTGCACCTTTTTTTCTTAGTGTGCATGCACTGCTGCCCCCACAAGTGACTGGACCCAGACTATACACCACTGAGTTTCGGTGTAAGTTGAGAGCAGAGTCAGGAGGGCAGAAGACAAGACACTAGGAATTAGTTACAAGGCTTAGCACTTGGCAAGACCCCATACAAATCGGTCCAATCTGCAGCCATGAATAGATAATGTCTGGTATCTATAAAAACCATGGATACAACCGACTTGGAAAATGATTGTTTTCTTGGAATGTATTCCTTGTTGCTAAATAAAACACGCATCGCTTAAAATCCGGGCTAAACGTGAACGCCGACATTTGTCTTATGGCTTGTCTTTTCATTTTCTCAAACCACATCCTGCTTTCTGTCATTCCCCCTCCTTCAATGTCTTACCCATTTTCTCCTAGCCCCCTCCCTCTCTTCTCATTTTCGTGTCTGTCATCATTTCTCGCATCACAATGTCTCTTTCTCCATCTCTCCAACTGTATCATCACCCCTCCCTGCTTAACCCATTCATGACAGAGGGTCCACATTATGTGGTTTAGCCTAACTTTTGATGCAAAGCCCTAAAAATCATACCAAATACATGAGCAGAAAGAGCAACAAATTCTACACAAATTGTACCAATTTTGGTTGCATCAATATCCGTTGATTGATGCTGAAAATTTTTTTAAAAGGAAAATAAGCATTAAAATCCTTAAATTGGCAATGTGATAGAAGGTTTAAAATCACCATTTTCCCCTGCAAATTGGCAACTTTTTGACTTATCATAATTTCTGTCAATTTATATTCATTTCAGATACATGACATTTTATAAGAAAAATGTAGCAATAAAATAAAAATGTTGGTGTTGCCAATTTGAAGAATAAAAGCTGATCAAATTAGGCTTTAAATAATTCCTGTCACGGATGGGTTAATATGCGGTCATTCATTGCCCTAGCAGTTTTCTTGTTTTACAGAATGAAAAATGAAACAAAATTAGAATGAAACAAAATGAGGACAGAGGGAGCTGTTAACCCATTCGTGACAGGAATTATTTAAAGCCTAATTTGATCAGCTTTTATTCTTCAAATTGGCAACACCAACATTTTTATTTTATTGCTACATTTTTCTTATAAAATGTCATGTATCAGAAATGAATATAAATTGACAGAAATTATGATGATAAGTCAAAAAGTTGCCAATTTGCAGGGGAAAATGGTGATTTTAAACTTTCTATCACATTGCCAATTTAAGGATTTTAATGCTCATTTTCCTTTTAAAAAAATTTTCAGCATCAATCAACGGATATTGATGCAACCAAAATTGGTACAATTTGTGTAGAATTTGTTGCTCTTTCTGCTAATGTATTTGGTATGATTTTTAGGGCTTTGCATCAAAAGTTAGGCTAAACCACATAATGTGGACCTTCTGTCACGAATGGGTTAAGACGGAAATACAAAGCAGCAAAATAAGCATGAGAATCAGAATGAGTTGGAGAACAAGATGAATGAAAAAAAACGAGAAAACGAACTTGAAATGGAAAAAAAAAATACAAAAATTAATGTCAAGATCTCGTATAAAAGAAGTATACATGGTATAGCAAAGTGATTAAACGGGCCGCGTTCGCGCAATAATTAATCAGATATTAAAACAAGCTATGGCTAGCAAATCAATTTCTCGCCTCTTATCAAGTAGAAATCCGCATTCTATTTACTAATATGTTTAAACGTATAGTCAAATTCAACTAAGGAAAAACTCCGATCTAGGTAAAACCAGAGCCCTTGATTACAACTTCAACCTTACTTGTTAAAACTTAGTAAAACTCAGTAGAATGACCTAATCGTTGTTTTCTTTGTCATGAACTGTTTATTCTTTTCATAGAACAAAATCGCAAATATGATTCAAACTTCCTAAACATTGGACTTTGAAATGGCAGAAATCTAATTTGTGGTTCGCATGAAATCATCGAATTATGGAATAAGTAGGTCAAAATGATTGACGGGAGTTGGAAGGAAGATCAAATTAGAACCTTTTTGCTACCAAAATTTATATCAACGATCATTCTTGAACTGAAATTACAAGATGCCTTACAAAAGTAAAGAAAAATATCAATCTGTTTTTAGCATGTTTGATACTTCATTTAATTCATTTTAGTGTGAAGTATGAGAAAGCGGGTTAAAAATAATTTAGATACATTCATTACCCATGTCTTCCTTGTATCTATATCGTCTTTTTGAACTTGTCTACAAAATATTAATCGATTCAATTCTGATTCCATCCATTTATGACTTTTTCCGGCATCAGCTTTTCATTTTTTTCTCTTTTATTTTGTACTTAAAAATAGTTTTTAGTATCCTATAATCCTCTCTTTAAGGTGAACCAGCCCACGTAAAAGGAATCGTGCAGAGGTGTGCCATTCCTGTTCAGCAATTTTCTTCTATGAAGGATCTCATGATAGCCCTCGTGATTAAAGATATTAACACTCGAAAATCCAATTATGGGCAGACACCAGGGTGCGACCAATGATCGAAAATCATCGAATGGTAATGAGTTTGAATCAAGGGTGTGATTTTTTTTTAGATTGCTACTGTCATGCTAATTATGATATAACCCCACATCGCTCTCTTTTTTAATATGAAAAGCATGAAGTATTTCATGTTGGTGTTTTGTCTTTTATAGGTTGTCGAAATAATGTTGACATTAAAAGGAATTGATATTTTGGATTTATTTCATTTAACGTTCTAAATTTTTCCACGAAAATAGCATTTCTTTGTTCAATAATCATCTTTAAAATATGTATGGGAGTTAATATTTTGATGAATAAGTTACCTGTTTGTTAATTAGTTATTATTTTAGATTCACATCTAGATATAGGAAATATGAATTTGCTCTTCCACATATTTTGTGCCAAGATTATCCGATGCATTTATCATATCTATATCAGCCTTTTCTCTGCCACTCATTAATTTGTTTACAACTAACAGTCATCCTTTTTATTTCAAACGTATAGGCTAATGTAAATTTGTATACAACTTGGTTTATTATCTCTATTTACAGGCGTAGTGTAGGCAAAGTGTTAATTTGTTCCTTTAAATATTACAACATCGTGCCTCATGGGATGGGGCTAAAACCAGCAACATTTTTTTTTCGGATGTGAAACTTGTTTAGCTTGAGGGGGCTATTCTTAGTTATCAGATCAGGACAAGTCACATTAACACACACTTCCATTTCAAAATGTCACCAGATTTTGAAGAAGAAAAAAATTTATAGAAAATTTGCGAAATCACTCGTATGGGGTACAAAGGTATGTAAAGTGGGACATGAAGTTTGAAGTTTCATAAAGCGATGAGTCCATTTTGCTATTCTTCATTTAGCAGTCCAGTGGTGAATGTGAATATTGTCAGATTATAAGCACTAATTCCTTTTCTGCATTTATTACAAATATTTCTTTATGTAGCCCACTTAAAGGTGGCTAACATGTTTGTCTCCTATTGATCTCTTTAGAATTTTGATAAGTAATCTAGATAATCTAATTCATCATGTTTGAATTCTAAAAAGATGTAAATGTGACCACTTTTAAACCAACCTTTCAGTCAGTGGAACGATTGACTGATCATTTGATTCTTTTGTTTTCATTCTGAATATAGTACGTTACATTTTTTGATGGAATAAGTACTGAATAAAACAGAAAAGAAGCAGAAACTTCAAAAATTGAAACTTGCGATGGGAATTCCATTAGAAATTAGAAATTAGAAACAAGATCTAAGATATAGTGTAGTGACATCATGATTTTCAAAAAGATCAAAAAGAGGATATTCGAAATGAGTCAATATAGCGTCTTTGGCAACAAGGAGTGAAAGACACCAAAATAACATTAGCTTTGGTGACGTGTACAGGAATTGGTGGGAGTTCGAATTGACAATGACGTCCATGAAGATGGTGAAAATGTGCAGACCGCAGGGAAACAATAAGACGACAGATGAAGCAAGAGAAGAATTAGAAAAAGGGGAGAAAGAGAGAGAGAAAGAGAGAGAGAGAGAAAGAGAGAGGGGGGAGGGAGATGTTAACTGATAGAAAGTGACACACTATTGCAAGGTATCAAAATAGTAAATTATGCATTTGTTTGATATTTCATGTCATCTTCTTTCGTCATGAAATACAGAAAAAAAAGAAGATACGAAACGATAGAAAAAAAATCATTTCGTGTTAGTTTTTTTTTTTTTGCGCGCGTTTTGCTTTGATTTATCTGTTGTTTTTTTCTTTTCCTATAAGATAGGATTCATATATAATTTCTTTTGGGGGCGGGAAGCGTTATGTGTAACATTTAAATTGGCTTGTGACGGGTAACTGAATAGTGGGAGGCAGTAACAAGGGGTTTTGTGAAGTTATACAAAGTTCCGTCTCATCTCCATGACAACGCCAGGTCTTCTTGTATTTTAGCTTCATTCTCTCATACTTGTCCAGACCTCGGCATAAAGTACCTATGGGAGAAGCTTTGGCGGGAAAACACTTCCTAGTTTATACCGAAATAACGGAACCGGCCATCACTTTCTTCGTTTATGTGACTTTTACTATCAGCGACGAGCCATCAGTTTGCATTAGATCGTAGACTGGTCAAAAAATTAATCATTCACGCCGATCACACGATGTACGTAAATCCAGGGAAATTACTCACTTTTTGATAGTCGAAAGGTCGTCAAGTCACCCGATTAAAATAGTCAAAGAAATTAATATTTGGAGTAGATGCATGCATGGAGGGAAATAGTTATGGTGTTGGGGGAGGGATTGAGGTTGGGACTAGAATAATACCGTGCTGAAACATGAGAAAGTATTAAGATCGCGTGAGAAGACCAAAAAAAAAAAAAAAAAAAAAGAGAGAGAAGAGAAGACGAGAGGAAAAAGCGACAGAGACAGGTAGTGACAGTTAGACAGATAGACAAATCATAAGCTGAGCGTGTGGGGAGTAAGACACGGCCAGGATTCGAACTCCGAGCTTCACCCACTGCTCACTAACTTAATCCCTTAGACTGCTACTTACAATCGTTACTCTTCATCTTACAAAATACACGTTTACTTACTATGACTGCAGTTTCCGAAATGGTACTCAACTTCCCACACCGACCTAGCGCATACAGGCTAGTTGTTGATGCAATGTTTCCTTTCATGATAAGTGAAGATTTGTTTGAAGTCGTATAAATCCCGTTTGATTCGATATGTATTTCGCAGGTATCAAATGTGATAATCGAATGATTTCCGAGTCCCGACACGGTATTTCTTGTGATAATACCCTCATAATCGATTTTTCACTGAGTTTGAACAGTCTGAAAAGCTAGATAGTTCATTGATTCAACTTATTATACCTCTCTTAGGTATTCGTTTTAAATATAGAATTTTAAAAAATGGCGACACAACCTCCAAATCGTAAAGTCCCTTTAAATAAAAAAAAAAATAGATATTTATATATTATAAAAACAGACCGACAATAGTCCTGATTGTTTTGCTATTAAACTAAAAAAGACAGGACTGATATTTTCAAGTGTTCTGATCATAACATAACTTATCTTCTATATGAATAGGGATAAACAGGTTAGTGCCTTTACCTTGAAAGTTTGTATGGAATCAGATCACCGATTATCCTATAAAAACTGCCTGTTGGTCAATTTGAAAAAGTTGTTACAAGTTGAAATGATAAGGGATCTGATAACTAATCAGGGCTGGATGAGTGAAGATAATCGTTGCCAAATGTACTCAATCTGCACCTTGTTGAGATTATGACGGGTGGGGTCACTCGTCCATAGAAGTTATGGAGAAAGAGGTGAAGGAGGGGGGGGGAGGAAAGGAAGGGGTAATAAGGGATAAGAAAGAGAAACAGAAAGGGAGAGAGGGAGAGAGGGGGAGGGATAGAGAGAGAAGACTGAGAACGAAGTAGAAATAGAACGTTAAGGATGGGGGGGGGAGCAGAAAAAATAAAGAGAAAGATATATATATATATATATATATATATATATATATAAGAGACAAAGAGAGAGAGAGAGAGAGAGAGAGAAAGAAGCATGTAAGCATACATCGAGAGTTAAGAATTTGGGAGGGAGGGAGAGAGAATAAGGGGGGAGAGAGAAAGAGAACAGTAAGAAGTAGAGAGCATTGGAAAGTTGGAGGGAGAAATAGAGAGAATAATATCAAGATTGAGAGGGAGGGGAAAGAAGAGGAGGAGAGGGGGAAACAATGAGTTGGATAGAGAAAACAGTTGGAGGGAGCAGGAGAGAATGGGAGACAGGGAGAGGGAGAGAGAGAAAGAGAGAATAAGAGATAAGAGAGAAAGAGAGAGGGGGTGGGGTGGTCTCTTGAGTACAGACGACAGGTGATAGAGAGACCCCATTACCCGATGAGAGGTATCGAATGATGTGAACCCCTTATCGATAGCGTTCCAGATCTTATTTTATGGATGTGTTGAAAGTTACAGAAATCTCTTTCCTTACCTGGCCTGAACCATGTAATAAAACTCCCCAAATTAATCGAAAATATCTGGTGCAAGTGCCCCAATCAGTAACTCGATGAAGATGATATGACACATCAACCCCATATACACTGATATTACCCATCTACCCCTATTTTCATTAAAAGTAAGTGATTTTTTTATTATCACTAATATTACAAAATGAGATGGCAGGATATCAAGAAGGGGATAATGACAGCTAGGGTTATTCTGATGTAGGGAAAATGATGGGTTTCTAAACAGGAAAATTATTTCAAAGTGAATATAAAGTAACAGTATAAAGTAATAACAAAGAAGTGCCAGAAATGAGCGTTATACGAGAATCTCCCATAATATTTAAATTGCTTATTTACTTTATCATGATTCTCATGATTTACTTCATCACCCTTACACCGCGTATTACTGATAACTGCCATGAATTCGTCTTTAGGAGGCAAACGGTAGCATTTCTTTCCCGGGAGATGTGAGTTTACGACTCTTCTCCAAAGCTTGGGACTTATCTAACCTGCTATCTTTCCCTCCTTTTCCCCACCTAATTCTTACCAGTGGCCGATACTTTAGGGGCCCTTGAAAAAATCATATTCTGCAGGATAAATAGCCAGGGGCACGGAAAGTTCACAAGCGCACGAAGTATTTCCCTCCCTTTTTCTTCCCCTTAAACTCCATTTATAGATCAGAACGCTGATAGGATACCCTTTGTGAACTTCAATCAATCTGTTAAGATGGAGATAAAAATATATTTCAAAATGCACAGGTTCTAAAGTTGGGATTACATTACGTTGTGAGACTCTCGTCTGATATGTCAGAAAGGTGGCCCGCAGATCTTTAAAAAAAACTTAGAGTGAAAAGGACGGGGTTGGTTATTTAATGTTTATTTTCAATATATTCATTTTAAAAATATGTTTGTTCTTGGGCGTAAATCTGAATTTTCTGACAATCAAAGAAGAAAAAAAAGGGTTCTCAATTTTCTACAACCCGAATTCACTGACAAGCAAGGAGGGTTGGAGGTACCTTTGTCTTTAATCTTTAATCTTTTAAAACAAAAAATACACATTATTGGGGAGGACACGGTCTCCCAGGTATATTTGTGTGTGTGTACGGGGAGGGGGGGGGGGATGTGGAATTTCCGCCCATATACATATAATGTTCCAATATTGTAACCTGGTATTCAATTATATGTCACGGTTAGGTTAAGTCCGGATCAGGACTGATCAAATTTAAAAGTACATCAGAAATCAAAATACTTATTTCTTCATCACAAAAATCGACATAATATCACATACAACACAATTTAACTGCAAACGATCATGGGAAACGTTGATCAGAACCTGCTATCGCATACATGTACAATATTAGGTGCAGATGCTCACCTTCAAGCGGTAATCATGGTAATTCGGATCACAGGAGAGCAAGTTTGGATGCAAACTTAAGCCATTCTTCCTTGTTAACACATTCTAGGACAATTCGCTTTCTCCTTTCATGAAAAGTTGTCCCGAAATAGATTAGGGAGTCTCATAAACTTTGACTTTTAAATATCAGACCACAAGAAGAGGATGTGGCAATGACTGCATGAATGTTACCGATTCAATTCCTCGTGGTTTCGTTTGGCTTCATTTCGACTTGGAAGCAAATATCCGTGGATCACCTCATTTTTATTAACAATTAAAGCACTTTGATATATGGACAATTCCATCCACCTCGGCCTCGGCCATAACGAAATTGTTTTACTTTAAAAATACACATTTGTTAGAAACGGACTGTTACGAAATGAAATACATATTTTGTTAGAAACGGACTAGTGATATATTCCTGTCGACAATGTAGATTGTTATCATCAATGTGAAGTCAAGTATACATTTGCTATTTAACAAAAAATATTTATAGCAAAGACACATTCCAAATACAAGAGTCAGCCCTGTAAATAATGCCCGTGACATCTTTACTTAAATTAAAAACTAGGCATAAAATGTTATACCCTCGGGAAAAAAATCTAATTTTAGTATTTCATGCAATGGAGTATTTGAAAGCTTGCATTTTGCTCTTACTTGACATGAAACTGAAATCCATCATGTTCATAGGGTAAAAGCAAATGACGAACATGGTATTCATGGAAATTAGACCCCTATCCCTTTTGTTACATTAGCGTTTTCTGATTTCTTATCATGTGTAAACGTTTCGACCTCTTCCCGATACTGCCTCTGCAGTTAAAAAGTCAGATCAAACTCATGTCTTTGGCCCCTTGTTATACCTTTCGACCTATGTGTGGGTATAGGCAGATAAAAGCCATTTCCTGAGTACTGACAATGGAGACAGGCAGTGGAGGGGGTCGAAACAAGGCCTGGGTCGGAATCCAGGGTTGGGGGTTGTCGTCCCGTACCTGAATCATGAGAAGAGGGAGGAAATATCAACTCCACAAAGAGTTTGTTTTGAAGTATGTTACTAATTCTATACAATTCCCTGCAGTCCATAATTTTTTTACCCCTTACCGTCCCTTTTCCGTTATAATTCGTGTCGATCTCTCTTGTCTCTTTCTCAATCTCTCTCTACTCTGTAACTTTTCTTTTCAATGCTCATTTTGCAATTCTAACTCTGATTCTCTTTATATTTTCTTCTAAAAATCCACATTCAGCCTACGATTTTTTTTTAAATCTCTTGTCATCAACACGATGACCGTAATTTATGACGACGTTAACCCCAATCATATTGCTATTCATCTTCGCATATTATTGTTCCAACAATACGTGAACATGTTTGCATTTAATGTTTATTAGAACTGTTGATAACTTACAAACATAAGCAGAAAAGACAAGGATTATAATCATTTACGAATCATTTTATAGCATTTATCAAACATCAACTGGAGCAAATGTACATGAAATTAACGACCACAATATAGCTGCTATTGCTCACAGCAAATGCCGGGAGGGGGTATACAAATTATAGTCCTAACATTTTCAAAACATGAAGCTGTGGAGATGAATTCAATTTCTTAAATTTGGTCTCAAAACTAGGTTATTCATTTTGATAAATGTGATAAAATCATTGAATTTCTGTTTTAATTATCTTGGTGATTTAAATCGCTGCCGTACCTAAATTCAAATTTCAATATGCCTCATACAAATTATTTACGAAATTAGTATAAAATAAAAAAAATCTATACATAGTATCAAAACATCGAACATTTGTGCTCTTGTTATGTTAAGAATGCAATTGACTTTATACATCACAATCAATAATTTACAGATTAACTTGAAATGCAATTTAATCAAATTTACAATGCGCAATTTTGAATGATATAACATTACAGTCTTAAAGCTTTATTCAGTCACGCTTCATTTATTTGAGATAGGATCAACAAAAAAGAAGATTGGCTCCTAAGCAGAATCGTTCATTATATAATTTATATTTAATGTTATTTATTTTTTGTGGGGGGGTGGGGCTGTCACTTGGCAATGGTTGAAAGATCAAAATACATTCAAATTTGAAGTACATCATGAACGAGTACTTAGCCCTTTTCCAGTTATAACTTTGCCGCATAAGAACTTCCCTAATTCCAGCTTTGTGGCTAAGAAGAAGGAAGCAAAATTTTTAAAAACGAATAATTATTTTGTCAATCAATGAATAATACAAATCTGAGTTTTGAAGAGTACCTCTTTCAATGCATCATTTTCAAATTGCGTTCACGATAAGATAAGCAGAAGTGCTCAGCACTGCTGCATTCACTACTACCAGAGATAACATTAACTCAAGAGAATCAGGAAAATACACTTCCATAGAATACTAATCAGTTTACCATGGTTACACTCAGAAAAAGGTTGAGTGAAAATTTACCAAATATTGGGTTATATAGGGAACATGCATGTTTGTTGGGTAAAATTTTGTCCCACTTTAGGTAAAAATGCATAAAAAGGGTAAATTTTACGCAACGTTGGGTAAAATTTACACAGTATTTGGTATCATTTTACCAAACAACATGCATGTTCCCTTTTACCCAATATTGGGTAACCTTTAAAAAAAAAATTTTTAGAGTGTATAATGATGAGAATACTGAATTTTTTTAAAGAGGAGAATGATAGAAATAAAGACTGAAAAAGTCAAACTGATAGATAGACAAGGATGGCGAGAGAGATAAAGGATGACAATACATAACAAATCTACCAGATAGACAGGCAGTTACTAGCACCCCTATTACAAAACATCATGGATGTTAAGCTTGGATGCATTGCTTTGATGAATGTCAATGACCGGCATAATGTCTCCATTCAACTGACTCTCATTCGTAAAGTGTTGCTCGTCGACCTCATATCTCTCAACAACTTCAAATGGTCACGTCTATAACGTGGCAGTCACTTAGCGTCATTGTTCTGATAGACAGATATGGCTTGTATTCGTTCTTCATTAAAATATTTCTACTTTCATGAACCGATGTCCTGTTGAGGTATATATTTTCATCGCATTGATTCCTATTCATCGGATAACTCCTCGTTGACCAATTCCTATCCGCAATTACATCCTCATACTCCAATTCAGGAACTGTCGGCGCTTCGGTTGTAGAACCGGTCAAAGCTTAAGGAGTGCATAACATGCTATGGAGATCCTCGTATTTCGATGACGAAAGGCTGTCTGGACATAGTCCCGAGGTAGCTGTCGTCAGGGTCCGTCGACGTTATCCTCGACCGGTGGATCGTCGTAATCCAGGATAGGATCGGCGAAGTGATCTGCGTGTCGTTGAAGGTGATTCTCTGGAATCTCTCCAGATGCGACTTCCTCTGTTGGTGAACCCACGGTCCGCTTACATATTTGCTTTGTGCTCTTTGTGCTTTTCGTAGACCCTGTCTTGAACGAGCTCTTGAACGACTTGGTTTTGACTGAGTTCCGGCTACTTTACGACTACGGTAGATGCTTACGATGGCGATGGTAGCGCCGACAAGGACGCCGAACATGACTGCCCCCGAAGGATATGATGATGACGAGTCTTCTACTGAATAGAGTTTGGCATCGTCAGAGTCGATCCGTCTTGTTGACGATTTCTTGAGAGTGGACGACTAGTTGAGGATAATTCCACTTGCTGGACGATTGCCTCTGGATGAAGTGGACGTTTCTCCTATGGGTAAATCATTGACCATGAGTACTGCGTATGTCTTCACTGATTGTCCGGAGCAGCCGCGAACCGTGCATATAATGCTTGATTGATTGTTAAGGGTAGTCACATTGGAGACGGAAAGATCTGACATTGTTCCAGAATGACCCAATTGCCGCCCGGTGGATCTCCTGGTTGTTTACTCGCAGCTGAAGTTCAGAGGAGCTTCAGTAGGTCCGCGTCCTTCGCAGGTAAACGATGTTTCACCACCAACATCAACCCTCGGCAATGGCGGGAAAAGATCGACGGAAAGACGAAAGG
>CM057156.1:30221741-30378300 GCA_029962745.1 Echinometra lucunter | reverse complement strand
TCTCTTGAGTACAGGCGACAGGTGATAGAGAGACCCCATTACCCGATGAGAGGTATCGAATGATGTGAACCCCTTATCGATAGCGTTCCAGATCTTATTTTATGGATGTGTTGAAAGTTACAGAAATCTCTTTCCTTACCTGGCCTGCACCATGTAATAAAACTCCCCAAATTAATCGAAAATATCTGGTGCAAGTGCCCCAATCAGTACACTCCGATGAAGATGATATGACACACCAATCCCATATACACTGAGATTACCCATCTACCCCTATTTTCATTAAAAGTAAGTGATTTTTTTATTATCACTAATATTACAAAATGAGATGGCAGAATATCAAGAAAGGGATAATGACAGTTAGGATTATTCTGATGTAGGGAAAATGAAGGGTTTCTAAACAGGAAAATTATTTCAAAGTGAATATAAAGTAACAGTATAAAGTAATAACAAAGAAGTGCCAGAAATGAGCGTTATACAAGAATCTCCCATAATATTTAAATTGCTTATTTACTTTATCATGATTCTCATGATTTACTTCATCACCCTTACACCGCGTATTACTGATAACTGCCATGAATTCGTCTTTATGAGGCAAACGGTAGAATTTCTTTCCCGGGAGATGTGAGTTTACGACTCTTCTCCAAAGCTTGGGACTTATCTAACCTGCTATCTTTCCCTCCTTTTCCCCACCTAATTCTTACCAGTGGCCGATACTTTAGGGGCCCTTGAAAAAATCATATTCTGCAGGATAAATAGCCAGGGGCACGGAAAGTTCACAAGCGCACGAAGTATGATTAATTTCCCTCCCTTTTTCTTCCCCTTAAACTCCATTTATAGATCAGAACGCTGATAGGATACCCTTTGTGAACTTCAATCAATCTGTTAAGATGGAGATAAAAATATATTTCAAAATGCATAGGTTCTAAAGTTGGGATTACATTACGTTGTGAGACTCTCGTCTGATATGTCAGAAAGGTGGCCCGCAGATCTTAAAAAAAAACTTAGAGTGAAAAGGACGGGGTTGGTTATTTAATGTTTATTTTCAATATATTCATTTTAAAAATATGCTTGTCTTGGGCGTAAATCTGAAATTTTCTGACAATCAAAGAAGAAAAAAAGGGTTCTCAATTTTCTACACCCGAATTCACTGACAAGCAAGGAGGGTTGGAGGTACCTTTTGTCTTTAATCTTTAATCTTTTAAAACAAAAAATACACAATTATTTGGGGAGGACACGGTCTCCCAGGTATATTTGTGTGTGTGTACGGGGGGGGGGGGGATGTGGAATTTCCGCCCATAATACATATAATTGTTTCAATATTGTAACCTGGTATTTAATTATATGTCATGGTTAGGTTAAGTTCGGATCAGGACTGATCAAATTTAAAAGTACATCAGAAATCAAAATATTTATTTCTTCATCACAAAAATCGACATAATATCAACATATAACACAAATTTAACTGCTAACAATAAAGTTGACAACTGAAATAGGATCATGGGAAACGTTGATCAGAACCTGCTATCGCATACATGTACAATATTGGGTGCAAATGCTAACCTTCAAGCGGTAATCATGGTAATTCGGATCACAGGAGAGCAAGTTTGGATGCAAACTTAAGCCATTCTTCCTTGTTAACACATTCTCCGACAATTCGCTTTCTCCTTTCATGAAAAGTTGTCCCGAAATAGATTCGGGAGTCTCATAAACTTTGACTTTTAAATATCAGACCACAAGAAGAGGATGTGGCAATGACTGCATGAATGTTACCAATTCAATTCCTCGTGGTTTCGTATGGCTTCATTTCGACTTGGAAGCAAATATCCGTGGATCACCTCGTTTTTATTAATAATTAAAGTACTTTGATATATGGACTATTCCATCCACCTCGGCCTCGGCCGTAACGAAATTGCTTTGCTTTAAAAATACATATTTGTTAGAAACGGACTGTTACGAAATAAAAATACATATTTTGTTAGAAACGGACAAGTGATATATTCCTGTCGACAATGTTGATTGTTATCATTAATGTGAAGTCAAGTATACATTTGCTATTCAACAGAAAATATTTATAGCAAAGACACATTCCAAATACAAGAGTCAGCCCTGTAAATAATGCCCGTGACATCTTTACTTAAAATGAAAACTAGGCATAAAATGTTATACCCTCGGGAAAAAATCTAATTTTAGTATTTCATGCAATGGAGTATTTGAAAGCTTCCATTTTGCTCTTACTTGACATGAAAATGAAATTCATCACGTTCAGAGGGTAAAAGCAGATGACGAACATGGTATTCATGGAAACTAGACCCCTATCCCTTTTGTTACATTAGCGTTTTCTGATTTTCTTATCATGTGTAAAACGTTTCGACCTCTTCCCGATACTGCCTCTGTTAAAAAGTCAGATCAAACTCATGTCTTTGGCCCCTTGTTATACCTTTTGACCTATGTGTGGGTATAGGCAGATAAAAGCCATTTCCTGAGTACTGACATGGAGACAGGCAGTGGAGGGGGTCGAAACAAGGCCTGGGTCGAATCCAGGGTTGGGGGTTGTCGTCCCGTACCTGAATCATGAGAAGAGGGAGGAAATATCAACTCCACAAAGAGTTTGTTTTGAAGTATGTTACTAATTCTATACAATTCCCTGCAGCTCCATAATTTTTTACCCCTTACCGTCCCTTTTCCGTTATAATTCGTGTCGATCTCTCTTGTCTCTTTCTCAATCTCTCTCTACTCTGTAACTTTTCTTTTCAATGCTCATTTTGCAATTCTAACTCTGATTCTCTTTATATTTTCTTCTAAAAATCCACATTCAGCCTACGATTTTTTTTAAAATCTCTTGTCATCAACACGATGACCGTAATTTATGACGACGTTAACCCCAATTATATTGCTATTCCATCTTCGCACATTATTGTTCCAACAATAGTGAAAATGTTTGCATTTAATGTTTATTAGAACTGTTGATAACTTACAAACATAAGCAGAAAAAGACAAGGATTATAATCATTTTACGAATCATTTTATAGCATTTATCAAACATCAACTGGAGCAAATATACATGAAATTAACGACACACAATATAGCTGCTATTGCTCACAGCACATGCCGGGAGGGGGTATACAAATTATAGTCTAACATTTTCAAAACATGAAGCTGTGGAGATGAATTCAATTTCTTAAATTTGGTCTCAAAACTAGGTTATTCATTTTGATAAATGTGATAAAATCATTGAATTTCTGTTTTAATTATCTTGGTGATTTAATCGCTGCCCGTACCTAACATTCAAATTTCAATATGCTCATACAAATTATTTACGAAAATTAGTATAAAAAAAAAAAAATCTATACATAGTATCAAAACATCGAACATTTGTGCTCTTGTTATGTTTAAGAATGCAATTGACTTTATACATCACAATCAATAATTTACAGATTAACTTTAAATGCAAATTTAATCAAATTTACAATGCCAATTTTGAATGATATAACATTTACAGTCTTAAAGCTTTATTCAGTCACGCTTCATTTATTTGAGATAGGATCAAACAAAAAAGAAGATTGGCTCCTAGCAGAAATCGTTCATTAATTAATTAATTTATTTATTTAATGTTATCTTATTTTTTGTGGGGGGGGGGCTGTCACTTGGCAAATGGTTGAAAGATCAAAATACATTCAAAATTTGAAGTACATCATGAACGAGTACTTAGCCCTTTTCCAGTTATAACTTTGCCGCATAAGAACTTCCCTAATTCCAGCTTTGTGGCTAAGAAGAAGGAAGCAAAATTTATAAAAACGAAATAATTATTTTGTCAATCAATGAATAATACAAATCTGAGTTCTGAAGAGTACCTCTTTTCAATGCATCATTTTCAAATGCGTTCACGATAAGATAAGCAGAGTGCTCAGCACTGCTGCATTCACTACTACCAGAGATAACATTAACTCAAGAGAATCAGGAAAATACACTCCATAAGAATACTAATCAGTTACCATGGTTACACTCTAAAAAAAAGGTTGAGTGAAAATTTACCAAATATTGGGTTATATAGGGAACATGCATGTTTGTTGGGTAAAATTTTGTCCCACTTTAGGTAAAAATGCATAAAAAGGGTAAATTTTTACGCAACGTTGGGTAAAATTTACACAGTATTTGGTATCATTTTACCAAACAAACATGCATGTTCCCTTTTTACCCAGTATTGGGTAAACCTTTTAAAAAATTTTGTTAGAGTGTATAATGATGAGAATACTGAATTTTTTTAAAAGAGAGAAATGATAGAAATAAAGACTGAAAAAGTCAAACTGATAGATAGACAAGGATGGCGAGAGAGATAAAGGATGACAACGACATAACAAATCTACCAGATAGACAGGCAGTTACTAGCACCCCTATTACAAAACATCATGGATGTTAAGCTTGGATGCATTTGCTTTGATGAATGTCAATGACCGGCATAATGTCTCCATTCAACTGACTCTCATTCGTAAAGTGTTGCTCGTCGACCTCATATCTCTCAAACTTCAAAATGGTCAGGTCTATAACGTGGCAGTCACTTGCGCCATTGTTCTGATAGACAGAAATGGCTTGTATTCGTTCTTCATTAAAATATTTTCTTACTTTCATGGAACCGATGTCCTGTTGAGGTATATATTTTCATCGCATTGATTCCTATTCATCGGATAACTCCTCGTTGACCAATTCCTATCCGCAATTACATCCTCATACTCCAATTCAGGAACTGTCGGCGCTTCGTTGTAGAACCGGTCAAAGCTTAAGGAGTGCATAACATGGCTATGGAGATCCTCGTATTTCGATGACGAAAGGCTGTCTGGACATAGCCCGAGGTAGCTGTCGTCAGGGTCCGTCGACGTTATCTCGACCGGTGGATCGTCGTAATCCAGGATAGGATCGGCGAAAGTGATCTGTGTGTCGTTGAAGGTGATTCTCCTGGAATCTCTCCAGATGCGACTTCCTCTGTTGGTGAACCCACGGTTCCGCTTACATATTTGCTTTGTGCTCTTTGTGCTTTTCGTAGACCCTGTCTTGAACGAGCTCTTGAACGACTTGGGTTTTGACTGAGTTCCGGCTACTTTACGACTACGGTAGATGCTTACGATGGCGATGGTAGCGCCGACAAGGACGCCGAACATGACTGCCCCGAAGGATATGATGATGACGAGTCTTCTACTGATAGAGTTTGGCATCGTCAGAGTCGATCCGTCTTGTTGACGATTTCTTGAGAGTGGACGACTAGTTGAAGGATAATTCCACTTGCTGGACGATTTGCCTCTGGATGAAGTGGACGTTCTCCTTATGGGTAAATCATTGACCATGAGTACTGCGTATGTCTTCACTGATTGTCCCGGACCAGCCGCGACCGTGCATATAATGCTTGATTGATTGTTAAGGGTAGTCACATTGGAGACGGAAAGAATCTGACCATTGTTTCCAGAAATGACCCAATTGCCGCCCGGTGGGATCTCCTGGTTGTTTACTCGCCAGCTGAAGTTCAGAGGAGCTTCAGTAGGTCCGCGTCCTTCGCAGGTAAACGATGTTTCACCACCAACATCAACCTCGGCAATGGCGGGAAAAAGATCGACGGAAAGACGAAAGGGAAGAGGAACAACGCTGCATTCCCGAACGCCGGGTAACGCCGGGTGGGTTTCGATACAGGTAAACTGAACCCCATAGTCGCTGTCGGTCAGTCTCCATCGAAGCTGTTGTTCGTTCTCAGCTGCAGTAGTAACCGGATTCCTTCCTCGATACCATGTCACCTTGGATGGCGGATGACCACCTCTTGTTGAACAAGACATCGTCACCATCCGTCCCTTCTGCAGCGGGATCGCCGGATTGACGTCACACAGCGGAAACCCGTCTTCCGGTGGTACGAATACGTTCAGTCGTATCGTGGTGCTTACTGTTCTCGATGTCATTAAGCCAAAAATGACATCGCACTTATACGAACCCTCATCGTTCACCTTCACGTCCACGATCTGGAGATTGTACTCCCCCGTTTGACGATTCACGACCACGGTCATCCTCTCCTTAAGGTCTGGATCGAGATTGCTGTCCAACATGACCCCTAGACTGAGCTCAATCAGTGGGTCCAATCTGCGCCAGATGACGAAGGCGTTCTGTGTCGGATCAAGCACACATGGAAGAACTGCCGTATCCCCTCGCTGTACATTGATTTCCTCCGATGCTAACATGTAGGCAACACTCTGGGAAGACACAGATGCCGTGTTTAAAAGTTCGATAAGCACACAGACCAAACAGCATATCCTTTTCGAGATTTCCATGGCATCGACTTCTGGAAAAACTGTATTTCTAAAGTATAATCCTCATCAAGCTATCGTCTTGGTGAATGAAACGATTTCTTGATGAAAATAAAAAGCATCAGCTTAAGTTCTTTGTTAAAAATCCAATAATTCATCCGATTATAAGCAGTAGACGATACAAACGTTGTCCACTGTGAAGTAGAACACTGTGAGTTGTCCTCATCTTCCTCTGCATCAAATTATACGACGCAGAAATAAACCAAGGGTGTATCGCGGTATTCTCGTTCGTCGCTTGTACTCGTTACTCGCTGACACTTCGAGTGGAGAGTTTGAACAGGTTTGGTGCATTATAACAGATCATAGCCTTCCTTGGTGAGGGGGGTTGGCTGGCTGGCGTGTAGAGTTGTGTTGTGCTGTTGGTTTGTTGGCGTGCCAGGTTTGCGGTATATGGCACCCCCATGTCATTTGTGGGGTTCCGAACAGGCAGTCACTCCCGAGCCGAGCAAACTGGAGGACGTGACCGTGAGTCATCAAACCGTCCAGGCCTCCTGCTACTTTCCCTGACTCTCTCTCTCTCTCTCTCTCTCTCTCTCTCTCTCTCTCACTCACTCACTCTCTCTCCCTCACTCTCTCTATTTCTTTCCTCTTCCCATTTCTATCCATCTGTCCATTTCCCTATCTATCTACATGTATTTCCCTGTCTGTCCTTTCTCCGTCATTGCTTTCCCTTCTTTTTCTTTCCATTTATCCCCCTACCTCTCTCTCGGTCTCTCTATCTACTATTCTTCTTCTTATTTCCCCATATTTCCCTCTCTCTGTTTTTCTATGTTATACTCCCTTACTTGATTTCTTTATCTGTTTGTGCTTTTCCTTCTTCCCTTGATCAGTCCGTTAATCATTTTTTTCCCCCAAAATTTTGTTCAGTTGTCTACCCTTTGCCCTCTTTCTTTCTTCGGCTTCCATCTTTGCAATTTCTCACTATCTTACGTTACTTCTTCCCTTTCCTCTTTGTATTCCTTCTTCAGTTGCCCCCTCTATACCTCAATCCACTCTATTAATGAGTTATCTATTTTAAGACTCCCTTTCGGTTTTTATTTTCATTCGACCTTTCCAAATGCATTTGCCTTTGCATTTGCAAATACCTCTCCCACTTCATCTTGCCTTTGTATTTCACTCTTCCTCTTTCCATCTTTCCTCTACCATGTCTACACACCCTCGCGCTTCTTTTCTTCATCTTTACCTCTCCCCTCTTTCCCCCTTTTCCTCTTTTCTTTCTCTCTTTTCTCCTCTCTTTTCTTCTCTTTTTTCTTCTCTCTCCTTCTCTCCATATTTTCCTTTGTTCCCTCCTCATATGTCAAATACCCCTTTCCTATTCTGTTTCATTTCCTCTCACCTGCTCCTGTTTGATGCTCTCCTACTACTAGTGATGTCTGTCTGTCTCTCTGTCTATCTGTCTATTGGTGATGGCGAAATGTGATATGATCGAGGTTGACAAGGCCGGCTACTGCGCATGTGCAATGGTATGGTAATTACAAAAGGAAATGAAGTCCAGAAATATCCTAACCACAGTGACAAAGGTGATTACGTTTCGCGGACAAGCGAATGTTAAGTAATTGGAAGACGTCTCCCTTAAAAAAAATGGGGGGGGGGGGTGCTTAAGGGATATTTTTTCTAATTAATTTGCTTGTACTATATCATGCATGTCATTAAAATGTTGACATAATGACATGGATTTTGTAGTGAAACGATTGGTTGAAAGCGGATATATAACTAAGGATGGTCTTTATCCATTTCGTAAACGATGATTATTTCACTGTATACATGGCTCTGCTCCACAGTATAACATTAGCTTGATCAAACATTACATTCCCTCTAGATTGTATTTTTTATGTACCAACTAATGTAAGTCATATTACTCCTTCTTTTCTGTGGTCGGGACCGCGGGGCGGGGGGGGGGGGTGGAATAACATATAAGCACATATACGTTCGTATTACATTATTGTTGTTGTATAATTTCTGTAAGCCAGATAGGGGTCTATAAAATACAAGCTTTGCTTCTTTAAATAGACTCCTCCACTGATTTATTTTTCTTAATTTAACTTAACACTTACAAACAGTAAAATGTATTATTTTTCATATGCAAATTTATTTCAAATATTGTTATTCCAAGAATAAGAATATGTATGTTTATTTAATTGTGTTACTTACATTATGTGGAAATAAAAGAAACTTCAAACTTCAAACTTCAAAGATCGCTACGTTCTCAAGACTGGTTTACTTGTCATTCCTAGGCTTAATACAAAGTGGGGGGAGCGAACCTTTGCTCATGCTGGGCCGTCAATGTGGAACACACTCCTTCAGGTTATTAGAAATAGTAGTTCTGTCGATGTCTTCAAAAACAATGTTAAAACGTATCTGTTTAATTTGGCCTACAACTGATTTCCACATTCACTCATGTCCTTACCTTTCCTATTGCACTTTTGTCCATTTGTTATGTAATTTCATTTTTATGCACAAGTTGCGCCTTGAGCATTTGATTATCAGATGGATTCGGCGCCTTACAAATCTTATTATTATTATTATTATTTTTATTATTATCATTATTATTATTATTATTATTATTATTGTTATTATTATCATTATTATTATTATCATTATTATCATTATTATTATTACTATTATTATTATTATTATTATTAGAAATTGTTAATGACCGGTCGTTTGCGTTTTCGAATGACAATAATCAGGATTATCCGTCAGTTAATCGTCCAAATTTAACTCTCTGAGACGTAATCCTAGATCTATAGAATTTAGGATGTAGGTGGGTGTATCAAATGACGGTGGATCTCGTCAACATTTTGGAGAAGTAATGTTACAATCTATATCATTCATATAGTCCTGATATAAAGCCAGTGAGGAAAGGTCATATACCTGAAAATATGAATACTTACATCCAACCGACCATGCCGATACAGAAGCAAAGCGACATGTAACATTTTGACATGAAAGGGGAAAGGGAATCGAGACCCCATTCTTACTTCCGGGATAACTTTCTATCTCTCCCTAGAGCATGCTACCCGTTATTTCCGATCTTACATATTCACTCACACTGTTAGTTGAATGTTGCTTTCAAGTATCAAACCCCCCCCCCCCCCCCTCCGCCGCGGCCTGCCGCCCCTGCCTCTACCTCTGCCAAACTGATAATGACTTTGTGTTTTCCTCTCATATCTGTTTTTACATTTGAATTGCTATGCAATCATATAAACATACACTAAGATTTCTTTAGTGTTTAGCTTGATTCAGTTTTTGAGCTGCTTGTATACTGTGCATGACTATCCCAGTCCTCCCAATATGAAAATGCTATTGGATAGGAACAAATCATCATGTCATCGGTCTACTAAGAAAAGCTCTACAACTAATAATGGGGCTCCAATAAAAAATAAATAAGTAAATAAATAAAAAGATATATATATATACATAATGATTATTATTATTTTTTTTTTTTTTTACTCATTCAAAAGTCAAAATTATTGTTTGTTTTAGTTTCTATTGAAACAACCAACGAGGAGATCCTTTAAACAGAAATTATTATTTATTATAGGTGATAACCGGGCATTGGTTGTTGTCTGTGTTACATTTTTGTCTTGAAAATTTGTTGTCGTGTTATTATCAAGTTCCTGGAAATTAACTAACTACTAACTAACAAACTAAATAAATTTAAATACATTGGGAATAAAAACGCGATTTTGCAGTTCATTGGCTTTAGTTGAAAATATTGATAAGCGGCATATTTAAGCTAATCAAAGTCGACATACAGCTAGCAAGAAGCTTATTCATTGAAATAAAGATAATACAAATCAATAACAACGATCAAGCTGGCCTGGCAATTTCCAAATCATCTTGGCTTTATATCATGGGATTCCGTCATCTTTCTTCTAAAAGAGCCAGAGACTTCTCAACTCCATCACTCAGTAAATCGATCATTATCACCCCTCTCTTCCGCTCATGTAGGTGTAGTCAAACTTCCAATAAGCTATGACGAATTGCACTCTTGAAAAATATGGAATGAAATAGTCGTAAAATGACCTTGCATGAACTATTTCTCTTGTGGCGCATGTCCCAGGCCAAGTGTCTTATGGCGCAGAAGTCTAGACGTAAACCGAGCTATATGGGCTTGTAATTGATGTTATATTTCCAATTGGAACCAAAATTCGCCAGCAAGTCCAGCAAATACTTTCCAGTCCATTAGACATGTTAAATTGATATCAACGCATTTTTGTTTTAAAAATCAGCACGCAGAGCATTGTTGGAATGGAGGGGAGGGGGGGGGGGTGGCACATCCTAACCTCGGCTTAGACTCGGCTTTGTAATCAAGACAACATAACTGAAATATGTATTCAGATACAGAATTTAACTGATTGCATGACATTTAGGACAACGCTATAAAATCATAGAAATTGGTAAACAGTATCGAAAGAAATACATTCAGTTTCTTTTATAGTTGTTCACATTTATTACAATAATTATTCTGCTCTTCATAGTGGTAAGGGTTGGGGTTGGGGCTGGGGGTCAGTGAATATTATTAGCAATCCCCTTAGACACTCTTCGTTTTGTTCTAGAGGGGAGGAACAGGTGCGGCGCCAGGGTATTTTTATAGGGGGCAAGATGCTTTTATCTGAAATAACTAAGAATTGTGAGATAGCCAAGTATGGAAGGCTAGTGACGCCACAATTCGTGTCGGCGTACGTATTCTAAGTTTCAGAATACGTATGCTCAATTTCAGAATACGTATGCTCAATCTGAGCAGAAGTATGTTGAAATCGAGCGTACGAAATTTGAAGTAGAGGTTACGTAATGTTAGAGGATACGTATATGTTCAGATAGAACATAATGTACGCCGATACGAATTATGGCGCCGTTGGCCTTCCAGAGCCACGTCCCTTGTCCTTCGAGTAGGCCTACCCCTTGCAAGTCACGCATCTCTTGCGGGGGGGAGGGGGGGGGGGTGTCACATGGCATTTCACATAATTGAAAAAGGCATTATTTAAATCAATGGTGCTTTCGCTTTCGGTGACAAAAAAGCTTTGCTAGCAAACGATTTTGACAAAAAAGGAGCATGGCCCATTTCCCATCTCCTTCTTTCTCTCTCTGTCCACAAGGGGAGATTTCTTCTTGCGGTGAATTATCATTATCATTAATATTGCTTGGATTTTTCTAAATTTCCAGAGGATGCAGGCAATGTCCATTAGGCCCTACTGATTACTGATTACAATTTCAATCATGTCCATAGGTGCGTCCCTCTGTAATTCGGGACTGCCACCCTATATCTATATTTTTCCCTGTGTTGTTTCTCCACCCCTTCTTTCTCCTTCTCCTTCTCATCCTTCTCCTCCTCTCCCTCCTCCTTCTCCTCCTCCTCACCATTATGAGCATGATCTCATTCTTCCCCCATTTCTCCCTTTTCCCTTCTTCTCCCTCTTATCCAGTGTTCTTTCTTGGTCTCCTCATTCCTTTTCCTCTTCCATTTCTTCTCCTTCTCCTTTTCTCCATTTTTAACTCCTTCGTTCAATCCTTCCTCTGATACTTCTATTCTTCTATTTTCCACTCCTCCTTCCTCTGCTCTTCCTCCCTCTTTCCCTCTCTTCTGACCATGACTACTACAACATCGAGGTAATGCGATGACGTATACTGACGTCATCCTAACGTATCGCCTCTTCTAATTGTGCCGTTTCATAATCGTAGCAATTATATGCGAACAGGTGATTTAACACAGGATATTAAAACAGAAGAGATCAAGATGGTTCATCTCAAGGAGGAAACATAGTGTAATACTAGTCTTATATCAACCAACCTTGTTCGAAGAACCAAGATATAAATCCAACTTCAAATCAGTTCAATCAGTAAACCTAGGGAATAAACAATGATAAACATCACATCATATAATTCTAGTTCAGAGGCATCGGCAATGTCCCCCCCCCCCCACCCCTTATATAGGGCTACTGATAAGAATTAACACTGAATCAGCTTTAAGCAAACAGCTGGTGTAAGAAAGCAAGCAAGATATAAAAAATAGATTTATTACAACAAAGAAAAAATATGAAATAACAGACGAGGACATTCTGTCTACCGATACCCTAGATATAACTTTCGTTAGGTTTAAAAACACACTTCTACTAACAGGATTCATATTTAGCAAATTCGACAAATCTCAGTAACTCTTCTTATTTCACTCGAAGCACTAGAGATTAGTCAAACCTTTTAGCATATTATAGTATCCTCCTATGACAACCTACCCATTAGAAAAAGTATGTTTAGGTAACCAATCTCATCTACCTAAATATAAATATATATATATATATATATATATATATATATATATATATATATATATATATCCAGGGTAGGATGGATAATAATGATAATTTTGTTTACCCTGGGAAGCCTCGTCAGCATGATTGCTCTTCTTGCTGAGGGCCCTGCAATTATTATTACCCCATCGCCAGGTAGGCAGGTACCCATTTATACCTGGGTGGAGAGTGGCAAATGTGGATTAATGTCTTGCTAAAAGACGTTAGTGACAGGCTGGGATTCGAACCCCCAACCCTTAGATTGAGAGTCAAGTGAATGAACCACCATACCACGGCCCCTTATTTTCTAGGGATTTATCACAAAGATATAAGAACAATGGGATGAGTGCAATAATGCCTGGCTCATAGGGAGATGAGGGATGAAAGGAAGGCTTGTATTTTGTAAATAAGAAATATGTGGATAAACCCTTCAGCTGTTGTACTAATTGTGTTTCTTCGTCATAATACATTCTAAAAAAAATCTTTCGACAGTTCTAAATCAGAATGAAAACAAAGCAATCATGCACTTGATGGTGAAACTCACGATGAATTATCATCCTTGTTTCTTACTCACCGCTGAGAATGGATTAAAGATGGACAGATCACCAGTGGACACATGGTCTAATATGTCAAATTTCATTCATAATCTTGATAGAATTCTTGAACAAGGATTACGGTACCTCAAGGTTACTCATCAATTTCATCAAAAAAAATCAAAGAAGGGAATACTGGGTACTTTGATGAATCAGTGCCGAACAACAAGATATACTGTCACAGGGACTTTGAGGTTCCAGGGATAGTCGAAAAAAGTGTAGAAATTTTATTTCAAGGGCATTTTAGTTGCTGAAGCAAGTTTCAGTGTATTAAGCTTTCACTGAGTGCACAGACATAATTCTGAGTGATCCGGTGAGCCGGCACAAAAGAAACAAAAATGACCCCCTCCCCCACTCCCCCCCCCCAAAAAAAAAAAATAGAAAGGGTAAAAAGAAAAAAGAAAGAAAGAAGGAAAGAAAAGAAAAAAGAGAGAAATTTTAAAAAGAAAGAAAGAAAGAAAGAAAGAAAGAAAGAAAGAAAGAAATAAAGAAAGAAAGAAAGAAAAAACAGGGAAAAGGATCCCCTGAACTGAACCTGATTAATCTGTGACATCCCGGGCAATATTTCTTTAATCCTCCTTTCCCTAGGAGTCTTTGAGGATGATACACTAATGGATGATTGCGATGAGATCATTGATGGATAGAAAGTGACCCTGTCTTACCAATATTGATCATGTCAAGAAATACGACAGTGCTGATTAACACCTTATTGACTCCTGTAAGTATGATAAGATGTAGGAATCGAAACTACAAATTAACTACCTCTATAAACTTTGAGCCCCCGACAACTAACCCCTATAGGAATATAACCCTTGGGCAAGTTCGCCCAAATAAGTATTCTCTTATTGAAAAGACTAAAATGATACAGGGTGTCCCATAAAATGATGGTTGCTAAACCCTCATTTGATATAATACAATCGCAAGACTTTCGAGAAATCGACTCAATGGTAATTCAATACCCTATTGTAAATCCAATAGATATCATGTTTGGACTAAACATAATACCTCTTTGTAATGTTAGCACGTTTCAGAATGTGCACACTAACAAAAAAGGTTCAATGTTGCACCGTTCAGATGCAACACCAGGAGCTCAGTTATAGGTGTAACTTTGCACCCAAAGAAGCATTATGCACCATTGAGGGTGCTGAGGGATACCCTTTTAAAAGGGAAGGTGCAGATTTGCACCCTTTTGGATGCAAAATTTATGCGCCCTTTGAGGTGCGTAATTGCACCCTTAAGGGTGCAGATGGGGATTTTCTGGTGCAAAACAAGTACAAAAGGGGCATCTTTGCACCTTTTTCATATAGGGTGCAAGATTGCACCCCAAAAGATGCTGCTATTTTTGCATTTGGCGTGCAAAATTGCAACTTTTTTCATAGAGTGTGATTGCCTTATCTTGAAAACCTTAGCGACCGTGTTTAATACACATTAATTATTCTAATATCTTACACAGCCAACCATACTGAATAACCTACATACCTCTTTTTTCTGACAACAACCATATAAGTATCCCTATAAAAATAACATTAGGTTTACGAACATTCATACTCCAAATGTCATCGTGATATAAATGTCAGTCTATTGTTCACAATGTTGTTTTCATGCCAATTCTCATGTACATGCTAAAGAATTTCAGTTGTTGCGCCTTATTGCATTAAAGAATGAAAAATTAGAAAGGGGAAACAGTCTAACCATGTTTCCTTAGTTTCTTCTTTGTGAAAGTGAAGACTGATTAACGCCTCCAAGAGAGTTCAAATGTTACTGCAATTTCTCTTTTAATCTGGAAACATCAAGCAACTGCCGAGCCCCGTTTATGTCTGAATTCGTCATATCCTTGGTCTCGATTTCTCATCTTTTTATCACCCAAACATCGTGATTAATATCATCATGATATTGTTCGCCATATACATGATATACTTCACACTCATTCACCTTATCGTCTTACGAGAGAAACCAAAGGATTAAACATCCAGGGAAGTTTCGCTCGATCTTTCAACATATCTTTTTTTAAACAATAATACAAGTAACTGCTATGTGACTGAGGAGGAGGAGGAGGAGGAAGAGGAAGAGGTGAAGGAGGAGAGGGGCGTGTTTGGCTTACTAAAATGAAAGAATTTACCGGGTACGTCTTTAATCCCGAACATGGGATCTTAACCCGTTGACTTGTGAATTCCCCGATCTCCACAGGCTTTATACAGGGACCGCTGCGGCAACGGGTCAAAGAAAAAATCTAGTCACTAAAATCAATTTCCGGAGGGGGGGGGGAGGACCCCTAAGAGATGATAAGATTGAAAGAGATGGAGAGGGAAAGAAGAGAAGTGGTGTGAGATAGTACCAATTCAGTCCTTTGCCAGTACGTCTACGTTGACGATGTATAATTATTTACTATATTTGTGTGTAAATCACTTTTGCAACCGAGTGACATGCAGAGGTACATTATCAGTTAAACGATTTTATTTGCAAACATCTTTATCCTGGATTTGAATGTACGAGGGGAAGGGAGGTGTACGTTGCTGTAGTAGGAAGGGCAAGAGTTAAGAAGGCAAAGGGGGTAAGGATTTTAAGAGAGAGAGAGAGAGAGGGGGGGGGGGCAGAAGGGTAGAAGCGGAGGTATGTGTGTTTTATTGAAGGCTTTAGGCTTGCCTAGCAAAAATGATTACACGAACAGTTATGATAAGATAAGGCCTGGCTAAAAGCATGGACCTATTGCTGAAAGTGACTAATTGTGAGATCATTCCAGAACTGATAACAAAAAATGGGGGAAACTGGAAAAGTTGTGTGTTATGGGAATACATACACAGACATTTCAGCCTAATTGATGTGATACATGCTTCCTGATGTTAGAACAAGTGTAGCCTTGGTCCGTCTTCGAGATCTTCAAAGCAAGCGACGAAAGAGAATAAGCGCGGATGGTGATGATACAGTAGAGAGGCGAACGAGAGAATGTAGAATGAAAACTCCATGTACCTCCTTAATACTTGTAGACGCACAAGAAGCACAATGACTTCACAGAATAAAACATAATTAGTATACGTCTTTCCATGACTTTCATCTTCTGCTATTTCAAATTCAAATATTGTGCGAGGATCTTTTCACTTTACTTTTTTACTATCTTGATTTGCAATTTGACTAAGCATGACTTACTTCAACTTTTAGAATTGGTTGAGGATATTTCATTCCTTATTAAAGGAGAATGGAACCCAGGCATCAGTGTGCTTTTAGTGAATGGAGATGAACAAGAAAGAGTCAACAGTGAAAGTTTGAGCAAAATTGGACAATATCATGAATTTTGAAAGTTTAAGTAAATCCCTATTTTGGGGATCCTTGAGTTGGCAACTTTGCCAGCATCTGTGATGTCACCGTGGACAACTCTTCATTCATTTTGTACACAGAATTTAACATTTTCTTCATTTTCAAGAAAAATAGTAATTCTTTTGATTCACTATTTGAGTATGAATTGGCTACATCAATTCTTCAAGCATTTTGTGAAGAATTATGTTGATTCCTGACTCGAAATTTTATATACATCAGTTTTAAAAAAAAAATGTGTACAAAATGAATGGAGAGTTGTCCACGATGACATCACAGATGCTGGCAAATTTGCCAACTCAAGGATCCCCAAAATAGGGATTTACTTAAACTTTCAAACTTCATAACTCTAGAACGGATTGTCAGATTTTGCTCAATCTTTCACTGTTGAATCTTTCTTGTTCATTTCCATTCACTAAAAGCACACGGATGCCTGGGTTCCATTCTCCTTTAATTATCAGAAACAATCTCAAGTTTTGATTATGTTAATATACCTGCCATTTCCAGAAGAAGATCTCGCCCCTTCAGAAATGGAGCTCAAATCAAGGAAATGCCGTTTTCAACTATTGTGTTAAAATCCACGCAATCTTTATATCTCCTGATTTAGTAATCATGGTAATGCCTAACAATGTCTCATTTTAACATTTATAACAGTTGGAAATGTACGATGCTACAGGTAGCAATTTGTCTAATCAAAATTTATTCTGAGGCTTCCGCATAATGATACTATTTGGTCTAGTTCTTCTTCTTCTTCTTCTTTCATTGTATGGTATCGACAATCAGTCATATTTGACTATAATAGTCAAATGTGACTGATTGCCGATACCATACAACCTAAGAATAATTTTTTGTTGGTTATGGATGGTATCCTTGAAGTCGCAGCCGACTGACAAATCTCACTTTCATTCGGAAAGTTTAGGTCAACGGTTCAGAGTAGCGGAAAATTAAATCTTCCCAATTTCCACTTCGTAATATGATTGAAATGTTGATGGTGAATGCCTTTCCACTATATTCTAATTGGTTAAAATAAGCATAACTTTCAAACCGTTTCCTCCCATGGCACAATTCCTTTTCCCGTCTTACTCATCTCCTCACCTTTCACGCTCCTCCACAGACGGGCTTTCCTTGGTTATAACTGACCGTGGTTGCAAGACTGAATATCACCTCTCACCACTGGTTGGCTTGGAGAGGGATGGGGGGGGGGGGGCACCGGCCTGTGCCCTCTTTAAAACCAGAATCCAGCATACGGGTACATTAAAGAATATGCCAATGGTATTCTCGTGCCCTCGCCATCGAAAGTTAGACCCGAAAGGATTTTTTTTTTTTTTTTTTTTGGGGGGGGGGGGGGCTACAGATCTTTTTATATTGCGCCCTACCCCCCTTTCTACAGAGTTCTAGATCCACCCCGCCTGTCACTGTAGGAATATCGTGATTACTTCTCAGTTCTCATCAGTCTAA
Organism: Echinometra lucunter; assembly: GCA_029962745.1. Lineage (NCBI taxonomy): Eukaryota > Metazoa > Echinodermata > Echinoidea > Camarodonta > Echinometridae > Echinometra > Echinometra lucunter. The sequence continues at coordinate 30,360,312 of CM057156.1, read as the reverse complement.
AACAGTCTTTAAATCGAAATGACCCGAATAATGTCAGATAAGATGGATGAAAGTGCTAAAACTCTCGACCTTGTATTTGTAATAAGACAGATGCAATAATGATATTGGACATGTCATCGAGACTCGTGTTTTATCACCACTAAATGGGTGATGATCTAGATTAACTAATCAGTCCATTCGGTTTGAATTCCTGTAGACCCCAAATTGTTACGTGTGCTGTGCTTGATTCAACCTTATCGTAAAGACGTTAAGTTCCGAATTACTCATTGGTTGTTTTTTTTTTTTGGGTTTTTTGGGGTTTTTTTTTGTAAAGATATTGTCACCATGCTACTTAGAATTCGGACACAGTGGATGCAGTTTTGAGTGGACCCATTTCATGCCTCCTAGAGTATTTTCAGATTAACCAGAAATGTATGTCATACACAAGAATGGTGGCACAACCAAACCATACTATGGGTTTTTGCACAAGCAAAATTCTGTGCTTAATTGTTTTCTTCTTTTGATGTGGCGAGATAATTAAAAGGATCTTTAAATAATTGTTTTGTTTCACAGTTCTTTACAAATAATTCAAGGCATGAAAGTCCAAAGCCAGTCTATTGTGTTGTTATGCTCTCTGTTAATCTCAAACCATACCAAACATAACAGATAATTCAAATGAATTTTTGTCAAAGAAAATTTAAGTCTAGACAGTTACTATGGAAATAGGTACCATTACAACTTGATTTAAAAATCTGGATACCGCAGTCAGTGGATTCATAACTGATCCTAATGATGTTCGTAATCACTTATAACACACTGATCAGTATTTCCTAATTAATTAAAATCAGTGGTGGTTGATGGGTACCGGGGAAAGGGGGGGGGGGGACGATGGCAGATGGAAACGGGGGTTTTGTCCCCCGCAATTACTCAGGTTGACCGCCCCTTCCAGAAACGGTTTCCCTTTATACCTCCTTAACTACAGCGTTGAAAGCGAATAAGGCTACATATTTGTTTGTAATGCCCGCCGCACACTATACGATCCGACTGCAACCCGATTTTCGAACAAATGGCATTTAGCGTTAAATATGGAAGTTTAAATATGTAAAATTATGTTTTTGAACTTCAGAATGATGATAGGAATGCTAAAATCGAAAATTTGGTTAAGTACAGGCCTTGCGGTCGGAGTAAAGGCTAAATCGGCTTCAAATCGTTGCCGATCGCAAGATTACTATGATGTCATTACGATTTGGAATTTAGATCGCTTTCATTCCTACAGGGAGGCTAGCAGTCGCCCGGAATTTCGATTTTTGTATTCATACAACTATTCGAAACTTTGATCAAGAAGATTTCACATGTTTGAATGTTCATATCAAATGCTATAACAATTTTTTTTCCAAAATCGGATCGCAGACGTCTCGTATAGTGTGCGCCGGGCTTAAGCCGTCGTCGTTGTGGCACCTTACCCCTCCCGAACTGAATATCTGATATTATCATAAGCATACTTCGATAGATGGTTTTGCTAGAAAGGAATAGCTGGTTGGGGAGAGGTAGAAGAGATTGGAAAATAAATAAACAAAGAACTAGAAAGAAAATAATGAGCGGAAAGAGAAAAGAGAGAGATGAGCAGCTTGCCTATTCTTACAAGTTTATAATTTTATCAAACAAAATGTCAATTACCACAAATGATTTGGGTAAACAACCTTTACCACAGTGCTTATTGCATTAATCGGTTCATCACAGTAAAATATACCTGCAGCATTGGCATTCATACAGAGTTACCCAATCATCCTGGGTTTGATTAGCACATTCCAATAATCAGTCATATCCCTTACCTTCTGATCAGCTCAGTCCGGATCCTTTACCGCAACCAGTGGCGTATTCAGAGGGGGCGAAGGAGTAGTGTGCCCCTCTAATTATGTAGGGGCAAACTTCCTAAGGATGGACGTACAATCATTACTTGTTCCCCTCTATCTTTATGCAAACCCTCATCAACTTCCCAATCTGGAACGTTTCGATTGTGAAAAGCATAAGACGCATCTCACTCACCCCACCCCCTCTATTTCGAATTCCTGGATACTCCTCTTACCGTGAATAAGTTCATCCCGAAGTGACGTGTTCTTGGCACTTGACTGAAATCCGAAACCTTCTACAAAAATGTCATCATGATACAGTCATCGTGACAAACTCGTAGCCAGACCACAACAAACCCGAATTCTGTCCCGAAATTTGTTTGGATTGCACGTTGCATTAAAACTCTCCATGCCAAATTTAGTATGGAATGAATTTTATGATTTATTGAAAGAATACCCTGGTTCAATTTTTTCTTTCAGAATTGCTCCAAATAATATATTGATGGGTTTTTTTTAATTAAAAAAACTGTAAAATGTTGTGATTTACAGACTAACATCACGGTGATCGTTGCATTTAGGCCCTATTTAATTTTGGTACCCATGGCTTCCATATGTGTCTCTCATGGGTATGGAGTGGCAGGTATTTTAAAGTGTTGCCAAAGATGGCGATTGAATAAATACTTGTGTAAACCCCTACCACCCCCCCCCCACCTCCCCCAGAGTTTAGCCATGATAGGCATCAGACCAGTTTATCTGCAAGCACAAGTCCAAAAAAACTCAGAAAACGAAAAGAAAAAAAAACCACAACTTTCGCAATTTTTACTTGTGTCTTCTTGAAAATTTCACCGAAAAGGTACATAAATACGAGATTTTTTTTTTAGATTTCACCTCTGCTCTTAATTTATTCTATTCTCGAGTGGCACTTCCTGCAGACTCGTCGGTTTATGTCCCCCACACTGCCCCATGTTAAACCTTGATGAATATCCACCTATCCTTTCGGTTCAAGTGTCTCATGAATTCAACACATGTCCATATTCTTTTAATCTTGTATAGTGAATTACTATTTATATCTTTAGGAACCAAAATAGTCTTATATTTCTAATAAAATCTTAGTCCTCCATGTGACATACTTGGCAATTGACTAAAAATGTTCCTTTCGAACAAAAACAGTAAGGCCCTCTTATCTTAATATCTTAATATAGAAACAGAGTCTTGATAAGATTTTGTGGAACAATGTTGCGTTTCCTGGCATCTTCATGGTCATAGTGAGGGTATGACAATGTGTTCTGCAAAGGGTCGTTGAAATAAGTTAATTCTGTTTTAGCTCATGCTGTATAAAATAACTTTATGCTATTTTCACCCTTACGGTCTAAACATGTCGCTTTCTGTTCAGTTGAATAAAGCTGAATGTCGATGCCTGTTCTTACGAACTTAAGGAAAATTCAAGAGAAAAGTGTAATAAGACTCTCTTAATTCCCCCTCCCTATCTCTCTCTCTCTCTCTCTCTCTCTCTCTCTCTCTCTCTCTCTCTCTCTCTCTCTCTCTCCTCTCTCTTCTTTATACTTTCTGTTCAGTTTTAGTCCCTGTTTTTTTTTAAATGATTATACTCTCTCTAAAATGTCTCTCTTAATCTCTTAATCTCTCTCTCTCTCTTTCTCTCCTTCAAACTTGACTTTTATTTTAAGGGATTACATAATGTATAGGCAGGGCGTCTGTTTAAAATGTTACCCCCACAGTCTGGGTTGCACGACGATGAATGTCAAAATTCTCTTTATGAACCAGAGGGTTTAATGGCCTGTGTATCAATGAGCGAACGATCATCAAATTACGCACACAGATGAGAATTACATAAATGCGTAATTTGAGGGATTACATAATGACGTATTTTGGTGGCTCTTTACTTTGGTTTGTCAGTTAACGGAAGGATACCGCCCCCTTTCGATGACTTGGCGTATCTCATGCAGGATTGATAGGCCCCAGGCTTCTAGATAAGCTATACGAGGAGGGGAAATCCCCATTTTTCCTTGAACAAAATTAAACTTCTTTTATGAAGTTCCCGGTTTACTTCTGACATTTTCTTTTTCATGCGTGTCTTAATTTACCAGAACATTGAAACATAATTACCTCACTTAACGTCTTCTGAAAATGAAGTAAATATTGTCATTTTTTTAAAGGAGTATCGCTAAATCAGAATCACTAGACTTTTGGATTTTATAAACTTTCTTCGCTCGAGATTTGAAATTCACTTAAACTTTATGTCTTTTTAATGGGGGGGGGGGGGGTAAAAAGTGGTCAGGACGGTGTGACTACGAAAGTGGTCTGGACCTTGTGAATACAAGGCAAGTTTCATAATTACCGTGTTAATCCATCACGAAAAAGAGATATACTTGAAGTTGAAGTCTAATAGTTCTGTAACATTGTATTATGGAATTCTTAATCCAAACGGAGACGAAAAGGCGACTGGAGGAGATGAAAGAACCCAAACAATGAGGGAATGAAAATTTTTTTGCTTGGATTCAAGTGTTACCTCAATGGCAACACTTTGAAAAAAGTAAGAGCGCCACCGTGCGTCGTCAAACTGTAGTAGTTCCGGCAAGGACAAAATTCTTATTGACGAGTTCTGTGTCTGAATGTTGTGTTCTGATATGGAAAACAAGGATAAACACTTTCAAAACAAGAACCTAAGACCACACCCGAATATGAAAACTGTGAAAAACTCTACTGTGTTGAAAATAAATGAATAGAAGAAATGAAAAAAAATCTGTTGATGTGTGGTACTTTTCATAATGAATGAACTACTACAATGCTTTGTCGAATAACAAAAGAACATAAAGTATAAGAGGAAGACTAAAGAAGAGAGAAAAAAAATACTAAAAAAATATGGACTAAGCTAGGAAAAAATGACAAACAATTAAAAAAAAAGAAAAAAAGGAAAAACAGAAAGAGGAAGAGACTAAAAACAAGAACAATTTTCAAATGAAGTCGAAGGAAAAGAGGGGGTTGACAATAATGGAAGGAGCAGATGGAAAACAAAGGAGACAGATGTAGAAGGAGGAAGGTTAATAAATCTTTGCTCAATTGTTTTAGTGCACTCGGTAGCTCCACCACCTATAGGCATTCGAGTGTAAACGCGTCTGTCCATATTTCAAGTACTGGCGCTATAAAAAAAAATCTCGAGGTCATTTCTAAGGCAACATTTTTCAGATACTACTTTCTCTCTCTCTCTCTCTCTAAAAAAATATTATAGGAAGCAAAGTCATTGTCATAATTCAGTTTAGAATCCTCTTTCAGTCCCAAAGAACATTGCAGGGGATCTCGTAAAACTAAACTCTACACGCTGAACATATAAATCACACTCACTTTTATAAGATTCATTCTCGTGTGGCCTGCACTGACGTCAGCAGGGTGGCGAAACCAGATACTACTATAATGGAGGGTTTAATAAATGTTCTTTTTTTTTAAAGAATAGATTTTAGGAATTGGGATGAGTATTTTCATCAAATATTACATTGGTATAATAGACAAACCCTTAACCGCCTCAACTGGGTTTAAAGTCAGTTTGGATGACAGTCACTATTTAAAATGAAATACTTTACTCTCTCGCTTTAATCCCTTACCAATCAATTAAGCAATCGGTCAGATGGGACAATTCATTCAGCCGGTTAAATATTGACCCCCCCCCCAAAAAAAATAAATAAATAAAAAAGCATACAAAAAACATAAAGGTAAATGTAGATAAATAAATAAATGAATAAACAGAAATGGGTTCTAGAGTGAGCATTATCGAAAAAGAATATATATTTCCTTCAAGAGGGGAAATCATTCACTAAACCCCTATTCACCCCATCGCCTACAAGCTACACCAACTATGCATTTATGAGAGTATATCATGGGCTCTACATACGTGCTTTTCCCACCGGTAGTGAGTCAGTCAGCAGCGGAACGCACGGCGTGCCATAGCTCGTCCGGAGTTTCACAGGGGATACACACGGTGGCATTCCATGGGTCACTTGCTGTCATCCTCTACTTCAAAGATTGTCTTCAGGATTGCAAATCAGCTGTAAGAGTGTTTGAACTAGAGAACAAAGGAATCTCTGGAAGACAGAAATGATACTGGAATTGACCTCTAAGAACTATTTGTGGAAATGAACTTGCTTTGACCTGACAAAAACTATTTGATTCATGTCCAGTTTTCCTCTCTGCCTCCCATCTTCCGCCCATATTTTTAAGTTGATTATATTGATGTCTATTTGATTTGATATCAACACTTATTCATACAAATAAGTTGTGGATTTTTCAATCATAAGTTCAGTCTTTATTCATAATTTTATCGTTTTGTTTGTTTTTAATGGGAACGAGCGCCTATGAAAAAAAAAACACACTTTCGCTAACGAGGGTCCTCTGTTATGAGGGCTCCGTGATATGGAATTCATTACCTCCTTCTTTACGTTCATTAAGCTCTCTGGATTCATTTTAAAAACACTGCAAACTTCATTCCCTTACACAGCAATAATTCAATTAATACTTGTATACATATTATTTATCAACCGTTTTTTTTTCCTTTCTTTTTTTTTCTTTTTTCTCGCTTGTTTTCGGTCGTCTCAACATTATATTTTGTTCAATCTATTTGTTCATTATTCATGTATGTTTATATGTTTGTAAATATGTTTTTATCATTTGATACAGGGTCTCTTGGTCGAGTAGTTTTTTTTAACTGATAGGGTTACTCTGTTTAAATAAAACGACAAATAAATAAACAAGCCAATAGCAAGATTGTGTCTCGCCCACCCGTGACTAAATAACACAAAAGTTTCCCCAAGTACATCCTTAACCAAGTCTGATGTCACAAGAAAGTCTTGCAGATAAACTCTAATGTTTGACCTCAAATGACTTTTGACCTCACCATGTGACCTCTGACAACACCACAACATGTTGTTACCCCTAGTGCATCTATCACCCAAGTTTGGTTGCCATTGGACCAACAGTTGCCAAGTTATGTGTCATAAGAGAGTCTTGCAGGTAAAATTTAATGTATGTAACAAGAAATGACAGAGGAAAAGCAAATTCAAGAATTTGAAAACATCTGTAACATATGACCTCCAATGACCTTTCACCTTATCATGTGAAGTCCAACAGAATGATAACATGCACTTCCCCTTAGTGATCTGCAACCCAAGTTTGACTGAAAAGTGTGACACGGTTGCAAAGTTTTGTGTCATAAGAGAGTCTTGCACGTAAACTTTAACCGTTCAACGTTTGACCTGTAATGACCTTTGACCTGACCATGTGACCTCTGACTGGACCATAACATGCAGGTCCCCTTAGTGCATCTACAACCCAAGTTTGATAGATAAGTGTCACACGGTTGCAGAGTTTTGTGTCATAAGAGAGTCTTGCACGTAAACTTTAATGTTTGACCTGAAATGACCTTTGACCTTACCATGTGACCTATGACTGGACCATAACATGCAGGTCCCCTTAGTGCATCGACAACCCAAGTTTGATAGATAAGTGTCACACGGTTGCAGAGTTTTGAGTCATAAGAGAGTCTTGCACGTAAACTTCAACGTTTGACCTGAAATGACCTTTGACCTTACCATGTGACCTCTGACTGGACTATAACATGCAGGTCCCCTCAGTGCATCTACAACCCAAGTTTGGTTGAAAAGTGAGTCACGGTTGCAAAGTTATGTGTGATAAGAGAGTCTTGCATGTCAACTTTAACATTTGACCTGAAATGACCTTTGACCTTACCATGTGACCTCTGACTGGACAATAAGATGCAGGTCCCCTTAGTGCATCTACAACCCAAGTTTGATTGAACAGTGTCACACAGTTGCAGAGTTTTGTGTCATAAGAGAGTCTTGCACGTAAATTTTAACGTTTGACCTAAAATGACCTTTGACCTTACCATGTGACCTCTGACTAGAGCATAACATGCAGGTCCGCTTAGGGCATCTACAACCCAAGTTTGGTTGAAAAGTGAGTCACGGTTGCAGAGTTTTGTGTCATAAGAGAGTCTTGCACGTAAACTTTAACGTTTGACCTGAAATGACCTTTGACCTTACCATGTGACCTCTGACTGGACCATAACATGCAGGTCCCCTTAGTGCATCTACAACCCAAGTTTGGTTGAAAAGTGAGTCACGGTTGCCAAGTTATCTTTCATAACGTTTGTGACGGACGGACGGACGGACGACGGACGGACGACGGACGGACGACGGACGGACGACGGACGGACGACGGACGGACGACGGACGGACGACGGACGGACGACATTTGGATCCCTTAGTCTCGCCTTCACCTCCGGTGGGCGAGACAATAAATGAATAAATGAATAGATAAATAAATAAATAAATAAATAAATAAATAAATAAATAAATAAATAAATAAATAAATAAATAAATAAATAAATAGAACGAAGGCCTCGTTTAATTAATTTATTTATTTCATTAATTGCCTTCACTTTTGGCACATTATGTGCCAAAAGTGAAGGCAATTAATGAATTGATTTGCAACATACAAAGAGAGGACCAAAAACAAAAAGAAAGAAAATTAGAAGAAAGGAAAGGAATTTATTCATAATAAATTAATGAAAAATACTTAAGCTTCACGAAAAGAACATGTCAGAAAGAAAGATGGGAATATCGGCAAATCGTCGCTTGCTTATTCAAGAATACCGCCCTCACGTGGCACCAAAAGTGACTGCAATCCCTCTTACAGCCTCGTCACGAAATGACAAACGGAAAGTGCATGTATCCTGTAGTATGTACTGTTCATAAAACCAAACTACTTACATGTAATTAATTATGGAGGTCACAGAAGTGAATTAAAACTTAAATCCCCAATGCTCATATGTATTATAACTAACCAAAATTAGATTTGCGAGTCATAATATAGCAGCGCGGAAAGTGATTTGAACATTTTGATTTCACTTCCAGAGCTAAGATATTCAGTGCAGTTCTTTTTGAAGTGCATATAGCATTTATAGAATTATGATTATCTTATTTCACATAATACATGTATAAGGAAAAGTAATTACGGCCATTAAAGATTCAAAATATGAGTGAAAATATTCTTTTACGCGCTAAACTGGAGGGATAGGTTTTCTTTCGTTTTATTTTCCTTCATTGTATGTTCTTCGATCTAGTTCGATTACAATGAAATCATCTTTTTCATGAATAAGCTGTTTTAATTTCATTAGAGAGGTGCTGATAGCTAGTTTAGGCCTCCGTATGACTATGAGACAGCGAGGGCTAGGGAGATATCTAGTGGAGGTTAGACAGCTATAGAGAATAACTCAGACAATGAACAGACTTATCACTCAAAATAAAGGAGGGGTTAAGCAAGAGACTGCCGCTTAGATAATGAAGGAGAAAGAAAGAGAGAGATAGATTGATAGATAGATAGATAGATAGATAGATAGATAGATAGATAGATAGATAGATAGGCAGACTGACAGAGAGAGAGAGAGAGAGAGAGAAAAAAAAAACGGGGGATTTGAAGGAGGAGGAGAAAGAAAAAGCAGATAACAGAGGGTGAGTGACCACTGAAACTCGCAAAAGTTGATACCATATTATGCATATACCTTCCACTCCAAAACACCATCATGACCATAATGACAAAAAGAAAACCCAAAACAACCCCCCCCCCCAAAGAAAAACAGAATCTAAATTTGAGACTGTCACATTTACTTCAAATAGTATGAAATCCCCATTACTTAGCATGCTTACAACGATTACCGACATCTTATGCTCTCTACTGGGTGTGGTATCGTCTCAAGATGTCGTCTGTCTGTCATCTTTATTCTCAACATCTGCTTACAAGCGTGTATAGTCTACACTCTGAAGGCCTGCTCTTCTCTAGCGACAGCTCTGGGTGTGAACTTTGTTTAAATCACATTGAAGGTGCAGAACCCATTCTCCACCCACTAAGAAATGTCTAAGGGACGGTTTTAGCCCAGCGGTCGTTTGGTCCTATCACACCAATGAGAATCCTTAACCTATACGGTATATGAATTATAACCCAAACAGAGCGAGCCAAGAGATGAGCTATAGGAACTTAAACAAACTTGATGACACCAGTGGACCCCATCGTCGGTGTTTACAAATCACTTCATTCGATTGGGCATCTTTATTTTCTAATTCGTCCCGTGGTTCCTGTAATGAGCATGGTGGTGTTGGCTATGCATCCCAGTACAAAGGAATCGTAAACCTCACCATTTTGGGATGGTTGTTTATAATTACTTCATATCTCCAGTCAAAAACGATTACCCCTCCCCTAAAAGAAAAAGAGAGAACGTTCAAAGCTCAATGGTAAAAAAAAAGGAATATGAAAACTGATTAAAAGCAGTTGTGAAGTATTATCCTTATCGTCTTCATGAATTCTGAGCTTCGTCAACAAGACTAAGCCTAAAGAAACCAAACAGTCAAAGCGGGGTATGATTTCCATAACTCAGCGAATAATTGGCTGAGTAATGACGTTTAGCTCTCAGAACGATTAATTGATGCCGGTTCCCAATTTCCGCTGCTCAACTGTGCTAGTAATACATGGATTCTGTAGGGACAGTCACTGATTGACTTAGCTTGGGTTCACTGCAGTCTCCAGAGGAATGATTAAGAACATGGAGGTGATGTTGATGTTTTCAGGTGCTGTGGCACGACCCGAGTTCAAGGATGGAAAATGAAAACCTTTAATTACCCGAGTACTCTTGATGTATATCAGTCCAGTCACTTCGCCTGTAGGAAGAAGGAAAACGAAAGAGAGAGAGAGAGAGAGAGAGAGAGAGAGAGAGAGAGAGAGAGAGAGAGAGAGAGAGAAAGAGATAGAGAGAGAGTGGGGGATATCAATAAAAATATATCATTTTCTAGCATGTCTAGGGAAAATCGATGCACTTACTTCGATGTACGGTTTATTTTCCAATCATGCGAATTTTTATCATTTCAATTTTAGTTGCATTTGGCCCAAAGTTCTCTTTCAGCGCTTACATTATTTTTTGTAAAATAACCATTTATATATACTACTAAATCAATTGACTTCCATATACATGATATAATGCACATTATATCAATGAACTGCACAAAAAGCTTCCTCTTTGTGAATAACATTTATCCTTGACTATCTTTTTTAAAAAAAGTGAATCGGAAAAACAATTTTTTTAAATAGAAATCAAATGTCTTTATGTTTCGATGCAAAAGCCTATAACATATAACTGGATATTAAATTGTAATCAGATCTCTTGAAGAAGTTTTATAACAGGACTGACGTCGTAAAATGTTCTTAGACAAACTTGTTCACTCGCAACATCTGGTTATGTCTCATTTCTTTTAGTCGAAACCCAATCTTTAGAAAACAATCGGATTTGATTAGTCGACTTAGGGTGAATTAACGATATTTCAATGACTTTAACATACAAAAGGTACAGACTGTGTATTGTTTTATGTATTGTTTTATAAAACTAAGTCGGCCATCATTATTGGTCATACGGCTCTAACTGTGGTTGCAATCTTGATTGTAGGTGTGATGATATTGTAATTAGCCAACTGTGCGGCTGTTGGTGGGCAAAGCACAGAGGTAGGGGTCATTTACTTCAGAATCAACAGTTAAAAACATCAGCATTTTAAGTAATTCGGGATAAAGAGGGATTCACACATTATCATCTCTTCCCGCCGCAGAACATGAGCCGATCCTAAAAATAGATGCCTCTCACCTCCTCCCAAAGGCTTTCCAACAATAGATTGCTACAACTAGACTGAACAGACGTTCACACAGTTTGAAAAGTTGTGCGCAGTGAAGACTGAACACCTGAACGGTAACCGACAGCAAGCACCGATTCGTGGATTGACTACGACACGCAAACGATGTGTACTTACAGATTTGTACATTCTGGACAATGGGAATGTCCTCCAGTTGTTGTTGGTGTATATGGAATATGGACAAGACCTGTTGGTGTTTGGATGACACTACATAGATAACGGGTGCTGACAGGTCGGGTTTCCCAAAATAAGACAAAGGAACACAAACAAGTATCCTCCTGATTTTAATCAAGACACTACTACCCTTGATACTATGCTGCTATAAATACCCCGCGACCTTCTTTGAAATATCCTGTCTTTGTTACAAAGTTTGATGGCCTATACTGTCATACGTATAGGAAGATCATCTTTCTGGAAATAAAAGTAAGGTGATTTGTGCAAAGTTTATTTTAATGAGAAACGATAGGTGAGTATTTTGGCTTATTTAAAGATTACAGTAATGTTTGGTAAGACTTTTGTTCACTTTGCATTGTACATAAAATGACAACAAACAAACAAAACAAACCAACCAATGAACAGACAATTAAAACAAATAGCAAAAAAACTTAAAATGAGGAAGAAAAGTTTCTTTATCAGATTCCCAGGTAACTTTCCATCTGGAGATTGTATCTTCCTAAACCTGAACTAATATTTAGAGACATGAGAGTAGTCCCTGTTTATTTATGAATGTCTTTGTTCATATCATTTCTCTACATTTATAAATAAGCCTAAAAAAGAGAGCAAAACGAGGATTTACCATGTATCATAAATCCAAGTTTTATCTAATCAAATATCTTGAAATGCCGATTTCGGGGTTTCATTTTCCATCACTTTCAAAATCAAACCAGGTGAGGTTTCTCAGCAAGTTTTTATTACTTTGTTTTCATGAAAATGAACTTTGGTAAATATTACTTCTTGTCATAAACCCCTCCAACGGACTCATTTCCATTTCAATAGCCTTGGATATAACTAAACTTTTACATCAGCTGTACACGCAATCTGAAAAAAGTAAAAGTTTCCTTTTTTTCTTGAATTCAGATATTAATGATCACGGAGAGTTTCCAAAGTCTCATAAATGTCACTTTAAAAAGATGGACATGGTTTTGATGCTGGAGAAACAGATCAGGTGGGGGAGAGCAGGGTAATATTGTAAAACTTTTATGATAAAAATTTGCCGCTTGCTTTTAATATGTCATTCATATTTCAAACATATTGCAGTCATTTTCATAAGCTATTTTCACCAATAATCACGGTGGCATGTTCATGCCCTCTTCTTTTAAATCATCGACTCGGGGCCGGCTGTACTGAGACTATTTTACTGAGGGATATAAGTGTACTTCCCATAAGGTTCTTACACATTATATAGAAAGTGTGAAGAATTCATACTGAAAGAACTACAATGCTGATTAGTTCCATGTTTATACCAGTGAGTGCTAAGTACTCACAACCAGCAAGCAAAGAAAGGAAGAATTTTGTCATGGCATGTCACATGGTCCCTGTTGCATGCTATCGACATGATCGATGAGTGGGAAGTATGAAAAGTAGTATATAAAAATTTTAAGCTGAAACGTTCTATGTTAGTCGGGCCATTGTGACCCAGGAATCCATCAAAAACAAACTGACAAACAAACGAACAAACAAACAAACAAACACACATAAAAGAACAAAAACACCACACACCCACACACAAGCATAAACACAAACAAAGATCAATAAAAACAATAAAAATGAAATGAATACATTCCCTGCTCGAATTCTGTGCAGCAAAAACGATGGTTCGGCTAAAAAGAGCATTTTCTTGGCCCATAAACATGATGGGTGAAATCTTCTGACAGGTGAAATGAAGGAATTCCTATCATATGACAACTCTAAAGGAAGAGGTACTAGGGGAATCAGATGTAGGTGAAGGTGAAGTGAGATAGAACAGAGGAAGATCGTCTTATTCCTAGACCTGATCAAGGTTATAATCCTAGTCCCTTCTTTGACTGTATAAGATATTCTTCACATTCGGCATGAGAGGGGGTGAATGTAGTGGTTTTGGTGTCTTACAGAGTTATTTTGCACTAATCTATTATGCAGTAACTTCGAAACTTGCATGATATATAAATATATATGTTTTATTTATTTGTTTATTTATTTATTTGTTTATTTATTTATTCATCTATTTATTTATGTTTTTATTTTAAAAAAGGGTGGTCCCACTTAGACTGCAGAGGGCCTGTTGTATGATCAGGGTACTATGATCTATTGCATCGTATTTCATACTGGATCCCACAGAATCATCTTTATTCATGCTGAACTCTAAACCGAAAAATAGCAGTTATTGAAAACTAGAAAAAAAAAAAAAACCATACACAATAACAACATACAAAAAGCTTGAGTACAAGGACAAGACTACATGTTGCACAGTGCACTTTTATGTTTTCGATAAAGAAAAGCTTGAAGGAGTTGAGCACTGACATTTTAAAGAGCCATTGTAGTTTTAAGGGGGTAATGTTCACCACCCATTAGCAGCCACACCCACTCACCCACGTCCCGCTCTCTGGATGCGCCCCATACCTCCTGACTATCTTCGTTAGATGCCAACTGTTTATTAGATTACGAGATGTATGTCAGGAGGAAATTCGTGTCTGATTCGCCGGCAAATGAACGATCGGCATCAAGGCTAGATTCTGGATGCATCCCGAAAACTTGTTTTTTGCCCTTCTTTAATGACGTCTATCAATTTCCAATCTCCGAAAATCATTTGCGTGTAGATTCACGGAGGTAGAACACAAGGGAGGGTTGGGGTGTCTTGGTGTACCCATTTGACCCCGAGTCATGTACAAGGAACACGAGGTCTTGTTTCCACGTATGTCGATGAGAAACATTTTTTCCTTTGGAACAGTTTCAAGAAAGGATGCATGTTTTAAAACCTGAATTCTATGTACTGTGTATTTGTATTGAAACTACTAAGTAACCTTATTGTTCTGAAGCAAGTGCAATTCTCTCCTGATATAGAAGGCAACTTTCATTGTGGTTAATCCCTTAAACTGTCTTCTTAAACAGTTAAGGTCCTTGTCCAAATTTTCTGTGAAACTGGAAAATGATCAATCAATGGAATGATGCATGAAAATTCACCTCCGTCATATTCCGATGTTTTATTACTCTGGAAACTTCAACTTATATTTGGAATTCCCATCATGATACCTCATTAGGTACCTTCTTGTGATTTTTTTTATCATTGTGTTCTATGCAACGTCTGGGATGTTATCTAATGAGGGCCTTCTATTCACATATTACAATCTAACTTGAACTTTGAAACTTTAACGTATACATTTCATCTGCTCATGAAAATTTTACCGGGCGAAAAGATGAAATTAAAGACGAGACGAACGTTAAATAGAAATTATTTGATCGTAGGAATTACTACGTCATTGATTAAAAGCAAACAGGCAATTAAGATATTTATGACATTAAATGAGACATGCCCTTTCGGTGATCCCACCTCTGCATACCCCACCCTTTTCAAAGTTGGCACCATATAATACCCCCGTGTTGCTTGGCGTTAACTCAGAAGAACGAATAAACTCTTGACCTGATTCGAACAGTTAAGGACACGACTTCTCGACGGCAATGATCATTTGAAATTAGGATTAATTGCAAATCTACAGCAAGGGTAAATAGCACAGTTTTGAGTAATTTGTTTACCAACAGTCGTGAAAAACAATTTAGGCAATAATCGCTTGAAGAATTAGTTCGGATTGAGTTAGGGGCCCATTCAATTGAACACATTATGTTAAACATTTCTATTTCTATTTTCCTTTTAGGTACATACATGTCAATTTCAACCAACGTTTTCTCTTTTTAGTGCTAACTATTATTATCATATATTGATAAGAATGATGGGGGAGAGGAGAGATATGAGGATAGATTGTAGGATGCAAGCAAAAAGTTGTCATCAGGACTAAAATGAGAGCACACTTCGATTCAGTCTATGTCTTTTGTTGTACAGTGTTTAAAAGTAATCGCCAATGTCAAAAGGTTACCTCTTAAACTTTTCTTTTTGAAGTAGATTTCTTTGTTAGTGAACCAATTTGTGGAAGATTAAACTTGAGGGCTGACCAGATGGACATCTTTCTTTAGCAAGATCTCCCTCTACGATCAGAATTATTACTCGGTAGAAAGGAGTCTTGGCCCGACTTTGTTACCATGAAAGTAATAAGAGAGCGTGAATCTTTAAGGAATGTAATTTTCAATTAATATTGCAGCAAAAGTACTTTTTCCTCTTAGACAACAGATTATACTATAATAAAAACCGAAGAGATGGTAATGTGAGAGAGTAAATTTATTCGTATGTGTCTACGCGCTAAACTGCTTCATCGTAAAGGGCCTGTGCAGTTCGTTAAAAGTGGGTCAACACCACTGCCAAGTCTGCTACCATTAATTAGAGTTTTCCATATCTCTTATTTTAATCAAATTCATTGCAGCCGTATGGATATATATAGATATATACATGTAG
The DNA here is from genome assembly GCA_029962745.1 of Echinometra lucunter. Classification (NCBI taxonomy): domain Eukaryota; kingdom Metazoa; phylum Echinodermata; class Echinoidea; order Camarodonta; family Echinometridae; genus Echinometra; species Echinometra lucunter. The sequence goes on along the minus strand of CM057156.1, from coordinate 30,344,188 downwards.
GTTCCTCTCTTAAAAGCCTAAAGTTTCGTGTCTCAGGCCTATACTACCACATCATTCTATTACATGAGTTTCAACACTAAACACCGCAAAGTCTCCCGAAATTTCTCATTTGAAGAAAAAAGAATAGACCAGCAACTATAAGTAGACGCATGTATATCTTATTCAAAATATCATGACACATTTATGTTTATTTCTCTCTCTCTCTCCTTCTCCCCCTCTCTCTCTTTCTCTCTCTCTCACACACACACACACACAACCACACGCGCACATACATTTCTTCGGGTTTCTTTGTCTGTCATTTAGTTGGGTACACAGACGGCTCCAACAGGGAAATGGGGTTCACTCTTTTTTTAACACGATGGCACCGACTCATTTTTAATTAAAAGTGCCAAAAATTTACAAACTTTGGTTTTTAGGAGCCCACTGTGGTTATATATATATATCTAGCCACAAATATTATTCTCAATGTATATGTATATATATATATATATACATTCAGAATAATATTTGTGGCTAAACGTGACTATTTGGTGTAGAAAATACACTTTTAATAGTCAGATGAAATACGGCAGTGATTAAGACCCGTGTACTGCAGGATCCCAGTATTTCTTCCAAAAGAGCCCAAAAGGACCAGATACTCACTACAGTCAAGAAGATTGCTTTAATTATTCTCTTGGTGTAACAGGACAACAGTAACTATTCATTTCATTGATCCAGTGCAATAATAAAGTGTAGTAGTAATTTGTCGCAGTGCCCAAATTCTGACTGTAAGGGGCCTGATAAGCCTGTACAACAACTCGCTTTGAAATAACTATAGAAAATAAATACTTTTTTTCATCTATAATTAATTACTGCTTAATCAAAGTACCTTTTGGCCCCTTACAATCAGAATTTGGGCACAGGGATAATTTTGACCATCAAAGGTTAATACTATAGTTTATCATTGCATTGGTTCATTGAAATTGAAAGTTCGTGTTTTCCTATTACACTAAAATATAATAATTTATAGCAGTCTTCTTGACTGTGTGAATAGCTGGTCCTTTGGGCCCTTTTGGAACCAACACCGGGCCCCTCCAGTATATAATTGGTCTTAATCACTATCGTATTTCATCTGATGTTGGCAAAGTATTTTCTACACCAAACACCAAATGGTCATGTCTAGCCACAAATATTGTTCTGAAATAGTGGCCCCTAAAACATAGAATTTGGGCATTTTGGGCACTTTTTTCATTAAAAATCGTTTCAAGTGTGATAATTTACTTAAGAAACCGTCGTTTGAAAAAAGTGAACACCATTTCCCTCTTGGAGCCGTCTGTGTACTGATTGTCTGCACTTTAAAAAAAAAAGTTGAGTATGTCCCATATTCTGTAAAATGCATGTTTTATGGGTAAATTCTAATGCAACATTGTGTAAAGTTTACACAGTATTTGATATGATTTTACCCAGCAATCATGCATGTTCCCTTTGTACCCATTATTGGTATACCTTTTTTAAGAGTTTGTTTGCCTGTCTCTCTGTGTCCCTCTATCTCTCCCCTCTGCCCCAACCTCTCTCTCTCTACTTCTCATCTATGTGTACATTTTTTCTCTCTTTTTCTCACTCCTAAACTCGTCCTATCTACCTTTCAAGCAATCGAATCCCTTTCCAGTGCAGTAGCTGTTTGGTGCTGAGGACTTTGATGACAGACAGTCCCTGATGACTCGGAGTGAGTGAGTTTCCACCTCCCTTACCGCAGAACATAAACACACATTACCCACACCGATTCGCCTAAGTGGGCAGTACCGCCGGTCAGCCGACACACAGGAAATTGGTCAGGTAGAGAGGTTTAAGCCGGCAAGACTATTGGTCCAAAAGTTTTTCTTTACAATTAAAGGGATAGCAAAAAAACCCCACAATTTTAGTTCAAATCATTTTTTTCTCATTCTTGATCGCAGATGAAACGAATTCACATCAATTCAATTCAATTCGATTCAATTCATTTATTTCCATCAATAGTTTAAAAATACATATAGACAAAGTATAAAAGCATAAGATAGACACTGATAGAGGAGACAGCAAGAAAAGCAAAAGCTTTATGAACAGCTGCCACCTTGAGTATCAAAATAAATAACATATAATAGAAATAGATGTAGATGGGCAAAATTGACTGGATATCATACAATAAGTTATTTTTCAAAATGCAACAACACATACAATAAAAGTAAAACAACCAGGACAAGCCCAACACAGACAAGGTATAATGCCAGACAAAGAGCCTAATACTGCTTCATTAAATATGACTTATAATTACGCTTAAGTGAATTTAAAGATGGACTTGTCTTTAGCTGGGTGTAATTCATTCCAGATCTTGGATCCCCTATAAAATACACTTGTCAGACCTACATTAGTTCTATTTAAAGGCAAGTGGTAATCAGAAGAGCTTCGAGTACTATAAGAATGGAATGGTTATTGAGTTGAAATTGCTTAGCAGTCGCCATTGGAACACGATCATTATGACATAAGTACATGAATATTACGATATTGAATTTATTCAAATCAAATACTTTTAACAGACGCAATTCAGCAAAAATAGTAGAGGTGTTGGCAAGATAATGGGCATGATAGATGATGCTTACAGCTCTTTTTTGTAGTCAAAATAGTCGTAGCATAGAGTAATTAGTTGAGTTTGCCCAGACAATATTACAATAGTGAAGATGGGGTGTTATGATAGCATTATACATCATGCGCAGTATATTTTGAGGAAAATTATTCAACTTATACAATATACCAGTACATTTTAAAATTTTGTTACACATCATATCTATGTGTTTATGCCACAACAATTTCGAGTCAATTTAGATTCCGAGAAACTTCAATGAATTAACAAAATCTATCCTATCTTTGTCAATAGATATCAATAAGTTACTTGTTTCAATGGTTTTATTTGTAAAAAGCATGCAATGAATCTTTTTGATATTCAAGACCAACTTATTTGTAATTAACCATTCATTCATTTTCTGTATTTCAGTGTTGAACCCAGCGACTAAAGAATTGAGATTGTCATTTGACATAAACATGCTAGTATCATCTGCAAACTAACTGAACAGGAAAGTATAATTTCAACGAAAACATGCTCGTAAAGGTGTAAAGCATAAAAAAGGAGTACATAAATACTAAAGAATCATTATTCACTCTTCAAGATTGATAGAATCAACTACTTGATAGCATCCAGTAGGTAGTGTTTGTACATTATGTAAGTGAAATTTATTGTATACTGGAAAAGCAATTTCCTGTTAACTTACGGTGTTAAATTTCTGATATTATGTTCATCATCCAATTAGGGAATGTGAGTTCAAGCCGGTTAGTTAGGGTGAAGAGTAAAATTAAGTTTATGAGGTAGCAAATAACGATATCTGCGTCCTTTGATTATCTGTATCCCTTTGAACAATTGATTTATCGGCAACACAAAGGGGTAATACTGTAAGTGTTTCACTGCTACACACCTGCACTTAGCTTCTAAGAAGGGCGCTCCTATTTGTATGTTTTATATTTCGGCTCTTCACTTTCTGTCATAACGATACAAGGAGATAAAAGTGAGGTGTTTAGTCTTTTTGAATTTGTATTTTTTCCCACAAATTTTAGAGTTAGAACAACCATGATGCACCTTACGATTATTTCAAACGTTTGGAAAAAAAAAACTAGGAAGAGATTCTTGAAAATGAAATACGGAATTCTATTTAAGCACATTCAAGGACTAATGATTTAAAGGGGAAACAGTCATATTGTCATTTTCATCCTGTGTAATATCACTCTTTTCTATAAAAAAAAAAGACAGTCATCTTGAATCCATAGCATAAAAAGTACAAAACGCCTTATATTAATCAAGGAGAATTCTTTATTTTACTCGTTGATTACATGACGAATAATGACAGAACTAACTGTTTCTGTGAAATTCGTCATTCAATAAATGTTTGTTGTATAAACATTTATCATTTCTGAAAAAAGCCTTGAGACTGAGAGTGATTAATCTGTTATCCGATCCTTTGTTTTTGTTTTTAAAACAGTCTGTTATTTCACATTGTGTTAAACATTTCTACAACTAGCAAATTCTACTCCTGGACTGCCAGACTGCATAATGTCCAGTCTGTTGACAAGTGCTGCCACGCTATAGGTCAAGAAAAGGCTGATTATGCCAAATATCATGGACAGATTAACGCTTATCCTTCACGGTAACGGGTAAGACAGGATTAGATGATCCGTCTTGGTGAAAGCTTGAGCCGTAGGGTGAGGGCGGTGTCCAAATTAGTCGGGATATTGTATTTGATTCAAGATTGCATGGGAGCCAGTGTCAGGTAAAGACAGTGACGAGAAAACGTCGATGATGACTTAATTGACATTATTCACGGTAAGTGGGACTAATAAACATTTCCTCGTGGGGAAAAGACGGGGGATTTAGCGTGGGTCCTGAATTGGTGCGTGTGGGGGATATCGAATTATTCGAAAAAGATTTCATAGCACCATCGACTGTCTGGAAGGTAATGTGATAGTGCATGGCGCCAATCGATACTTAATTCGATATGTCCACCGGTCGTCTGATCTTTAGCCAGCTCATGCAAAACGACGAATTATGGAGTCTGACCTTCTTTATGATCTATTTTCTCTGTGTATTGCTATTCTGACGAATAAAATGATGGATCCGTAGGTAACACTTGAAATCTTTAAACTCATACACACTCACGCACAAACACGCACGCCCACACACGCGCGCATGCCCCCGACACCCAGACAAATGCAGTATATTCGAAACGATAAATTAGAAAGTACAGAATACACTCAGTAGTTTTTTTGTTGTTTTTTTTATAAATTGATCTTCTTGCAATGTTCACCGCTTAATCAAGGACTGATTGCTGATCGATAACAATTCATTTATCACTTGCTACTTAATTTTAATCAAAATGTGGTCCTCTCCCTACTTATGCAAATTAGCCAATGTGTGCGGCAGCTGGGTCCTTTGCACTGCACTGTAAGATCTATAATTTCCGGTCTGCAGTAGGCCATGTGGTGAAGACATATCTTAACAAATGTAAGCGCACGTGTTACAAATGGTGTGTATTGACCGCCCACATGGATTAGGAGTTTGCTCCAATATTAAACTTCAAGATGGTGAGAAGGTGTAGTAAATCATAATGACTTATCACACTTGTCTGATTTATGCTCTTGAATTTACAGCTGTCAAGGTACTCAATAGTTCAAGAGCAATACTGATTTGCATAGAGGTCAAAGAGTACAGATTGGAAAAAGGATTTTTTTTTTTTAATAGTGAAGGATGTTGGAAATATTGAGGAAGGATAAAGTTATGACCATCTGTTATGGTCCATTTTCAGAGGTGGGTCCACGACTATGACAGTGAATGGAGACGTAGAGGCGCATCAACCTATTGTCGCCCAGAATACCTACATCAAGAGGGTAGCGACAGCCCATGATTCGAACGCCATTTTGTTCCCCCCCCCCCAAATAGGACGTCTGTGTCGCTACTCTATACTGCCGCCCCCTCCCAACTCGAATATCGTTTGAAAATAATTCATACGTGCATATATTTTCGTATATTATGAATTGGTCTTTAGTCAAGAGTAATTTTTAATTGAGATACCTTGTTATCAAGCAATACCTTGTAGCCCTCGGAAAGTTCAATTAGTAGAAGGCCTCTGATATCTTGTCATGAAATCTTCGTTGATGCTCAGTAATCACGTCCATGAATGGGAAGAGTGACCTAAATTTAGCACAATTCGACCAATATAATGAATTCCCCCGAAGAGGACTAAGAGATTGAATGAAACGTGAACTATGAGGATTAAAGCATTCGTGTAACATCGAGTGAAGCGTGATATGAAGGTGCAAGTCGTAGCCCCCTAAATCGAGTGAAGCCGTGATATGAAGGTGCAAGTCGTAGCCCCCTAAACATGTAAAGGATCTGTTAACCCTGCTGAAACACTTTGTACGTTACTGAATATAATAATACCGTTTCCACTACTCTAGACACTTTGTTTTCTATATATTCACGAGCCGGCTAATATCGTAAGTGAAATGAATGAGTTATGGTGCGTATTGATAAGATACACTGATAGCATAGCCAGGTGAAATATACACATTATTTTTGTAAAGAAAATAACTAGGGTAGTGTTCATTGGCTATCATGCTGCCTTTATTTCAGTGTAGATGTTTTTTTAATTAAAAAAAAAAACCAAATTTCGACAATATATTTTATTCAAGAAAATTTGAAAATCCCATGCACCATTTTCTGTTTTACTATGGAAAAGGGGGAAGGAAAGAACAAGATTATAAAATTATTTTGTTCTTTTTTTAAAGAATATTTTCTGAGTCTCTCCCGAATCCATGTAATTCTTCATCTTCGCGTTAAACTTTGAAAAGCAGGATGGAATAAGCTTCTGCCTAGACTAAACGCTCAGTGTTAAGCTCTCGTGCTGAGAGGCAGTAATTTAACTTTTAGGGGAAACCGATGTTTCCCTTAAGACGTTTGCAGACATGTAATGTTACTTCTTCTCAGCGGCAGCTAGAAAATATATCCGATAAGCTCTCATCGATTCGAAGGTTTAAAAAGTTAAATAAGAACACCTGGCAAATGCCTGGAAGAATATCTTTTATGCACCAGAAATAATCTATGAGATTGGTCGGAAACCAACAGGTTATACTGAGAATCTCTCATGAAGAACATTTTTTACTACCAATATAGAGTCAATGTACTATGAAACATTTTGACTTATTGTAATTTTTTTAGCAATTTAAAACTGCTTAAGTGTGAAAGTATGAAACATCTAGACATTAAAATTAATGACATTTCACAAGGGTTTGTTTTACATTATGGACCAAGCATGACATTAAGTAAAGAGCGCTATTATTTTACACTTCAGTTATTACCACTTTCAAGTACAATTTCCAAAATTGTATCTTATTTGAGCACAAAATCCCTACGGCTGGTTGTTCATGCGTTGTACATCCATTTTCAACCCAACTTCTGAAAGAAAATTACACAGTTCGGCCTGGTGGGTTCAGCTTAGAGGTCTTGTGTCTGACTATAAAAAATTCCAAATAAGATGTATGCCTGAAGGCAGCGATCTGACACGCCGGATTCATTCAAGACGACCTCAGTTCATAGACTGTAAGCCGTGAAGTTTGGGGAGAGACTTGGATTTACATGAAGATCATCCCTCTCATCCAAATAAAACCATCACAATCTCAATATACACCTCTGCCGTCCCATATTTCTCGCTCAACCTCTTCAACCAATTTTATGCCTATCCCTATTTCCACCTCTTTCCCCTCTCCTTCGATATACCAGATTCCAGTATCTTCTCCCACTCACACACCCACACCCACACCTACATCCATCAAAACGCGTACATACATTAATCCAAAGACATGGTAGAGTTGCAAATAGTTTCTCCCCCTCACACCCACGTCCTTAGCAAGCACACACACACGCACGCATACCCACATTCACTACCAAAAAGGATATTCCTCTATCTCATTTTCTGTCTTTGCATTTCAATTCAAGATAATAATTATAATGTTGTTGATAATTATGATGATGATTATGATGACAATAGTAGTAGTAGTAGTAGAAGTAGTAGTAGTAGTAATAATAATGTTAATCATAATAATAATTAATTATTATTATTATTATTATGATGACGATAATTTACCAAGGGAAGTCTCATAAGCTTCATTGCTGTTCTTCCTGAGGGCCCTGCAATTATTATTACCCCAGAAACGCCAATTTCTCACTCAGTACACCTGGGTCGAGAGGGACGGATTTATCAAAACAGTTCGTGCAAGGATGAACGCAGCGAGCAAGACTCGAAACCAGGACCTCTTGTATAAGAGGCAAGAACCTTCACCGATATACCATGATCCTCCCACGAAGATGTATTTTGAGCGGCTTTATATACACGCTGTTTGCACAGTAATGCTTACACTTCATATGGTATTCAAGTGCTAAGAGATATGAAAAGAAATGTAAAAACTTTTATCACGCATGCAATCGCATTCTCGAAATGTTTACCAGTTTATTATTTTTGGACATGTTACAAGGTGAAAATAAGACTGTTTTGAATTTATATTAATTAAAAGCATGGCAACGACTAAAACATTCGAATTCTGCCCAAGGATTGATAAAGAGCTTGCCAAAGCTCATTCAGTCTAGGTTATCTTGTTACTGATGTTTTGATCAAGGGAAACGAATGAGTATCTGACATGGAGACAAGATTAACTGTTTTCCAATCAAAGACATAAGAAAATGGTATCAATGAATTTTTCTTTTATGCAAAGGCTCTCCGTCTTGTGAATGAAGTTTTCTCCACTTTAAGGCCATATTTAGCGATATTGTAAAATCAGTGAAGACACATATAAAGATAAAGATCAGAGGTTATAAAGCCTTATGAGACTCATAACCTAGCTGCATAACTTCTCAATGCTAGTATTTGTCCTTTCACGGTCTATTGACACGCTTTGCAGTCCCTTAGTCCCATTAGTTACTTTATGGTGTGGTTAGGGTTAAAGAGAGTTGTTTTTGACAGGCAATGGTTTCCCAGTGGAATTCTTAAAAGTTAGAATATGACCAAGTGAGTTTGTTATTGATGCCAACAAAGCGCTTTGGTCAAGGTTTGGACGTGGTAATCATATAGTGTCTTCTAAACGTTATGGCTAATCCGATTTTATAACGTATGAAATCCTTTATTAATCTAATTTTTTCCATTGCTTTGTTGTAGCAGTGGTCAAAAGTGAGATTAAGCAAGTATATTGCTCGTTTTGCATTTGGAAAATGTCTGTTATCATGCATAGTAGATATATTTCCACCTTTTGCAATAACCCTAATTATGTTTGATTTTACTTACAAATCATCGAGCAGACTCACTGCTCTTAACATCCCTACACTAATGGAGGCACTTACACGGGTCGTTCATTTCATGATATAAAACCATAGAAATGATTTGCTTCAGCAGTTGTTAGATATAAGACTCGCATACTAAATTTGATAAAGTTGTAAAAACTTTTAATACATTTGATTTTAATGAACCGGGAAAATGTCTGTAATTTAGATTTTATCTAAATATCAAGTCTAAATGGTGCATTTTTTACTTAAAGGGAATTTTCAGTAGAGTGAATTGAAAGTGTACAAAAGGGACAGAAATCTTGCATTGTTCAATGTTTTAACCTTGAAAATTCGGCTACTTGCAACACATTTAGAATTTAAATTCGGCATTTATTACAAATTGTTTAGCATACAATCCCCGCACTAATGGAGGCACTTAGATGGACTTCAATTCCAATCCCATACTTCCAGCATCTGTTCTTTCAATATTCTGTCTGAGTCCTGAAAACAGTTTGAAGGAATTCCACTCGTTTTAATGTCATTCAGTCGACAGATACAATCAACATTATTTCAAGTAGCACTTCAATTAAGAAATGATATCTGTTTTGTAATTTAGGTTATAAAAAAAGATCTTTCATTGATACCAAAACAAAGATTATTATATCTTTACGGATATTAGATCATAAATCTTTAGGTCACGTAGGGGCCAGGTAATCACCCCTTCTACCTCATCTTATCTAATACGGAAAGAAACACAATCCACAGCTTACGACTTAATCATCCAAACATTTTTCTGCATAAATCTATCTTAAACATGCATGTCATTCTAGTGGGGCATACATATGGTCGGAAAGATATGCCGTTAGCTTGTCAGAGAGCGCAAATCAGTCAGCAACACTTGATACACGGGGCTTTACACTCTATCTTGTCGGCCATCTTTTTTTCTCTAGCTTTTCTCCCACGCTACTCGCCATGCGAACTGAAGTTAGCGCTCACCAGACAAGCATTACAACGCTTGCACCCATATGGATATGGACTGAGCTTAGCAGACAGGAAGAGGGGAATTAACAGCGAGGAATGGAATGGAGCGACGGAGTGTCAAAATAGGAGTCCTAAAAACGCACCATATACGTGACAGAATATTTGGCTTGAAATATGCCCATGTGAGATGTACAGCAGTTGCAACTTTACCATATTAAAAGAGTAGGAATTTCTGCTCCAGCCATCTAGATCACCTGTAGATGTGCCTTAATTTATCTCTACTATGAGACAATAAACCTTCATTCATTAGAAAACTATACGTTAAGTGTTAGGAAATAAGTTTATGACGGAATATTATGACGGGAAGTTCGTTGTCAAATTATATCGCTGCATATAAAATGCGCTTGACATGCTTGAAGTGAAGTGTAACAACGTTGGTATATTTCCATGTTCATTTTGATATCATAGGACATTTTCAGCAGATTACATAAACAACACACAGTATGACGTATGCTGATCGAAGGTTAATGGCAAGTTAAGTAATGGCAAGAGCCCAATAAACTAATGCAGCGCGATCCTATTCAGCTTTCACACATACTATAAATCATGTTAAATGCACTGTGATATGATACGAAAAGTTTAAAATCATACAAAAAGTGTAATTTAGATGACGACGAGGGATTTGAAATAAGTTTCATCTCAAATTTACATATCACCCCAACGTAAGGAAAATAAAGCAAGTGTTATCCTAGAATTGTGACTAACTTGATGATAATCGTCTTAAACCAGATGAATGTGACTAAGGATTCACACCTTGATATCGTTGCTAATAGATAGATCTGAAGCAAGGCACGCAAAGGGATTGTTAATCGATGGTGAAATAGTGACCCCGAAATGTTAACCGGATATGAAAAAGTTTATGCTCATTATAAACTAATGCAGCGCGATCCTATTCAGCTTTCACACATACTATAAATCATGTTAAATGCACTGTGATATGATACGAAAGGTTTAAAATCATACAAAAAGTGTAATTTAGATGACGACGAGGGATTTGAAATAAGTTTCATCTCAAATTTACATATCACCCCCCAACGTAAGGAAAATAAAGCAAGTGTTATCCTAGAATTGTGACTAACTTAATGATAATCGTCTTAAACCAGATGAATGTGACTAAGGATTCACACCTTGATATCGTTGCTAATAGATAGATCTGAAGCAAGGCACGCAAAGGGATTGTTAATCGATGGTGAAATAGTGACCCTGAAATGTTAACCGGATATGAAAAAGTTTATGCTCATACCATCCAAGTTGCTATTGATAGAGAAGTATATGGACCATGTATGTCCATGTTAACAGTTGTCTACTTGGGAGGACATAATATTAGTTGCCCTCCCTACTTCTAACCCCTCAGTCATATCTATGAATGTTGGAACAATCCATTTTAATGATCATACAAGGTAAACCGGTTAGCAAGATGTTTTTTTTTTTCTATTTCAAAATTCAAATTCTTCAAATTTCAAAGTGATAAAACTATTCGTTTTATGGTTGCAATTTTCTCCACTTTGCTTCTCTTATCCGCCACCCCTTCCCCCTCTCTCTCAGCCTCTCTAACATGCAGTCTTCTCCTAGATTGCTTTGTTTTCGTGTGTTTTTCTTTTTGGATTAGGAAGGGATAGTGATCATCCCCTCATACGCCTATTTGACGCGTTCACCTCACCTTTAGCAGTCAATGTTAATCTTTCGGAATACCTCATCCTAAACAAAAGATTAAAAACATGAGACTCTTACTTTGAGACAGACACTAAATACGGCTCAAGATATAGAGACCCTTTTAACATATCAAGATATGGAAATCATGTCACGAAATTTGATAATCTAATCTACGATTTTCGATGATTAATTCTAGATATTTGATATCAAATTTTCCATTTGCCCTTGTCAAACAGTACAATTAATCTCCTATTTCCGTTGATTGTGAGAAATTTGTTGGATTCCGTTTGTCTGTGACTGTAAGCGAACAGGCGCAATCGATCTTCTGGTGTACTTTGATATGTACCATTTGTGTTATTAAAGTGGGATATACTTTTTCGTGTTATGAAGTTCAAAATAAGTTATCTGATCAATTTTCATTCTTTGAAATGTCTAATCCAAGAAATTTAAGATTCATGTGATAGCGCAGTCCATAGAGAAAATCTCCTTGAAGTATTCTTCATCAATCGTTATTTCTCTTAAACATGTTAAAGAGAGGTTTCGATATTCACATTAGCCTATAAAAACGAGGAGACAAAGAACTGTTATAAGGACAGGTTGTAGGTCATTTCCGGATCTTGAATTAAGATTCTTCCACTTTTCAAAAGCTATTCGTTGAATGTTTATCAAGTTTGTTTTTATAATTTTTACGATTCTATTTGAAATGTCAACTCATCTGTAGAGCAGAGATGCATTAAAAAGATCATTTCCAACAGGTAATCTTCGTCACCATGAAATTTCTATTTGATAAATTTCGGCCTAGTGAGAGATGGTATTTTCCACCATACAGTGAGGATCAACATGACTTCACGTAGTTAACATAGTGACAATTCCTTGCCGTATGATATCACGTAATATCTAAAATGAAAGTTATCTCACTGATATACATTTGAAATATATCTAATCACATGTCTATTTAGAAGGAATGCAAAATGTTCTATGATTATTCAGAAGATTATACAATTTGTATCGTGCGCCAGGTTTTCACGACTTGTTGTACCTCAGTAGTTTCATTATTCGAAGAAAAATCTTATGAAACACTTTACGCTTCCAAGCAAACGACTGAAATTGCGATACTGATTAAGTAGAAATGTTTAGGAAGCGAGTGTATGAAATTCATGTTTAAGTTGTTCCAAAGAAAATGAGGAATTTCATCTCCCTTTGGAGGATGTGGACATTGGAGTTTATCCAATAACTTTGCAATACTCTAGATTTCAGTTCATATCTTTTCGAAATATGCCAAAGCAGTGTCGTTACTTCCGGGCGTGACCGTGTTGATCGGCTGATAAATATAACCGTCTGATAAATATAATCGTCCTTGGCACAAAATATTTCGCCTTGCATCAACAACGAAAACAACAACCGAAGAGGTAGGTAGATGTAGATCACGAAACAGATCTGTCCGTTATCTACAGATCTACTACAAGCACGTCAAGGGTCTGTGAGCAAAAGAAAAGGGGTAGAAAATCAAGGTTTAGTTTCAAAACAATAACTTCACTCAAGAATATGTCTTGAAATGTCTACTAATTTTGAACTCTTTATGCAATTGTTTATCAGCTTCCTTCCTGTAGATTATTTGCTGATTGTTTTCGAAATCTAATTTATTTACAAAAAGGAAAAATATCTAAGTTTTGTACTACTCTGCATACAGAATAGTACAGGAAACCACGAATGATTTATTGCACAGCCAGTACGAATTGGTGTTCAGCTTCAGAGTAAAACATAATTTCTACAGTCTACAAGTTGGAAAAGGAAATGGAGATGAAAAAAAAGACTTTGCGAGAATTCTTATAAATGCTTTATTGACAACTATCACAACAAAGAGACAACTTCAACAAATACTGCACATCAGAAATATCTATAAAACAACAGCAATAAAAAAAAAGGAAAGAAAGAAACGACGGCAGTTATCAAGAACTTTAACAACAACAGCAACAAAAACAGCAACAACGGCAACTACTACATAATACCTATTCTAGTTTACCTGTTTGTGACTTTGAAAATGTTGTCATGAAGGGCGTGGATTTGAATCAGGTCCAACTATTACATCGGAAAAAATAAACTATCGTCGGTGAAATTTGGCTTAAATTCATTTTTCCTTAGATAGCATCGTACGATTGAAAATGTAATGAAGTTAGAGTGTAGAAATACAAGGATAATCATCGTTATGACGATAAATGCAGACTATACATTTTGACACCCTCAGTGATTTTCCTTTTTTGCCCTTCTATATGTCATTTGATTATTGAAACTTTGCCAGCTTAATATTGATTAACTCACGGTGTAACTTATATCCTTTTCCTCGGTTCTTAGAAATGGTTTTGTAAAGTCCAAAATGATTTTGTCTGTTCACCTTCCTTTACTCTGTCGAACATGTCGAATGTGAGGGTTGTGTTCGCAGAGGCACCTTTTCTAGGCTAGGAAGCACTTTGAATTACTGATTATCGAGGCATAAGGAAAAATTCATTTTTTTTTGTATGGAAAGCAAATTATTTCAAATCACCTGCACCAGAACCCTAGACAAGAACTTAAAGTCACGGATCCCGGTCGCCTATTCGCAGGCTTACACTTTTTTTTAATATTTTAATTGGTAGTCACTATAAACATGATAAATGTGACATCATCACCATCGTCCTGGTGTCATTATTGGAAAGATTAGGTTACGATGAGCTACGAACAGGTGATGGACGAATAACTTTGCACTCACGGATATCATTGCATTGATATCATCATTATCTAGACTATTAATATCACAGTTATTTCATCATTTTGTCGACCGAAACAACCAATTTGCAGTCACTGACCAACAATCAAAACATGACAGAAATCATGACTAAATATGGCCAATGATGTCCCTGATGGCGAAGGATTGGAATATTGCCAACAGACAGCAGCGAGAGCAGACAACAAGGAAGAGTATCTTTTAGAAAAAAATAATAATTGCGGGAAAGATCGAGTATGAATAGACATAACGACTGTTGGATAAATAAAGAGAATGATATCTGGAGTGAAAATTCAAGTATGATAATAATGGATGTTACTTTACACATAGGAACTTTCCTAGGGTCACACTACGCATATTACATGATCGCTGTACATGTAATTCTGTTGTCGAAAATGTCATGAAATATGCCATTTACTTATCACAAGGTGATGCATTTAAGAGGAATTATGTTTTTATTGCGATTAGAAGTTTCCAAATTTAAAAAATCCATATAAAATTAAAATGAAATCTAAGAAAGAATCGAAACCTTCAAAAGCATTTGTAGTACGAAAAACCGCAGTGGCAAATGTGCAGTGTTGATTGTTAAATAAGAATATGAAGACCGACAATCTGACAAAAATTAAACTGAAAGATCGAGCATATGCTGTTTGTTTGTTGGTTTTGTTTTGTTTTCTAATTTGCTTTTTTGGCATTGGTATGAACCCTTATCAGCAATCGCACAAATTCAGAAATTTGTACTTAGTTCCGTATTCACCTGCCAAATCAAGATTCAAATATCAAATACAAAACATCCTTTTGAAATAGTTGCCAAACGTGGGGGTGTGATGTTTAATGGAAGTGATCATGAAGGAAAAGCTAATTCTAGGACGTATCGTCGGATGATGAAAACGTTTGGGTGGTCTGCGATCACCATTGACAGCGATGGTCATTGAAAATGCCGGTGAGAAAGGGGCATCATCGATTTAAAAAAAAATACCAATGCAATCCACCGGTCTCTGTTGTAATATCAAGTTATGAAATCATATTCCAGTATTTTAACTTCCACCATCATCATAATGATTATCAGTTTCATCATCTTCATTACAATATCAACGACATTGTTGAAGACGATATATGAAACTATGTTTCTTCATCAAGGTCCCATATCTGTCAATCTATAGGCTGAAATACAAATATTCTAAAATAGAATTCTACGAGCATAATCTGGTAACTTTTAAAACGATCTTTTGTGGTTGTCATTTCTCAAATTAGCTGAAATGGATTATGCTAGAACATCTCTATGGCTTTAGCTGTTTGACAATAAGCATACTATCATTGCGTCACGATTTCTCTTCAACCGTATAATAACTCTCTCTAGGAAAAAGAAAACTATAACCAGAGGGAGACTGGGGGGGAGGAGATGATACTGAGTAAAATCTTTGATGGACTGGGTATCAGCGCTTAGTTCATAGGAAGTGGATTAAATTATGGGGATATTTTAAGCGAGTTGTGGTCCTGGGATTAATCATCAACCCGGGGGAAAGAAGGGCGGCATTTCCAATGTCAGAATAAAGTCTGCTATAGCTACACTGCTATATCAGTATTCCAACTTTTTTGCGCTCCTTTCTCTTTTGTGGGTGATATTGAAAAGAGGCCTCATCAGACGCTTTCCTGAGGAGTCCCTGAGGAAGCAACCACTGTCATGTGGGTATTTCAAGCATAAATAAGACAGATGGAAATGATGGAGGGGGTAACTTGGGAGAGAGTGTGATGTAAAGCAAGGAGAGGACCAAGAAATAGGCATAGAATGGCGGAGAGAGAGAAATAAGCAAAAAGGAAAGACGATCATAGGCGGAGAGAGAGTGGAGGGAAAGAAAGAGGGATAAGTACATTCAAGACTTGATAAAGAGATAGACAGAGAAAGAGAGAGAGAGGGAGAGAACGAGAAGGGGGCAGATAGTAAGAGAATGGGTGGTAGATATTAAGATGAAGCTAAAATTTAGTGAGGAAAAATCGACACTGTAATCATTTAGTAGAAACATAAGTATTCCTTTTAAAAGACAACGTCCCAATCTAGCTGTACTTAACACGTACAAATTGCGGTTACCGTTGACAGAGAGCGCAAGGGTAAAGAACGGAGGATATTAAGACCATACTTTACCAGAATAGAATATGGATGGATGGAAACCAAATATCGCCGGAGAAAGGGGTAATTATCGGGTACAGACGAGGGTTTGGGGTGACCCATGGTGACTGGATTCATCTCAGCAAGCATCTCCCCTTGGCATTTCAGAACAATCTGGAGCATGACTTCGGGCCTGGAGTCGACCTTTCTAAAGTTTCTCTGAAAATGAAATATCAAGTAGATGAAAAGTTTCTTACATTTTAAAAAGAAATTTGTAATTTGGGGATAATTAGTACTTGATATGAAGCCAGAGGTTCGCCTTCCTCCGTCACCATTTTTTTTTTCGTTCAGACTGGGGTGAGGCCTGAAGAGAGATAAAAGGGGTAAGAGCTGTAAATTGCCAAACGATATGACCTCGCAATTAAATGTTGACCTCAAACATAGTTTTGCTTAAAAACAAAATTTTATAAGGCGCTTCTTTGTGGATAATGCAACATTTTAAACTAAAGTTATTTATACCAAAGTAGAGTCCCTAGGCAACTCTGCAGCTTTATATGTTTAAGAAGAGTCTAAGAGTCTGTGGAAGTATTTAAGGGTCATGTGTATTTTAAAATTTAAATATCCTTGCTGATAAAATTTGGCCTAAGTATGAAAGGTAGTTGAAAGTTGCTCTTTTATAGTGGATTCTTCAGTCAGTTTTAAGCTTAAACATACATACATTCACTCCTTTTACTTTACAAAACGAAATCAACATTGTGAAAACAGGCTGCAAAATGGCACATGCTCTGAAACATGATAAGCACATGCAAGACTACATGTTCTTAAATATGAGAATAAGTCCGTCAGTTTGATTAACCTGTTGCTTTCTTATGTAAGGAGGGGGGGGGGGGGGGGTCTCATGGCTATGTTTATTTTAGTACCACACTGACAAAGGTGTCTTAAACCTGAACAGGCGTATGAGAAGATAATGTAACGTCACCTTTGAGTCAGAGCTAGAGACTTGTTTAAAGAGATGTAAACGTCAAGAAACGTCAGGAATAGCAATAGGCCTCCCTCATGAGAATCCCTCTATCATAATGACTGTTACGTAATGACTTTAATTTTATTCAAGCTTCTCTCTGTAACTGTGTATTGATGGAAGCATTGTGGCATAGTGGTAAAGGCTCTTCCCTCTCATACGAGAGGTCCTAGGTTCCATCCTCTCCCGGTGCTTACATCCTTGGACAAGGTGTTTTGCTCAATTGTGTCCCTGTCGATGGGCACCTGGTATTGCTGGGGTAATCATAATTGCAGGGCCCGCAGGAAGGGTAGTAGTAAGACTGATGTGGCTACCCTGGGTAAATAAAAACCAGTTAATTCTTAATTAATTTTTTATCATAAATTTATTTGGCATGTTTACAAAATAAATAAAACAAAATGAACAGAATGATTTAACAAGTACCAAAAGAAAATGAATCATAAATGCATTTTTTTGTAGCCGTCTTCTGGGTGCAACAATGGGCCGCCGGCGAAAGAGGAAAGCCGAACTTAATCATTATCTTTTCCTTCCTTGTTTCGACAAAATAATGCTATTCACACTTATTCAACCCTCGCACGATATTGCCTTATAAATTGTTGAGAAACACACCTTTTTCCTTTTTTTTTTGGTAGGGGGGGGGGGGTCTGCAATTGAATTATCTTGTGTTGGGAATATCTTTTATGAAAAGTTTTAAGAGTTGAATCGTTGAAGCAACCTATGTTCGAAAAGCTGTCGAAAATTATTTGCATATAGTACACTTTCAACGTCAAAGTGATTGTAAAAATATTATTGACTCATTAAAACATTTTGGTACGCAGGGGTAAGAATCTCTGAGTTAAGATTTTGAATAGTACATGCGGTATGTTTCAACAAATCATAAATATTTCAGTTCAGTTCAGGCGTGTTTATTTCTCATGTAACGTAAATACATATCAAACAAACAAACAGAAATTACAATATAAGAAAAAAATTATATACAAAAATTGAAGCAAGTTGGCAATAGATACATAGATACATATACAAAACCTATAGCATGATTATACAGCAAATAGAAAACATGAGAAATGAGGAACTAAAAAAAAAGCAAAGCTTGTAAAACATTAGTTCCTCGGTGATCAAATACAATTTTCAAGTTATAAAGTCAAAATAAATTTGTATATACCAAATTATGGAGGATTATACATTGCCTTGTAGAAAAAATGAAAAAAAACCCCATAAAATTAGAGAAAAAGAAGGCTATAAGAAGAAGAGAAAGATAAATGTGAAAGAAGGAAGAGAGAAGGAACATAAAAGGAAGAAAGGAGAAGAAAAAAGACATAGATGTAAATAGAGGGTTCCACGTGTTCAGAAATTTCAAGCTAAATAGAGGGAGAGAAAAAAAAGAATTAGATGTACGACTGTAAAATTAATTGTTTTAATTGTTTTTTGAAGGGGGAGAGCCTGGGAATCAATTTGAGAGATGGGTGAATTTCATTCCAGTACTTAGGTCCAGTGAAGATTACAGTTTTTTGGGCAAGGGATGTCCGTAAGAACGGAGAATGATACTGATTTGATTGTCGTGTGGGATATGAGTGAATTTCACAATTCCTTGTGAAAATAGCAATAAGATGGGAGGGCAGCGCGTTTTGTGATAACTGAAACATGAAAATTCCTAAGTGCCAATTATATAGATCTTCTATTTTTAATATTTTATTATTGAAAAATAGGATGTCGGTGTGAGAACGAAAGTGAACATTATGTATTATTCTCAGGATTCGTTTTTGTAAAATAAGTATTCTATTACTAAAAATCTTGGAGGAGTTGCCCCACGCTAAGATTCCATATGTTAGATAGGGATAAATAAGTGTCGTATAAAGCGATAATAAAATTTGAAAGGGAAACATATGCTTTAATTTGTTAATAACGCCAATATTTCTTGATACTAATCTGCACAAGTAGTCAATATGAAATTTCCAGGAGAGTTTGTCATCAATAAAGATCCCAAGAAACTTAGTACATTGGACCCGTTGAAGATCTTTTCCATTAATATGTACAGGGCCTGGGAGTGAGTCAATAGAATTACTGAATATCATGTAATGTGTTTTGTTAATATTTAAGGATAATTTGTTTGCTCTTATCCAGTCTTGTACATAAACTAATTCGGAATTGATTTTATTCAGGAGAATTTGTGGATCACGTTCGGAGAGGAAAATATTAGAGTCATCAGCGAATAATATGAATGATAAGATATTAGAAGATTTTTTGAAATCATTGAGGTATAAAATAAAAAGGAGCGGACCCAAAAGGGAACCCTGCGGAACACCGCATCTAATTGTTTTAGTTGAAGATGTTGTGTTGTTTATATATGTAAATTGCTTTCTTTCGGTCAGGTAGCTCCTGAACCACTCCAAGGCCCTCCCTCTAATTCCATAGTATGAAAGTTTATACAACAAAATTTCGTGATCTATAGTGTCGAAGGCCTGGGGTCAGTATTGAGGTACTTACAGGTGGGTATAGTTTCGTTAAATCTTATAGCTAGGTTTTTGATAAATGGATTTAAAGAGACCACATTAAGGGGTAGAAGGGTTCTCGTAATGGGCAGGTGTCAGGATATCGACTTATCCCTCTCATTCTGACTCACTGGTTGACCAAAATGAGGCACCTCAAAAACAATTTACCAGCATGCTACTCAAACAGAATATCTCTCTCTCTCTCTCTCTCTCTCTCTCTCCCCTCCCTCCCTTCTCTCGCCTCTCTTGCTCTGTCTCTTTTCTCCTTTTTTTCCACCTGTCTATTCCTTTCCTCTCTCTATCTCACACACACGCACACACACACACACACACACACACACACACACACACTCTCCCTTTCATTCTCTCTCTCTCTCCCTTTCCCCGCTCTCTATTTCTATTTCTCTCTCTCCCCCTCCCCCCTCTCTCTCCCCTCTCTTTTCCTCTCTCTCTCAGCCCATCTCTCTTTCTAAATATGGCATTATCCATTTATTGTCTCTTTCCTCTTTCTTTCTTTCTCTCTCTGCAAGTCTATCAGTGTTTCTCTCTCTCTCCTTCGCTTTCTACACACTTTTCGATATTTTGCCTGGGACATTATTTCTTCTGTTATTATGGTTCTCTATTATTTTGTTCGTGAAACTTTTTGATACAATTTATCGACGTGTACAAACTAAAAATACCGAATTTGTTGAAAGCCCGGTTAAGAAAGTGAAGGTCCACAAAAAAATATTGCATATTTTGATTAAGTCGTTTCTCTCGTTTTGGTTGGAAGCATGACATGACAACAAAGAAAGTTAGTCGGACAAAAGGGAAGACAGAAATTAGATGCAGTTGTCCAGTTTGTCACTTCCCTGTTCTAATTCTCAAGACAGTAGACTGAAAATAACACGAGGACTGGTCACTTACATGTGTCTGAATTTGATTCAGATAGCTCTTAGACCTTGGGGCACTTTCTGAGATAAAAATGAAGTTGTAGGGATGTCAATTAATCGCAAAATAGCTTCAGATCTTTGAAAAATTGAAGGGTGGAATTCCGCGGACAACGAAGATAAAGGAGTCAACAGAATAGAAACGATTGATACTTAATGAAAAGAATGTCTAAACTAATGCTGGGAACGTTCACAATACGATGTAAAGAAAACAGAAAGAAATGAAGTGTTACTATGGTCAGTGATAAATGCAAGTAAATTATGAAAGGAATTTCATGTCTTCATGAAAACACAATGTTTATAAAGGCTAGCCAGTGTTTGAATATCTTTAGAGAAATAATGATTCCAGTATTAGAAGTCACTTCAAGAGATTTTTCTACTGATAACAATCAGAGAAACTGTAACATGTGTATCTGCATCTCAAACGTTTGTTTTAGGGCTATCTGATTAACGTTTCAATGAGTGTAACCTATCGAGCAATCCAAGAAAAGTGAATGAAAATAAAAGACGAAGAATAGATGAATAAACAAGACGTCTAATTGATCCAAACAGTAATATGATACAAATGCTTTTTGAATTTCATACAATGGTTTCGAAATATCATAGCTGCATTCATTCATACAACAATTTAAACAATGTCTATTCGTCTGACATGACGAATTTGGACACAAAATACAGAGTTGCAGTCAAATTCTATAAAGAATTAGTTTCACTAGAAGTAACAACACTTAACAACTGACTTAATATGTTTATCACGTTTATACTATAGCTCATGCTGATGTGGGAGAGAATTTGAACATAAATATTCACTGAAAGAGTGCCTGTTTTCCAAACTTGTTCACTCAATTAACCCTTCCACTGACATATCGATTTTAATAACTGATACTACTAAAATGTAATGAATTTGATAGCATTATGCATTATGGGGATGTCTTTCTCAGTATCATTTCAAATGTGGTTTGTTTGTTTGCTTTTGAAAGGTAACAACTACGACAAATGTTTTAGATCTTTAGGACCATTGTGAAGGCACAGCTGCAATTGTTTTGACCAGTATGCGATTCTTTGCCAACTCTTTTCCTATATATCATGAAATATTACACAGGCTGATGAAAGATCCTGATAGTAATCGGGGCTTTTTAAAAACACTTTTCCCCTGACATTTGAAAGTTGAAAACGAGGTCTCAATGATTCATCGCTTATTATTACCAGTTTTGAGGGGGAAAAAATGAACAAGAGAGTTGAAGGGAAGAATCATGGAAGCTTGCTTCTAAATATAAGCTATCGTAGAGATTTCGTATGAATCTGAGACTTGACATTGGTAGATCCTCACACGTACAGCAGGACTCTTGCTGGAAAAGGGGCATTTCATAAAATACGTTATTTCCTATAATACGTGTTATAACAGGTTCGTCACTATGAAAAATGTCGATAAAATAATCATTCATTCTATGGTTTTAGCAGTTTATTCCCGCCCCCCAAAAAGAAGAGTTGTTCAATCAAAGTTTCATTTCATTTTTTTTCATTGCCCACAATTAAATCAGAAAGTTTCATGTAAAAATGGTACAGAATAGTAATTGAACAATAACTGCTGTTGTATAGCATGATAACATTAAATTGACACTAAATCAACACTTATTCATATTCGAATTCATATCAAAAGAATTCTCACGCGAGTAGACAGAATAAGGTTTATTCAAATCCTCATGATTTGAAAGTTTGCAATGAGCTAAAAATAGCTGTTTGCTTTCTTTTTAAACCAGCGTAATTTACTGAGTGTTACTTATAAGTTACACAAATCGGATGAAAAAAAAAAATTAAAACGCTTTTTAATACTGCCACATTTTTTTTCTTATATGATACTGAAAAAGGGTTATACAAATTGTAGAACATTATAAGAAGTGTAATTGATTAGACATCCGATAAAATGTGTGAAAAACATGTAGAGAGTATTTTATAATTACATAGAGTTCAATGGTTCCTATGCTAGCCCCGATGTTGAATGCATTTAAGCACAGTAAACGCATCAAGTGTTTCCCTCTAAAACAGATCAGGTATTACATTGCACTGCACACCATCGGACAGGTGCGCCAATCCACTCCTGACTCACCCCGTCGACTAACTGACGTGTCCCGGTCCTATAAACCCGTCTTTCCTGTCCGACTCGACCACCGAGAAATTTTATTTTCCTCCTCACATTTAACCCATGCTCAATTCCATTCGATTCCCCCCTTTATATGGCCCCTTCTGCATGCATCAAAGCAGGGGCAAAGAGACCGACTGTCATTTTTTTTTCCTAAAGTCACCTCTGCTACTGACTCAGAGTTTGGCTAGAATATGTTTTTGGAATGATTCTAGAACATTCAGCCAAAATATGACGATGCACAACAACCATTCATATATACATCCATCGATGACCATTCTTTTTTTTTTCTTTGTCTGTTATAGTCACAGAGCAACCTTCACTAAGTCGATGAGGGAAATTTTGGGACATAATTATATTCAAACAAAAAACACGCTAGTATAGTCGTTTTAGTCTTCAACTGTTCAATATTAAGTTTACGGTTTAAGGGGGGAAAGGGAACAGTGTTGGCTTTTTGTAAAAACCCTTTTATTTCACCCCTAATATTCAACTATTTTGATAATAACATTTATTTCCTCTTGAAAATAGAGCCTAATTTGATATAATTAGAGACTTAATATATCGGGGTTAATAAGAAATCTTTATCATAGTTTTGAAGATTAGAAATCTATACAGTTATATTCTACAGCAAAGTTTGCCTTTGAGCATATTGATCAAATTCAGGAGTTTAGAACTTTATGTGACTGTGACTACATGACTTTAAAGCCAAAGTATTTATTGGATGAACAACATCAACAAAACAAAAACTCTTCCGTCAGATGGATTGAAGGTAATCATTCAACATTTTAAAATACTATACACAGGTTTTAAACTACCTTCATCATTTTTAATTTCGTAATATATTGAATTTATCTGTGTTTATTAATTTGCATTTACCCAACAAACAAACAGGATCTAATCTATTTCAATAACATCGTAATATTTTACATTACATATATGGCCTTCAAAGAATGTATAGAAATGAATTGATTTATTCCAGACAAGAAACTGTTTTGACTCAAAAGCAGTAAATCCACAGCAGCTTTTCTTCACAATTTCCGTTTTTCATCTCACATTGTCACTCCATATCCGTCATAGGATGTAAAGACGTAATCAAATGGATAACAGATCCCGTCAAAAAATCTTTTTATCGAGATGGATATCTTCGCAGACTGATACTTGCCAAAGAGCTTTTAGAGCTAGACACTGGTGACTTAAGATGATGGGTAGGCTATATAACCGGAGTTTAGTTTTTAAAGATGTCATGTTGCATTTTAACTCACTTTTCGTGGATTGAACTTTGCTCTCTATAATTTCTCTTTCCATGTGTGTATGTTTGTAGGGCAATTTTCATGTTTTATTAAAAGGAAGACGAATATCAGATCATTTCAGTTCTTATTTTTTAACTAGATAATTTCAGTTCTTGTTTCAGCAAACATGTCACATTGTAATACCCGTCCTGCACGATTTATCTTTTTTTTTTCGTATTTCAAAGAAAATATATCATATGTTTAAGATAATAATCATATTTCAAAGTCTTCGGAATTAACGAATAACAACAAAACGATATTTTGACGACACCATACCAATTTTCCCATAAGCTCACTCCGTTTAAGATTTTTTTTTCTTTCCTCTTTGTCAGTCTTTATCATATTTCCATGGAATGCTAAAGGCAAAGAATAAGATATTTTGAGGTTTAAAAGATTTTTATTATTGAGGTGATTTTCAGTTCCAGAAATTACTCGTCATACACCTGCTTGTTTCTGAAACAAAAATTATCCGCTATATTACACCTGTTTGCTACCGAAGTCTGGGAAAGTAACGATAACCAATTGCTTCGGGTCGCCATCCGCATGCGTACACGTGAAATGATGGGAAGATTAATCCGATGAAAGGAAAAGGTCATGTTTAGGAACAATTATCGTACTAACATGCCTACTTTTAATTACTACGAGCTAAAGAGAGCACCATGTGGTGATGGGACTATCGTCAGAAGTTTCATGTTTTATTTCTGAGTAATTCGTCTTTTTATGTCAGGTCTGTCAGCTGACGAGTGCTCGTATTTTTCTGTTTCTTTCGCTTTTCTAATCAAACAAAATAATTGTTCTCGTAGAATGAGTCATGCTTATTCCAAAGTGTGATAAATTAGACCTAGTTAAGCAATTGCGACGAATTGGATCTGCAGGTTATTAGAATTTTTAAAATTTTAATTGGGGTATTTCCCTTTTCATGTTTAGAAATGTCAGATATTTGTCACTTTTCAAAATGAATTAAATTAACTAAAGTTTATGCCATTTAGTGTATACGTAATTTGTACTGAATGAGAAATATCTTAATGATCGTTTCAACTATCAGGATTTGGGCTGAAACCAATGCCCCCCCCCCCCCCAGTTACTTTATGAATTTCTTTACACTGTAAAGGATATCATGTAATCATAAGCTCGATTAATTTAGATAAATGTAGCAGTGAATTTCACTCTGGCCATTATTATTCACGAAATATCATCGAAGCTGGGTTTGAAGTTGTACAGAGTTGGTCTGTCAAATAACTAAACACAACAAAAAATTAACTCCCCCCTAATTCAAAATAGCATAACTTTTCAACGAAAAAGTTTTGAGCAAAATAATTTGACAGGAGTGTTCCTACGCTTATTGACTAACTTCTTTGTAAAAATGAGATTGATCCGTCAAGTCATGCATGAGTGAGCAGACATTAAAGGCAAAAATATCACTTTTCAAAAGTCACGAGAGTCATTTTGGGGGGTCTGTGAAACAAAACTTTGGCGAATTTGGTTTCCTGCCTATCCCCGACACTTTTCATGTTTATCACAGTTGGGTGAACACATTTTTTTGAAGAAAGTGATGTTCAGCCCTCCTAAATCTACAAAATTCATTCAGTTTGTGCAAAGAATTGGCATCAACCAACATGACTCAGCACACTATGTGAAAATACCGGGTAATTGTTTTTCCGGCATTAAACAGTAAATTTTTAACATTTCTTGCTTCGTCCTTAAAAATGTTCTCACTCAACCATGACACA
Source organism: Echinometra lucunter (assembly GCA_029962745.1). Taxonomy (NCBI): domain Eukaryota; kingdom Metazoa; phylum Echinodermata; class Echinoidea; order Camarodonta; family Echinometridae; genus Echinometra; species Echinometra lucunter. The sequence goes on along the minus strand of CM057156.1, from coordinate 30,318,162 downwards.
ATCTCGATAAACATCAACAGCACTTAAACAAACACCAGAAAAATCTTGTTTCACAGACCCCCCAAAATGACTCTTATGACTTCTGAAAAGTGATATTTTTGCCTTTAATGTCTGCTCACTCATGCATGACTTGACGGATCAATCTCATTTTTACAAAGAAGTTATTCAATAAGCGTAGGAACACTCCTGTCAAATTATTTTGCTCAAAACTTTTTCGTTAAAAAGTTATGCTATTTTGAATTGGGGGGAGTTACTTTTTTATGTTTATACCCTCTTGCTGGGCAAGTTTCTTACCAATTTTTTCCCCCAATTTTTTCAGTGTAGTGACCCTTTTACGCTGCCCTGTTTTGTGTTGTTGTTAGTTTGGGGTTGTTTGATGTGGAGAAGAATAATTTACACCATGCCTGCTGAGTATAGATTAAATCAGACAGAAATAATTTGACCCGATCGAGAAATCCAAGTTGAAGTACGGGGCTTCCTCCCCGGGAGTTGATGTAACGTCCGGTGGTGATGGTAACAGCTGATAATGAACTTTCTCCCGGCCTCGAGTATAAAGACCCCCATTTCCAGCGCCATAAGAAGATTTTTATCAGTCATAGAACTTCTTTGAAATTAAAGGCGGCATGATCACTTCTACCATGTCTATACCATGTTGACTTTTTGTAAGAGTTCAATAGGGAGTATAATGTTATGACAAGTATATTGGAAAGTTCAAGAAAAATGCGTTTCGTCGTTTGAGATGAATTTTAAAATCGTCGTTGTGTTGTAAAGTTGTTTTGTTTGTCCATTTTTCCACTTGGGCGAAATAAGATGTGAATATCGTTCGTTCGTTCGTTTATTTTTTCATCTCTAAAAACAATGACAAATGTGTTTACAAGCAAGTATATCATATAAACATTCATTTAAAAAAATCATATGATATTTGAATGTCAATTGAGCCTATATTACAATGCATGAAATGAAAGAGGAGAACTTAAAATAAAGCCAAAGAGGGCCTTGTTAAAACAAGTCTCCATAATTATAAATTGATATTTGGAGGCTATTTGGTATATAAAAATCGACATAAGAGCTAATCAGAAAAAAACTAGGACAAGGGAACTAACCAAAACTAAAACAAACAAGAAAGGAAGTAAATTTTAAGAGTGGTAACAAAGCTGCTTAATAAATGTATTTTGAAGTAAAGTATTGTTTTAGTTTTCTTTTCATATCATTAGAAACGTTTATCCTTTAAACAATATTGAACTCAGCTGTTGCCTTTCTCGGTGGTATTACAAACATCTTGGAGTAATAAGCATCATGGACCTCTACAATGTTAAGAAGTAGGCTTACCAAAAGAAGTAGTGATTGAGGGAAGCAAGTTTCAGGTTGTTCAATATGATTAATCGCGTGTATTATAAATACAAGAGAATTCTTATTAACGATGTAAGCTTTTTTGACTTAAATTATAACGATACTTCAGAATTTACACAAACCAAAAGGTGCAAAAACCAATTCAGTCTATATGCAGCAGCCAGTACAACATGTACAGTGTATAAATTCTGTCAGCATTTGGTGGCTTGTCCAAAACGCATTGTCCTCATTGAGATCAATCATGCAAATACGTAGAAAAGTGAGAAATAGTAACAAATCATTGGTTCTGAAAATGAAAGTATATTTTCATTTTTTGTGATCAACGTTGAATAATCAGCATCTATATGTCTTCGTGATATCATTATAGCAATGTTCATCATGCTTCTATTTGTGGGTTACTCTATCTAGTCATTTTTTTTCAGAAACAAAAAAGAAAAAAGAAAAAAAGATTAACCTCATGCAGCTTTGTAAGATATCGCGCTGATTCAATGTCAAACTTACTTGTGTACTAAAAAAAATGTTTATGTCTTTAATTTGGTTCAGTGCCATTGGCAAATAGTCACAAGAAGTATTTTAAAACTTAGAAAAATAATAAAAACTGTGTAAATGTACCATTCTCTTTGTTTTGGAAGTGCATGATGTGTGAAATATACAGTATTTTCATATAAAAGATATAATTATTAAGTATTTGGCGTCACCTAAGCCTGAGAGGGGGAAAAGCGAACTTAATCACAGTGACCCTCGGGTATCTTCTCCCGATATAAATTGATAACTAATTGAGATGTGCAGGTGTACCACGGAGTTTACATAACAGTTAGAAAGGTGTAAACGTAATATGTTCTCATTTGGAGATGTGCAGGTGTACTACTACACCGGAGTTTAAACAGTTAGAAAGGTGTAAACTTAATACATTTCACTGGAGATGTGCAAGTGTACCACTACACCGGAGTTTACATAACAGTTAGAAAGGTGTAAACGTAATATGTTCTCATTTGGAGATGTGCAGGTGTACTAGTACACCGGAGTTTAAACAGTTAGAAAGGTGTAAACTTAATACATTTCACTGGAGATGTGCAAGTGTACCACTACACCGGAGTTTACACAACAGTTAGAAATGTGTAAACGTAATACGTTCTCATTGGAGATGTGCAGGTGTACTACTACACCGGAGTTCAAACAGTTAGAAAGGTGTAACTGGAGATATGCAGGTGTACCACTACACCGGAGTTTACATAACAGTTAGAAAGGTGTAAACGTAATACATTCTCATTGGAAAGATCATGATGAATTAACAGGATAGAGATGAGAAATGGGCGTGTAATGAATTATGATAAATGATAACATAGATCAAGGATTACTGTGTCATGAAATTTATTCGAAATAAATAATAGGTATTTTCAACAGAATATTAGCACTGAATGTTGGCAATCTGACAAAAATCCTCCTTGTTTTCATCATATTCATCTCTAGAAACGACATGCATTGTCTTCATTCACCAACACTTGTCACAAAGAGGCTCTGTCTACCTTGCATGGTCGGTGGAGCTAGGGGGATAAGTGATGAGCAGGAGAGGGTAAGAAACAGATTATTTCGCAAGTTATATAAACTGCATATATTTGTGTTTTTCCCCATTCTCTTCAAAGTATACACATTGACTTCAAGTGTGTACATACTTCTGCAGTGCTGGAGTGAGCACACCATTTGCCAAATCGCCCTTTTCCGCTGTTGTGCACTCTTCGCTAAAGTTGTAAACACCGCTTTCCGAACACGTACACGGCAAATAGGATGTAAGCGACAATTCGATAATTAACTATGCAGTCATGGAAGCATAACTTGTTCAATGATATAATGTTTTGTCTTGCATTGCAAAGGAGACTACGTTTCAAGGGAAAGTGATACTTTGACAGAAAATAAATTTTTCGAAAATAATAAAACTTGAATAAAAACTATCATTTGAGCTTAAGCAAAAACAAGAAAACAACAACGTGTTGTGACTCAAGAAGTTGAAGTTGGCTTGGGGATAGATATACGAAACATCATCATTTTAAACTGTTAAATGTGCTGCAAAGTAGACATAGCCGAGAGAATTAAGAAAGATACGTCCAAAAATAAATGCATTAACGTGGTATTTCACTGATTTGTTTGTTTAATATTTACATATAACCTTTAGAATGTACATTATAGACAGCACTATTATACAGCTAATATACAAGATTCGTACTTACATTATCAATTATCTTACACTAATTACACATTTTAGCGTTGATTAAGAATAAAAGCTCTAGAATCATTTGTTTTGTGATTGAAGAATACTTTTAAAATCTCATTTATATGAACAAACATAATCTGTAAATGATGCGGTGCAAAATATACTTTCTCACAAGAGCAGACATAGATAAGGGAGAGGGGAGAGGGGAACAGATAAAAACCAAACAGAAGAAAAGGAAACATGTGATAAGAAAGAAAAGATTTACACATTCGGAAAGAGAGAGAGAGGCGATAATGAAAGTAAAAGAATCTTTGTGATTATGATGGTAACGTTAAAGGAAAAGAGCCAGTATAAAGGGAAGAAAAGACGGAGTACTCAATTAAACACATAATTATAAAAAGACAAAAATGTCTAGTAAACATGGTAAAGGCGTAACACACTGGATTAATATCAAAGCAACAAGATCGTGAACTTTGTTCTAAACTTAAGCAGAAATAATAATGATAATGAAAAAAATGCGATGCAATATAAACAAAATGTCAGATATACAGATTTCATACAAAAATAGAGTACACAAAAACATGATTTTAGTTATTTGAATACTTTTATCGTTTGAATAGAATTGATAAAGTTTTGCCAGCTTGATATTATTCTGTAGAAAAATAGAAGTGATGAATACAAGCATATGATTTGAGTTAGATAGCGTTTAGAGGTTTTATCTGCACCAATGTTATCCTTGAGTTTAAATTCCCATGCACTTACAGTTTTTGCAGCTTCATATTCTGTACGACTTTATCGAGGAATGTTAAAGTCAGATCCACAGAACCAAGTCTCCATAGTTCTCAAATAAAAAGATCTGTATCATTTTCATAATGAGTATCGTCACAGTTACTGTTCTGTTTCAGGATCCTCTTTTTCATAATTATTGGCCTTGCAGTCACAACTACACCCCTTCTGGAAGTCGGGGTCATTGTCTAAATCCTTAAGATCAGAATACGCGATCGCTCCCGTCGACTTTCTCTTGTCGATGGTGGACGCGGCTGCGAAATGCGGGACGACGTTGCGTCCCGCTGTCGGGGTGATCTGAGCCACTGGCTTTTCCGGTAGCGATGTCGAGCTGTTCATTTTAGTTGGGTATCTTTTGTTTTTGTCCAGGGTGGCGTAAAGTGCTGATATGTACCCTGACGCGTTCTCATCGAAGTTACGAGGTTGTTGGAACGATTCGTTCAACCTCGAATCCGGGATCTCGGTGCTGAAGAGTGCGGCAGGTACGGAATAGTGGCTGATGCCGTCCAGTGGCATTTCCGCAGGGACTTCGCCATAGTCTATGTTGACCCTTGTGTTCGGTCTTCTTGGCTTGCGAAAGCCGAAGACCCAGCAACCCATGATGATGGCGATTAGGAGGAGGAGAACGATGAGGGACCCGGACACGATGACAATGATGAGGTTCATGTTAGCGGAGAGAATGGGATGCGTTGTTGGTACCTCTGCCTTGTCAACTTGGATGATAGTGACCCTCTCAGTGGGGTTGGATGGCATTGGTGGTACCGTCTTCTTGGGAGGGATGACCACCACGGTTGTACTGGCTCTCGCTACCAACCGATTCTTGATGACCGCCTCACACTCCACCGGTTTGCTATCATGCTCCATCTGAACATTAGCAATGACCAAGACCTTGCCATTGTTGCCAAAGACGATACCAGGTGTTTCAGCGGTCAGGAGGATTCCCTCAATAAACCAGTTGTACTCCTGGACACGTGTGATGGCGCTGACTTCACAGTGGAAGGTGGCATTGGTTCCGTATGGTACAGAGTTTGTAAGAGGTCGGACATGAACCTCTGGTGGAATACTCATGGGTGTGACTTCACAGCGTCGAGGCTCTCTCAAGGCACTACTGGTCGCTTCACAGATGAAGGTGACTCCATTATCTCCTGGTGTAAGTATCCTCCTGTAGACGTTGTTGTGCTTGTTAGCATGAGACACCGTCCAGTTCTTGCGGTACCACGTAAGATTTGCCGCTGGGTCACCACCCATTGATTCGCAACCGAGAAGAGCCACTTCACCTGGCCAGAAGGAATTCTTGGTATTCTGCGGGGTCTCGGCCGTTACCGTACACTTGGGATATCCCTCTGTGGGTGGTATCAGAACGGTTAAGATGGCTGTAGCTGAAGAGGCACCTCCTGACCGACTAATGTACGAACAATAATACTGACTCTCGTCCGCGGGTTTGACATTTTCGATCTGAAGATTAAATTCCCCAATGGTCCGATTGCCAACAACAGAAAATCTCGCCTGTACATCGGGTTCCAGACTTTCCACAATGTTATTATCAATACTCAGCACCGCTTTGTTTCTATACCAAACTACAATGGCACCAGGTTCGTTTCTTATTTGACATGGCAGTACAACAGTTTCAGACTGAATTCCTTCAGTAGATGAAGGTTGGACAATGAATCCCGCTCTACCATACTGAATCAATGTCACTGCACACAACAGCACAGGAATCCAACATATATGGTTCATGATGAACTAGAAGTTCGACTCCGTCAAACCAGTCGTGTTGTTATGGAGAAAGACAACTAATACTGGGAGCAAAGTCGCCGGGTGTTGACAAGTTTCTCAAATAATTTTTTGTCTGGAAATGTAGGTTTTATTCTGTAAGCAGACTCATGAGCGTTGAAAGTATTTTCAGTCCGTTTTGTATCAGGCTAAGAGTTGTTATGACTGTGACTAGAGGCTCTGTGCATTGAGCAGCAATGCATGCTTCTGAGTCATTGCGTCATGCGCAGACGAGCGATTCGGCGCGCGCGAATCGGCCAACTCGTGAAAGCTCACTTGATTAGATTAAGGCGTGTTCCTATTCCAACTTGCAGGAGTGCCGTGTCCTCATACAAGAGCATTTCCACAAGTTCCACTTCACAGCAGTTTGGGAATGAATTGAATAAGCCAAACAGCTAGTACAAGTGCAGGTGTCAGGAAATCATGCACGGCACTCAGTAACGAGCTTAAATTCGGTGAGATAGAAAAATAAAACCCCCTACTCATAAACAATTTCTCACAGTAGACCGAAAAATACATAGTGAGATGTTGACGGGAGAATTGAGGAATGAATGAAATCATTCTACTAGCGTCCTGTTTGAATTAAGTCATTTTCTGAAGTTCAAGTTCAACTGCGATCATAACAGAAACTACGAGACCGCAATAACATTTCCGCGCTCATTAAAACTATTCGCTTTATTCTTGCTTTCAACCAAGTTTGGGTAAACAAACAAAATGTTTGTTGGGAGGCAGAAGGGCCTTAACTCTGTATTAAAGCATATGAGTAAATGCCTTCTGGTCCTCTTATCATTTTTCAGAATTAAATACTGCAGAAATGGAATAACGGATATTTGAAAGATGTGTGTTGTCTCTGAGGGGGGTAATATGCCAGATATAATTAAATCATCATGAATGTAAATGGGATACGCCCAACAGGAATATTGCCATCATCAAGGGCGCGTCGTCCTTTGTTTTGCTGATTGATTATAATACTGTTTAAATAATTATTAGAATAATAAGCTGAAAATGTCTTGTTTCAAAAGATATTTCCTAGGATAAAATTTTCACTAATTTAAATGATAAACATACGACTTGAATTTCGGCAACACTGTAATATTCATGGAGTTATAGAGGTAAGCAGAGAAAAAAAAAGGGTAGATCTGTTTTCTCGAATGAAAACTGAAAAGAGGAATGGGGAGAGCTTGATTGCAGAAAGAAAGAAAAAAGGGGGAGTTTGAACATAAAATCATAATGAAGATCTATTTAGATACAAAAATATTTCGCCAAATGGAAAATAGAATATGAAAGAAAACAAGTTCACGTGAGGTGGTTGTTTTGTGTATTCCATTTCGATGAATGTTTCCAGGACCGTAGGGTTATGTCGATTTTATTAATTATTTCACAAAATAGAGATTCACATATACCTGTATACCAAGAAAAAAATACTTAACCTATATCATAAAAGGAAGATATAGTCATGTATCTTTTCTGTGGAACTTGATAATAATGAAAAACGAATTAAAAGAAAGATACAAAATAACTTAGTAATGAGTTAGGTAACTTGCGTGAATTAAGAAAATATGGAATTGCCAACCGAAGCTTTGGTCTATCTCAATATCAAAAAAGTGTCAAAGTCTTGGAATGCTGATTTTAATATTATTCGACCTGCCAGGGTGAATGACCTAACAGTAAATGAAATATCACTTTTTTTCTAAGAAATCGAGACACATTTTATTGCACAACATCATGTAAGATTAATGTAACATTTACGGACTTGGCCGGCGCTCAGAATTGACTTGACGTCAATGTTTTCAAATATGTAAAATGGAGAGAAAAAAAGAGAGATAGAAAGAGAGAAGGGAGAGAGAAAGAGAGGTGGGTACATATTTCACGAATCATCTAGAAATATGAGTAAAAATAGTCAAACAAGAAACTGAAAGGTCTAGTAAAGCCGCAACATATCCCATTCTTGTCACTGGTGGGTCGTAATATCATGGTTGACCTTTTCCAGTGGATATGTTAAACTGTTTTAGGTCATCATTCTTGCCCATCAAGTCCAGGATTTTCTTATTAAAACTGACATTTGCTCTAACAATTTCTTGAGGAAGATAAAGTCTCCGGCATATCACCTTGGAAAGCAAATATATACTTAAGTACACGGTCGAATTTCCTGTTGACTACCTTATAATATTCTTTTCTCTTGAACGTAATTTGGGTTACGAGTTTGGAACTTGAGAAGGTAATCATCGCTTAGGTTTTAATTATATTGTACATATCTTCATTTGTCAATTTCCTAAATACATAGGTTACACATTTGACATTTAGTGAGAAGTCATTTTCAGTCATCATATTTCTTTTTCACGTTTTGAGCTACGTCACCATCCCTTTGATTTGGAGAAGCGAATAGAGAGCAAAATAATAAAAGCTAAACCAACAAACAGCAACACAAACAATAAAAGAACCCCAAACAAACAAAGACAGACATACTGTGAAAATTTTGAAGAAAGTTACATTGATTGAGACAATAAAGTTGGTCATATTGAAGACGCATTACAGTCTCATGTATTATGTGAAAGCAAGTTATTCTTCTTTTCGGTTATGTCCCTCTGTCAATCTTTATTCCTCTTCTTTCTTCTGAGCGCATAAGGACTTAAATTTATATTCGTGATATACGCTTTAAAAGAATGATTCATTATCATTATATCTTTCAAACTAAATCATATCATTTAAAACATATTCTTATGAAAACCAAAATTAGATGTGATTTCAAATTGCAAGGTAATGTGCTTAGAACAACGTAACCGCTTACAGTGATCAAAAGGGGAGGGGGAACAAATCACTTCCTTTTCACTTTAAAAAATCAGTTTTATAGAAAGGATTTGTACGCACCATTCCCATGGACGTATGCAGCGGGGGCAAGGGGGGGGGGGGGGCAACTGCCTCCCCCCCCCCGAAATTTTGAAAACTACCATTTTCTTACTGAAAATTTCCACAAAATCCACGAAAAGTGTGCACCAAATCCTTTCATGTCACTTTTAAAAATGCAAAAGCGCCCTCGTGACCAGCTCGGTCGCTTCGCTACCTCGCTTTTGAGCTTCTTCGAAAAACTTTATGCGTCTTGCCCCCCCCCCCGGAAAAATTTTCTGCGTAAGGCCCTGACCATTCCCGTAGCAAGATAAAATTGTCCTTAATTAGATGGTTGTCTATTTTTGTTTCCTTCTGATAGATAATTTCTAACTGATTCTGGAAAGTACTTATAGCCTGAAGGTTATGCGTTTCGCTTCAATATTTTTTTTTGGGGGGAGGGGGGAACATGCCATTTTTTGATAAAAGATGGGGTGTCTTGCCCCGCCTTCAGTATTTTTTTTTCGGATTCATTTCTTTTGAATAACGATCATGATGATGTGTATGCTAGATTTTATCCGCCCCAAAGGGGCGTTGCTAAAACAGTTAAATGTGGGAGTGGGGGGGGGGGGGGGCTTGCCCGACAAAATTGTCTAAAAGTTGCCCGCAAAATAATTTGCTAGATACCCTAAGGAGGAAGTGTCCAGAATGTTCGAAGTATGCTGGCAGTGACGTTAAAAATCACGGGCTGGAGCTATCACCCCCCCCCCTGCCGATGCCCAAGAGTTCTGAGAGTTCTGACAGACTATTTTTGTTGAGAAATACGGTTACTGATAACATACTGTCACGGGTATAGTGTGAGACATGTCTACTGCCTCGTCAGTCTCCCTCTAGGGGACAATGGATGCCGTCAATCGGAAAACAACTATTTAATGGTAGTCGCCAGTCGCTAATTTGAATATGGGCAAAATAATAAGCATTTATTGGACTGTGAATGTATGCCACTAGCTGCAATTACTTCAGCTATTAACATGATTAACCCCTACTTTAACATGATTGCGGTGTCCATTATGATTTGTAAATTTGAATCATAAACAAACATTAAACAAGAAATGTACAAATATAATCGGCGGAATATGCTGAAACTTGAAAGTTAATGCACGACATCGTGCAAACCACATTATGAAAGAACAAAGAAGCAAGCTATCAGGAGTTAACCATTATGTCACCATTTCCATCATGTCCAAGTTCATATTCATTCACTTTTTTTCCTGCAAACATTGCAGTCATGGCAGTCGTCATGTGTATCTATACATTTGAATTACGGTAAGTAAAAATTTTAACTCTTCCCTATCCATCTCCAACAATCATCAACTGATTTTATGTTGAAGTGAGTGTCCATCCTTCTCTCCATGCCCCTTGTCTTCTCGTCTCCATCTTCACGCCAATCTCATTTCAGGCGTATTCCATGTCACTTTGACTCGTATATTACGCAAGGGGGACAGTGACTTGGGCAAAATATTTCCAAATTGAATAATGGGTGTGTAAGAGTGTATTAGATGACACATCCTGATCTTTCTTTCTACACCTGCCTCGTGAAAACTCGATCTATGCTGAATCATGCTAAATGTGAACGAATATCGGATGATGCTGTGGTGTGGATTATGACAGTGTTACCATGGTAACGAGACAGTTCAGAAACCGTACGCCGCGCATCTGTCCACGCCTCGCAACAGTGTAAGAGAAATAATTAAACAAGAAGTCTTATATTATCTATCCATCAAGCGATGTGTGCTAACATCTAAACCTTCACTTCAGTTTTCTGTTTGCAATGGTTTAATGTAGACGAAATAATCATCAATTCCTAAATGTTTTCATATAAAAAAATGTATTTCTTTGCCTTAGTTGTTTTTATTTCATATTCGTCGACAACGGGCAAGAAATAGCATAGTGGGTTAAAAAAAAAAAGATATACATGATATTTTTATTTAACTTTTTTTAGTTAGGGGAAGGAATGAGGAAGGGGCGTATGTTCCGCTGTGTTGATCATGAGGAAAAGTAAGGGATTAGAAAATATAGGTAGCCGGATCTAAATTTCAGGGTTAAACTTTTTTTCAGTAAAGAATATCGCAACATAATGATAATACCCTTCGTTTTGCTATCGTCACAGGAGCACCCTTGTAATTAAGTTTTCAAAATCAAACCAACTACTAAGTTGCTGTAAATGTCACTGAGCAGAAAATATCCACTGCTGAACACTCAATCAAAATATTTTGCCAACATTATGTCGAAAACAATGACGATACATATACGTCAGATTTAGATCTGAAGGTTAGAAGAAAGAAGTTATCCCTTTACCGAAGATTTGAAGCGACAGAGAGGAAAAATTGATACAAAGGCCATAGTTAATGATCCCAAACAGAATGAGAAGGAGAACGATAGAGACCAAAGGGTATCAAAGCTATAGAGAGACGAAACGTCATTCTTGATTTCCCTATTTAGTCTGGTTGTCTGGAGGTTATTAATCGAGAAGGTCACGATTAAATTCATGATGATGCCTTCTCTTTCCTTTCATTCATCATGCTTTTTCCTATCCCCTCTCCCACTCTTGATTGCCCTATACACTCTACTTTCTCTTCCCCTTTCTCCCTCTCTCGCCCACTCACACCTAGTTCCCTCTTCACCTTCACGTGTTCCCACTTTGATTTCCATAGCTTTTTTTCCTATAACAGTTTGATTTCTTTTATAATGCCTCATTTTCTTTTGATTTACACATGTTTGACGAAGCCTTTAAGATGTTTATAGTGTGGTTTACTCATTGACCGAAGGACCACGAGACCGAAGGCCCACGAGACCAAAAATGAAAAAGGTAACATGGGACCGAAGGCTCAAGAGACGGCATGTACAAACCTACCAAATTTATATAAGACCCCCCCCCCCCCCAGATTTGACTCCATGTAAATTTATGTTAGTGCCCCACCCTCCCCACTGGAAAATGTTCCGTTGCCCCAACTACATGTCTGCATAATCAAACTTTTTTTTTTTTTCTTATGAAAACTTTGAGGATGAGCGACCCTAACACTCTCTCAGACATTAGCAAGTATACAGCAACAAATTTTCTTTCTGTGTGTTTTTTTTTCAGAAATAGTAGTTCTGAAGGAATGATGAGCAAATAATGGCAAGTGCGTACATGTGGGTTTGTGCGTGCAGGTGAAAAATATTCTATAAAACTCTTATTTCAATGTCAGCTCTTTTTCAGAAAAATACATGTTTTAAACCCAGGGGGAATGAAATCGGTCAGGGCCTTGCGTTCATTGCGATTTGCGATTTTGCGGTCTCGTCGGCATCCGGTCTCGCGGGCCTTGGGTAAACTGGGCTTGAACCTTAAAAGTATGTCTGTTTTTTAATTTCCTCACTTTCTTTACTTTTCCTTCACAGTTATCTTCCCGCTCTATTTCACTTTCCCTCTTTTTATTTCTCCTCATTATTACGCTTACTTACTCATTATTCACAATACTTTTTCAGACATCAAAAATCAATCTTTAATACTTCAATACTTGTCAGTTAACATAATACTCTACTTGATTTCATTAACCCTTATAGCTTTACTGTGAGATCATCATCATTTCCCCTCTTTTATTTCATTCTTTAATTATCGTTAGTAATGATGCAACATCTTTCTTTCTTCTTTGTTGCAGTTACATTTGTGTACTTCTATGTTTTTCCTTGTAAATACTACACCCACACAGTCATTTTTACCGGTGGCAAAGCGTATCTCATTAAGAGTTGGTCTGCTGCATATAGTAAACAATTCCGGTTACTCCCCAACCTGTCAGGGGTAAATAAGAAACGGAAGGAAGGGAATTGATTAACCCCCCTTGGCTTGCTACTATACCTCCTGATCCTCCTACTCCTCCAGAAGCAATGCTCGGCACACAAGTCGACAGGAATAAGTCAATCTGTACCTAGGGTACTTAGTCAAAGGGAACAATGCATACAACTTGCTCCGTGAATGTGAGAATCGTATCAAAATATATTACATTAAGCGATTATGCAGAACTGATTAAAGATTACAAAATTGTCAAAACAATTTTCGTCGGTGTTGCCTTTGGGTGACGAAACCATACGGATTATATTAAATCATATTATATTAAATTCCGAAAATTAAACCGTAATACGAACTGCACAAGCTTAATATTTTAAGAAATTTCCCTCGGGCTTGACAGCTTTCATGTGAAGTGGACTATAAATATGGGAAATAAATAAAACCTCATGATTTTTCATTTCAGAGAAAAGTCGGAGGGATATAATACTTTCAGCTCAACAATTTCCGTAACTTTGACATGTGTATAGAGATACCCTTACTTTAAAATGCTTATCATTGAGTATTATGTTGAATGAATGCAGTTTGTACCAATAGGTGCATGATTGCTTGCGATTCCATTGAAAAAAACAAACAAAAAACAACAACAAAAAACAAAAAAGGAAGACTGTATCACAAAAAGTACTCAGAACCCCTATTCCCATCTTTGGCGAGTAAAAGAAAAACTGTGATAGGTCAGAACTAATTAGAACGTCTTCCATTCTGAAAGTTTCCTTTTGAACCTAATTTTATTAGTCACTCACCAACTGAATTAAGACAAGAATAATATATCCTTCTAAATGAAAATGGCCTTAGATTTATTGGTATTCACAAATCTGTTTATAGTTTTTATCATTATTTTAAGAAAAATCAATACGGTGTAGTTTAACTTTAATGATGTTTAACACGGACTCTTGTTTTAAAAATCAGACATTATATATTTGATTAATTTATTTATTTTTTACTGCAACTCAAAAGTTGGACTGATACGTGATACAGATAAAAGAGCATATAACACATTTCAATGAAAAACACAATCAACATTAAAACAACTTATACATATATACAAGATATCATGAAGGAGAGGAGGGAAAAGAAGAAATAGAAGGAGAAGGGGAGTAAGAAAAGAAGAAGAAAAAGACATGTTTCATTCGAAACGATAATTCTTTATATAATTAAACAAAAGTGGAAAATCATTCATTACTGCAGTTCTTCAGCAGTGCAATTTCATGTTCCATTTCACTCTTAATTGTTCTAGAAAAAAGAGATGAGTTAATAAGTGAAAAATTAAAAGATGATGTGTGGTGAGAAAGATCCCCCCCCCCAAAAAAAGTAAACGATATCGTCTAAGGGTTTGGATCAAAAATATCAAGTGACTCCAGGAAAATCCATTATCTTTATGAAAAGTCTAGCGAACTTTGCCCCTTCACCATGTTTCACCTGAAATTGTCCATTACTTTATCAAACGAAAATTGGAACTGTGTTCGCATCTGTCTCTGCTCCTAATGGCCGCTTTTTCCTCTTCCGATCTGACTGGAAAAATGAAATACAGCAACATAATCATTCTTGAAGACGGATTACCAATAATAATAATTTACGCTTTAATTCACACCATAGCTTTGGATGGGATGATCTTGTCTCGTCTAATTGCTCGGGAGGTGTTGAAGACGTAGGGCCTTTGCTTCTGCTTTATTTACAGCCAAGGTCGAAGTGGCTCCACCCTGTCTCACGGATTTTCCTGTTTGTGTGTTAGAGAGGACGAGGGATAGGGGTCGGGGTTCATTACCATCAGCTCATAACTGACAAGATGGAGGGTCTTTTGATTTGATCGATTCAAAGACCTATATCAATCTTGTTTTTGTGGTTGTTATTTTGTTTTGCTTGCAACTGATTAAGAAGCGTCAGACTGCGTACCTCTGACAATAATTACGACACGGATTTTCCATTTGTGAAGAGAGACTTAAACCCTTAAATGTCAGTGGACGATTGACTATAATTAGTAGGTCAACAATTCGTTAATTCCCTCTATCTCATTCAAAATGATCGTCGATACAGGTGGCTGTTGGGTCATGACATCCCTTCTAATTTTATGCTCTAAAATTTGTAGACGTTGTCTGCAAATTTGAGAATTCGAGGCCCTGATTTAGCCTTGACGGCATATTGCCTGCGTGTTAGCGACTCTTGTCCGAAAACCCCATCCAAAATGACATAGCCTGAGTATGTAGGCTATTTTGATTTTTCCAACTGTCCAAGCATTAAAGAAACATACAGAGCAATGCTTAAGGCTAGAATAAAGGCACGATAGATCTCATGATCAGGTTGCATTTCACACAAAAAGTAAACCTTGTGGATACTGACGATCTATTATTTCACATAACTTTACTAAATTTAACTTAAATGAAAATGATTCGGTCGCTTAAACAAGAAAAGGTCAATATTTTGGTAGAAGAGTATTACTTATAATAACATTAAAATTCAACAAGTTAGTTACAGGTAAGTGTTAAAGCAGACTGCCGGTGGAGCCAATCGTATGGTATCTGTGCAGGGGAGAGAAAGAGGAAATCGACTCCATTCCGCTTTCTGAAACTCGATTAGAGGTGTGGCGCCCGCCTCGGGCAAACCTCAAGAAGCCAGATGAGAGGGGGCAAAATGGAGGGGAAACACCGCTTTATGAAATGAACCCGGGGAGAAATTGCGACTATTTAGACTAGGAAGATGACTCTCTGCGGGCCAATGTCATTACCGATTAAAGGGGGAAGACGTCGATTAGGTTTCAAAATAACTCCAGGATAATATAGCAGTTCATTTCTTCCCCGAGTTTACCTACTCCTATAGCATGTCTAGATATCAATTTGAGACCCGTTGGTGTTATGTGTTGCCATGGTTTTATTTTCTGGCGTTCGTTGCTTCTTATAGCATCGCATAATTAAGATTCGCTATTTTGGAACATAGCACCTGTGTGCAATTAAATTAACTCAAGGTATTATCTCGAATATCTCCTTTATTCTTTTTCCAAAGTGAGAGGTAACAGTTTGAGTTATGATTCTAGGAGCATACAATAAGAAATAAAGATGGAGTATCATACTCTCGTAAACAAATGTATGATTAATTTGTCCATTTTCTCCTGCTGTCCTGTATAACCCATCCTCTTAGAAGACAAGGCAAAATATGGAGTGATCGAGTCATTGGTCAACATGTTAACCAATATCAATCATTTTGTTGAAATTTGCAATCTGAACAAGATATCTTAAGACTCATGCACAATTCCATCACAATCATCTTAAGACCAAAATTACTACAGAATTAGCTTGCTGAAAGAGAACATTTGCACCTCTTTGGAGAAAATGATTATTTTCCTTCATGAGATATTGTCATGAGTTATGTCTTCCTCTCTTAAATTCATGACGTATGCTTTGTCATTTCTTACCCCCTCAAGACCAGATTTATTGTTTAATCTTTCATGTTCCTGAGATCAATCTAGTCGATGCATGGCTGACATTTTGGTCATAAGAGGGTGAATCAGAGTGTGAGTTAGGCTATTCTGAGAAGGACAACAGCTTGTCGTGTCTCTCTGCTGTTAACCAAGCTAAACATGAGACATGTTAGAGTGATCGGTAGAAAGTGGGAACAGTGAGAAAAGCCCACATGAGTTGCAAAGCGCGGGACTAGAAGTTATCACGCGAACATGATTTCACGTCCTTGACGCTACTACCCATGCTACAACCGCTCTGGGGGCAGCTCCTCATGTGCATGGGGGCGGCTGAAGCACACCGGTTGTCACGGGTGTCGCTTAAGGGGGGAGTGTGGATTTTAACACCCTCTTCTTAAACAACAACAACAACAACGACAAAACTGTCAACAAAATAGTGACATCTATAACCTATCGGCAGGTGTGGTCAAAGCTTGTGAATTTTCAATATTATTGCTGAAAAGAAACTGTGGACCTTGTGACTGATGGTCGGCATAGTTATTTGAAAATAACCATATGCAACCTATCTCAAAAATGGTAGATCACTTTATCAAAACTCATTGCTATCGCTATTAAAGGACACATGAAATTGCCTACGAGTCACATCACTTGATCGAGGTGCCCCCACCACCCTCTACTGTGGGCTACCCCAGAGCTATGGGGTAGCCCCCCCCCCCCCCCCCCCGTAAAGGGGAGGGGTGGGGCTCGACGGATAAAACGTATTGGGGCCAACTTTTTCCTCTTTGTCAAACTGAAGAGGGTGTACGTACGACACCGATAAACAACAAATGTAGATATGAATAGAAATGGAAATGGATAACTATAGATTCATATTTCAATGAAGCAGTGTTGATTGATTGATTGATTGTTGTTGTTGTTGTTATGTGTGTTTTTTTTTGTTTTTTGTTTTGTTTTTGTTGCGAAACCAACAGAAACTTCTTTTAATATCAGGTTATTCCCGATATCACCTTGTTATAACTCGGCCCCTATGCCTCGCTATCATGGCTATACAGTTCTAATCCGCAAAATCGCCATAACTTTCTTTCCATAATTTTCAAGGCAAAACGAATTGCAAAGATTATTGTTCCTTAAAGAAGGATCACATTGTTATTTTTCCCAAATGCTCAACTGCTTTGAACTTTAAATTGCACATAACAATTAACCATTGGAAGTCTAGAACTAATTGCTCATCTAAGCCAAATAACCTCGAAAGTATAACTCATGTTTGTGTAGTGGAGTGAAGTGAAGTTTTCTGATATTCATCATTGTTGGATTAACTTCAAAGAATCACCCTTTCGCCCCCTAAATCCAAAATTCTGATAAACATCTGACCCCTGTTTCATGACTCAGAGCTGTACTTTAAATTAACATTGTGTTTTCTTTCTATTCGATGATGTATATAGCACTACTCGCATCTGATAAAAAATATGAAATCATGACATGGATAATATACAAATATTCTGTGTCATTCGTGTAGCAGCTCTCTTATGCCAGGATTAGCGAGAGTTCGGATAGCTACCAGCAATGTGATTCGATATTCAAGTTATGAATCAGAATGTAATTTTATCGTAGGTTTCATTTACACTCTTCCCTTTAAAGATACCATTCAGCATTTACTCCAATATAAAGAGATATAGGTGAAGCTCCAGAATAAAATTTTTTTAAAAATCAAGCCAACTGGCAATTTGCTCTAAAGGAAATCAAAGAGAAATTGGGAAGAACAATTCTGAGAAAAATTTGAAAGTGTGATAAATGACAAAGATAAAAATAACAAGAAAGTATCTATTCTTTAAAAATGAGAGGAATGTCTATAGGGGATTGCCCAGGGGGGTCGCATATCATTCACCGTGCCATTATATTACTGTCGACAACTCTTTTTATGTGTTCATACTCACAAAATATCTTTAGTCGTTTTTCTCATTTCACTAGCATTGTCTACTTTTTAAAGGCTCATATACGTTGTGCATTAGCATAAATGAAAATTTATATATTATGAGAAAAATCAAATTTCCTTTTTAGTGCGTAATGAATGAGGTCTCAGCGACTATGACCAACAATGCAACAATTTTTACTTTCAATTTTTTTTTTCTCTCTCTCTCTCTCTCTCTCTCTCACTACTTTCTAAATCTGTTTTTCGATGTTCTACTTTTTTGCACTATCCCAAAGGATCTTTCAAGGTTATTATTATTAGTAGTATTATCATCATCATTATTATTATCATTAATGATAACCTATGAAAGGCTGGATAGTGCACAAAAGCAGAACAAAGCAGGTTTGAGTGCCTTATGAAGCAACCAGTTAAATTACTGAAATATTCGGAGATAGTATTTTGATGATTTTGTTTGGATTTGTCGATAGGTTTTAAAATCATTTAAAGTTTCGAGTACAGTCACCATCTCAATATTTTATATGAAAATGTTAAACAGAAGTTTATGGAGGAAAACCTTTTTGTGTGTGCACTTCCATCTCAACCCATACCCATACCACAACCCATGATACTGAGGCATACACGTGGCAGTTTCGCTTTAAAGTCCAATGTCTTTGGTTAATTTCATGGTGAAGTTCAAATAAAGTTCAAGGAAAAACCTCCGATCATACTATTTCAATACCACATGTTTACGTGAGCCATTCTCATACTTCTACATGTTCTTACTCACTTCATTAACATGAAAACTCACCTACTTACATGTACAATAACTTCGAATTTCTGCTGTCACCGTTGCATATCCAGACATTGCTAAACAGGCCCTCTTGCATAAAAAGTTGCGATTAACCGCAATTCAAAAAAATTAAACGCAAGTCCCAAATACTCAATCCTGATTGGTTGAAAATCAAGTTGCGTTTAATTTTTTGAGTTGCGTTTAATTGCAACTTTTTATGCGAGAGGGCCCGGGCAGAAGCTTCCGAAGGCGTGTGAGAACAGCCGCTCGCTGAAATTCATATTTCTTCTGGGCAGAACCCAGTCATTGATTGTTGTTACATTTTTTTTTTTGGTTAACCCCTAAACCTCTAAATATTGTTGTTTTTGTTTGTTTTTGTAATTGCGTAACACCGTTTGCTGTTACGTTCCCAGAAATGAAATAAAAGATTAAAAAAATAAAAGACTTTCGCAAGTTCAAGTGACTGTTTTATACGGGCCTTTAAGTGGGGAGGGGGTTGGGGGCTACCCCAGGGTGACCAGATTTTCGATACTGAAATACATGACTTTGTTGGGCCTCGACTTCAGAGCACACAAGGCACAACAGTGAAATTGCGAGCGAGCGTTTTATGTAGATCCAAAGTTCAGTATTTTCTTTTTCAAACGAATGATGAGGCCGTGTTCGTTGATAGATTTATGGTTATGAAAACAACACCAGACTCGTATTGCACTTTACGCCAGTATATTGAGTTTTGGAAAGGTTATAAAATGATATTTTCAACATACTTATCTAAGGTTGGTTGACAGAAAATACATCCTGGGCACTTATAGTTCCAAGGTGCGGATCAAAATTTTCACGGAAGTAGGCCTACATCGACAGGAGAGGGAAAGCCGGAAAGGGTGCAAAAATTCTAGCTGATTACTTCACTTTTTGCTTTGCCATTCGAAGGATTGCCTCCTCTTGAGAAAAGAGATAATAAAGTTGGTACTCACAGTGGTGTTAGACTTCGGTGGTTTCAGATATTTCGTTCCCACCTTTTCTAATAATAATAAAAACAAAGATCAAGGATCACTTTCCAAATTGTTAAATTGTTGTCATAACTGGCGCTGAAGATGTCAGGCCATTCATATGGGCCTTGATTGAAGTTAATACCCCAGCTCATGAGTCTCTGTTTAGTGAAATATTGTATTATGTGTATTTCTACTACTAGCAAAGTCTAAAAGCGGTGAGGGGGTATTTATATTTGTGCAGGTAATGAATAATCAAAACTTGACGAGCGAGCGAAGCGAGCGAGCAAAAAAATATGGAAACTTTCTACTTCTGCATGTGTACGTTGTGTACGTATATCTTATTTATCTACTTTTGGCTAAATATTCCATTATTTCAACAGTGATTTTGAAATACGGGACAAAACGGCGACCCGGGGAGGGTCGTACGGGACGCGGGACAAATGGATCAAATACGGGACTGTCCCTTAAAATCCGGGACGTCTGGTCACCCTGGGCTACCCTGGCTTTTCCTCTTCTTCAACAGCTGCTGTAAACCAGGTTGTTTGATCTTTATCTTGGTATTTCTTGCAGTTTAAAAAAACACATGCATTTGATTTAATGTGGTAAGGGGGCACAAATAGACACCTCTTTAATTGTTGGAAATAATCTTCTGATGGGATCTTTTAGGACGTTATCAAACTAGCACCATGTCCAAAATAAAAAAATATAATGCGGGCACCTCAACGGAAATCTGAAGAAAGTCCGGGCGGACGTTATTAATTCTTCATTGTGTCCGATGCCTACCAGAACCGAAACATTTCATTTTTTTTTCATATCTTTCAGGCGTTTACCGGATCATGTGGATCAGAAGAGGATAAGATGGATTAGGCCTAGCTGTGGTTACTATAGGGGGTTTCGACGGGGGACAGAGATTAAGTTAATCTGCGGATCAGGAAACCATTGAGCCTAGAAAGACAAACAAGGAATTAAAAGAGTGACGACAGACGGGAGACTGCGGTAGACCACCGCAATCGAAAGGAAAATGAAATGTCAGTGATAAATGAATAAATTTAGAATAGCAATTTTTTCATTGGGGGAGGGGTATATTTTTTTTTATACTGGAAACAAATATGCAAGTAAAATGGAGAATCAATCTCAGCATGCACTATATGCACGCCATTCTCATCCAATTAACTATCTATCAACAGTATGATAAATATACACAGTCAACATCAGAATTATAAACTTTATAAGGGAAATAAAAACGATAGTAATATTAAAATTTACAAAGAAACGATCGAAAAAAACAGATCCGAGTTTGTTAGTGTTTGAAAAGGACATTTTAATGTTTTTTCTTTAAACTAAAAACTGCAGATTCGGAGGGCCTCTGGAACGGAATAGACCTATTAGTTAAATGATAAATATTTCAATGAAAAGAATAGAAAAAAGTTCATTAATGTGATCTTTAGGAACAGTCAACATTATCTTTAGTTTTAAATATATAAGGTAATGACTGTTATGGCTATCATCTTTTCAAGTGTCCTCAACACTTTAAACCTAACCCCTGTCTCATTTTTTCCCATACACCACTAACATGACTAATTTTCGAAAACTAAACTGACAAGGAAAAAAGATTAATGAAAGACAGTTTATTCTTCTACGATCGATTATGATAAACCTAAAGAGAAACTCACCAAAAAAAAAAGAAAAATATGACCAATTATTGATTCCTATTTTTTATTCCTGCCTGATTTGCTTACCCAAGTCATGTAAGTATCACATCAATCAGTAATTTTCTCATTTTTAGTTAGGTTATAATGAAACTTCATAATGAATGTCTTTATGACTAAGAGTTCCGAAAAAGCAAGATCGCATATATACCTTTCGAAAGGCTGACAAGTAGGAGATTGGGAAGGCCTTGGGAACAACAGATTATCAAAATTATATTTTTATCAGTTTAATCAATCCATGATGTCGCAATTATTACGTTTAGCATGTTTAGTGAGAATATCAATCCGAATGGGAAATGTCTGCGGTTTGGGTGGAAACAGGGAAGGAATGATAAAGATCCCCCAAAGCCGAATTAGTCGGTTTGATAGATTAATATCAGAATACGAGAAAGAATTCATTATGTGGCTTCCTTTGTTTTTGCACCCGGCCAGATGACGAAATCGTTGAAATTTATTTCATGATTTGTATATAATTCATACCAGTAGATTTTGACTGAATTGTGCATAATTGTGATCTCTCATACGAGCGAATTTTTGTATTAGGCGTGAGTGTGTCATTAGTGAAGTGATATGTAGTGTTCCAAAAGGATATTCATTCCACATTCATAATGACTCAATTTTTTGTTTTGTTTGAAATGTGTCAGATAAGATTTCCCAACAGACAAAATTACTCTGTAATATAAACTTTTATGAATATATTTTTACTAGCCTTTTTTTTCACACAAAATGATAATACAAATTCTCCACAAAGAAACATTAATTTTCATAAATATTAATTAACTATGGTAAGTTGTCCTATTGTCGCTGTAATTGGTAGCAAGTTGCCAAATTTCGCTTCTAATAGTGAACATGGTTTTAAAAAATTTGCAAACAGCAAAGAATACAGAATACTTAGGGGGAAAAAAAAGATACAGAATATCGAGTGTATGCATAAAATAAGAATCTTTGGTAGATGGCGAAATACTTCTGAATGTGTTGTCGTTTGACCTGTATTAAATTTCATTATGAGTGAATATTAGCAGATTTGAAAACCAAATGTGATATGTTTGAAATATGAAATGAGACATCTTATCATGGTTATTTATAATAAAGTAGCTTGCATGGTTATATAATTATAATGAAGAAGTTTGTGAGTCAACCCCCCCCCCCCCCCCAAAAAAAAAAAAAAAAAAAAAAATTATGACTGACACTGATCAATGTAGATTTTAAAATGTGTATAATTCACGTTGCACACACGGAATGTCATTTTGCCTAACGGGGTGCCGTGGCGCCCCCTGAGGTCTTTGAAAGAACGGAATGAGGTAAAGAGTGTTTTGTTTAATAAATTAAGAGTGCAAAGGTTTGTAAGGATTTGAGCATGCATGGACTAATTGCCTTCAAAACTTCGACTGTTGAAGGTAATGAGGCAGTCGAGAAGACGCCTCCAGTAGAACAGACATAAACATCTTAAACCTTGTTTGGTGAGGAGGCCTCTTGCAGCCAATGATACGTCACAAAGAAGTACTGATGTCAAGATAGGCCTCGATGTTTGGCTCTAACATCAAGTTAACAAGGTCGATCACGTGACGTATGTCTCCATCATCAGTCTAAGTAGGTCGATCAGGTGTCATTCTACCGGTGCAAGGAAGCCGCCATGATGTCACCTACTTACTGACGTGTCTACAACATGGCGCGAATGGCATGAATGGCGACTGCTGTCAGCACGGTCAGTTGGAGGATTTGAGAAAAAAAAATTCTGGCCACAATTGCTTCGTGGTCATTTTCTAGTACTAACAGAATTCTTTCCTTACTCCAGTCCTGGGCCTAACACTCTAACCCAACCAGACGTGAATATAATACTAAACCTTTCATGAAACCTAACACAAATATAACCCTGATTCTTATTTTTCCCCAGCCAAGGGGACTTGTCGCTAGAGCATGCTTGTGTCTGATCAACCAACTGGAAAGTGCAGAGGGTTTGAGGTATCGTATTGAACCAGAATTTCAACTTTGGATCATAATCATAGTTATGCTCATCTTAACCAAAGTTGTGTCTCTTAGCAAATTGTGAAAAACGTCATGGCTCTTTTCAGTTACCACACAGGCTCTGATTGGGTTAATGGGATGGTAAAGAATCAGATGTTCACTCGCGGGTATTTGTCCCCGGTAATGTCATCCGATGGTAAGACTAGAGTCCTGGACAACTTGTCCGCAGAATAGCAGTCTTATTAACCCCTTTAACCCATTCGTGACAGAGGTCCACATTTTGTGGTTTGGCCTAATATCTTTTGATGCAAAGCCCTAAAAATCATACCAAATACATGAGCAGAAAGAGCACAAAATTCTACATAAACTGTGCCCATTTTGGTTGCGTCAATATTCATTGTTTGATGCTGAATTTTTTTAAAGGAAAATAAGCATTAAAATCCTTGAATTAGCAATGTGATAGAAAGTTTAAAATCACTGTTTTTCCCTGCAAATTGGCAACTTTTTTACTTCTCATCATAATTTCTGTCAATTTTTATTGATTTCCGATACATGACGTTTTATAGGGAAAATGTAGCAATAAAATAAAAATGTTGGTGTTGCCAATTTGAAGAATAAAAGCTGATCAAATTAGGCTTTGAATAATTCCTGTCATGAATGGGTTAACCCCTTTAATTCCTGTTATTCGACTTTCATCCAGGTGGATAGGTCTGTCTGCCGTATCTTCATTGGATGGATGGCTGCAGTGCAAGTAAACGTCTACATGGATGTCTCGACATTAGCAAACCTTCACTTTAAACGTCTTCCGACGCAATTTCATCAGGACTGACTGAACCTCCCGCAACTCTCTTAACCCACTGACTACTGAATTCTTTTGTTCCATTGGCTTTATAAAAATGATCGAACGGTTCCCCGAGGCAATGGGTTAATATAAAACCGAAATGATTACTGGTCTATTACAACCCGAACGATAGTTTATACGGGCCAAAATATGTAACTGTGTATTGAAATGATGAAATACCCAAAAGATGTGACACCGACTGAAAATATAAAAACAAAGTTTGTCCTTCTGTGTGACATGTCTGACATTTTCCCCTTCCTCTCGTGTCAGTTTGTCCCCTTTGTGTCATTTATTAAATGACGAAATATTATATCTATCCCATTAAAAAAAGGAGAAGGATCGATCAAAGACATTACGTAAGAAACTGAGAAGAACAAAGGAGTCTGTGGTCTGGCAAGAAGAGGCGCTGTATCTTCTGCAGGCCTGAGAATGTAGGTTGTGTTTCTGTGTAGGAAGACATTTTTGACCGCTTCCGATCTGGACCTCTGCCCATCTTATAACCTGACCACGATGTGTCATTATTTTACTAATGAGCTCTTCTCAGACATACTTAACGTCAAATGTGAGGCCCATTATGGTTGCTTAAGGTAGTACATCAGGACGACTCCAGTCACCTACCCTAAAAGGACTATTAGTACTCCCAAGAACATAATTATTTTGCCGGACAACTACCATGCAACTGAACCGCTCCCTGTAACCATGGTAACAATGACCTCGGACAAGTACCTCCGGGACAATCACTGCCAGACAACTACTCGTCAGGCAGCTGTGGGTATAGTTCTTTATCTGGAATATCTTTCTATCGTAATTGTTCTAAGGGGATGAGTGTGCTGGGAGTAGTCATAGTAGAATCCTCTTTTCTGTGTTCCGGGCCTTTAGAATTAGCAGGTAAAAGGAAAAAATGATTTGGTAGGATGTCTTCATGAAATCCCACTCCTGACACCAGTCAGGATGGCCGAGCGGTCTCAGGAAATTATTCCCTCATGATTTAGATAGAACAAGGAAAAAGGATAAACCATAACTTTAACATGGTTACCACAACCCTCAAACTTGAAAAAGTCATGAAAATTTCGGAGATGAATAGTAAGGAAATGTGCTTCGTCATGATGTTGTTACTTAACTAAGCGTCTGTCTTCATCAGCTGTACATGTTCTTCCAAGGAAATCTAAATGTCCCCAACGACACAGCGGGAGTTCAAAATGTCACTTAACATGCTTAATGCTTTGACCAAATTATGTCCAAAAAAAGGCCTCATCACCTGTCTTATGAATAACATTCCGTCAGTTTGATAGATGAATTTGCCAGTCGGTTTATTCTCAAATATATGCTCTCTTCTTCGACTTCATAATTTTCCTAATAATTATCATTATAACCTTAGAGCATGTAGACAATGCAGATCATTTTCATTATCTTCATTATAAACATCATCAACATCAAGGCAGTCATCGCCATCCCCATGAATACTATCACAGTCATCGTCTCATCGCACTCATCGTCGTCGTCGTCGTCGTCGTCGACGTCATCATCATCATCATCATCATCATCATAGCGATGATGAACTTCCTCTTTATCATAATATCTGTCCTCCTCGTCGCCGCCATCACCATTATTTTTGTCTTCATTCGTCTTGTCTCTTATAATATCATTCTTGTCTACTGACCTTTCATTATTTTGTTCACAAATCATTGTACCCTCTTCCTAAAATGTACCACTTGTTATTCACATTACTTTTTCTTTCCATCATTCATTTTGCTTCCTCCCTCCTGTCACTACAGCTTATCAAGAGAGTTCTCACAAGCTCTTTGGGGGTAATGTTGTGACCCCCTCCCTTTTTTTTTATTATCAGGATTATCCCCTTCTTGACTTTAAGTTCCCGTCGCAACCAAATTCTGACAAGTATCACATGAAAATGTCAAGAGTGTGCTTCGTCATCGAACATTCGTTCTTCTGGGGTTTGATTCTGAAGCTATCATCATAATCATGTTCTCGAGGTGTCTATGTTTATCGTTTGAAAGTACATTCACGCGACCGCTGCCTAGCAACCAACCAATATTGTTTTTTAGTTTTAAGCACATTTTCCAGCTCTCGTCCGACATGTTCGCAGTGTCTTTGCGGCACTCGAAGGCCGATTTTCGGGTGTGCCGAATTTATATCTATCACTGAGTTCTTTAAGTTGGTCCTAATGAATTAATGTCTTTTGTCCATTATTCATATCAGATTTTCGTCTACTTGTTTACATGAACACGCACACATTCTATACTCTATAGTCTCCACATGACAACATTAGGCGTATGGAGGGGGGAGCCCAGGGGCATTTTTAGTTTGAAATTACCATTATTCGGACACCGTCAACTCATGTTTAGGCAGGGCAGCGAGGTCCCCGAATATGTCATTCTTATATCTTATGATATTTGTTCAGAACGAATTTAAATAACACTTACCATTAAAGAGTGCACTTTACCTCTCCCTCGCCATATTTAGAACATGAAAGTCGATTTGGGGCAAAAGAAGGAGTTCTCTTGCGAAAATGAATCTGTAATTCCAAAGTTCTCCCACTTAGAAATTCATGTATGTACAACTTTGTTATAGTTTTGAAAAAAAAAACTGACCTAGAACAAATGCTTCATAGAACGCGTCAGATGAACTCTATGAATCAATTCAATCCAAACACATTAAGCATTGAAGTAAAAAGGAATAATGTAGTCAAACGTTGTATATAGTAAAAGTTTACCCTACTGTTAATGATTTAGTAATGTTTAATGGCATTTAAGTATTTTGTACTGATATTGAATTGAACAAAATGGTTTATTTGGAAAAAACGAAAACACCTTCATCTTGAACACATTCACAATAATTACGGTGACACAATGATAAGCTTTAATTGTTACCTTTATAAGTCAGTGATGATTAATTTATAAGTACTTTTCTGAAACTAAGAAAGATAGTTAAGTTGAAAAAAAGTCGATTTATCCGTGAATAAGTGTTTTATCGGGGGGAAAATCCCTTTGGTTCACAAAACTCACTCAAACCAAGCGAACTTGGAAGGAAAGATAGAGATCTCTGTAGATGGGAAGATATCGTCACCTTTTAGGGCACACCTAGGGATCCCACGAATGAAATATCCTTCCACTCTCTCATCTAGACCAAAACATCACCCCTTCAACAGAGTAAAAACAGGATGACGGGGACAAAATTATGGAAATGACCACGAGGAAGAAGAAGAAGAAGAAGAAGAAGAAGCAACTTAAAGAAGAAGAAGAGAAAGAAGAAGAAGAAGGAAGAAGATAGAAGAAGGAAGAAGAAGACGAGAAGAGAAGAAGAGAAGAGACTTAAAGAAGAAGAAGAAGAAGAAGAAGAAGAAGAAGAAGAAGAAGAAGAAGAAGAAGAAGAAGAAGAAGAAGAAGAAGAAGAAGAAGAAGAAGAAGAAGAAGAAGGAGAAGAAGGAGGAGGAGGAGGAGGAATAGGAGGAGGAGAAGAAGAAGAAGAAAAAAGGTAGTCTTTCTATAGAGGTTTCGCTAAAGCATGTAGAGAAGATGTGGCAGGTGCTTAAACCATTTGGGAGTTCAGTGAAAATGGATAATATTAAAGAAATGATTACAGTGAAGATAAAGCCCAACGGTTTTGTTCGTTTGTTTGTTTATATGTGTGTATGTGTAATTTTCTTTGTTTGCTTGCTTGATCATGGTATTCTAGTATAAAACTCTCATCATGCTCATAGTTCGGGGAAATATAGTGATTTTTTTTCTTTCTTGAATATGACATTTAAGATTATGAGCCACGTGACGTATTAAAAGCCAAACATCCAACTAATAATTACTAGCAACAAAATTATTTTCAGTGCAGATTTTACATTAAGATGACTGATTGTTGATATTTCATGAAATTAATGCAACAAATTTTATCCTAAAAATGAAATATACAGGGATAGATATTGTTGACATTTCTTGTCACAGTTATGGGCAAATTTATTCCCTTTTTTCACCCACTTTGTTTTATTGGTATTTTGTTATATGAACGTCATAATACATGTACCATTGTCAAGATGTTCAATACTTCACAATACTGATAAAGTCTCACCGCATCAAAATAAACAATCCAGTGTATGGAACTTATTTCCTATCGGTCTACTGCACAGCAGCTGACTCGGTCAGAATGAGGATAGGCTTATATAGTTGATATTTTATCGCTAACTTCGTCTTCATTTAAAAAATTCTTTAACGTATTTTGAGTTTGGTTGGATGGATACCATGGATTTTCTTTTAAACTGTCTGACCGGTAGGAGACAATGCTTAACAGTAAGAAGGGGTAAAATGAATCGTTTTCATGCCTAATTATTCGCCCATGGGAAGTGCGGTTCGTGACGACTGCGTTTCAAATCATAATTGTTTACTTTTCTTAAGATAGGTTAAGACCTTAGTAAAATGTAAAGGGAAAAAAAAACATTTTTTCCTATCAGGTTCATGCCAACATTTATTGCTCTGCTAGATGTTTTATTATCGCTTTACTAATTCATTCTCTTTATTCATATTCTATGTCTAATTTGATTAACATGATTAAGCTTCATATTCCAAACAATCTTAATAGGTAAACTTGTTTTCTAGAACCAACCATTTCTAAACTGCCTGTGCTTTACTTATCTGAGAATCACACTTTAGCATGTTTAGGGAGTACTGTGATTAGAATCTGGAAAAATGCATTTCCACATTGTTTTTAAGTTGCTTTCGATCAGATATTATGTATGGTAATGTGTATTTCTCGTGTTGCGCAATGAGTTTGTTATTCTGTCGGTAGTAGAGACTAAAAACATGGAAATTATGAATAAGATATTTGCTCATGAGAGGAAAATAGAAAAAGGAGACGTTCGCGTAGAGACATAAGAAAGAAAGCGAGATTGAGATAGAGGAAAAGCCAGAAAGAAAGAAAGAAAGAAAGAAAGAAAGAAAGATAGATAGATAGATAGATAGATAGATAGAAAGAAAGATAGAAAGAAAGAAAGAAAGAGATAAATGAGGTATAGGAAAGGAGGGATATACATTATGTTATAGAGAAAGAGAGAGACAAGGAAAGAAAAAGAAATATTGATTAAAAAGATAAAGATTAAATGAATGTTGAAGAGGAGAATAAATGAGTGCAAAATGCTGACCCATAGAAATTCGCTATCGTATTGCACATCCAAATTACTTAATTTGATTCAGTAAATGTATATACTTTTGATAAACACTACACAGCAATAAACACGTCATTAATCCATCTAGGTTACCTTTGATGAAGTTTTATTATTTTTTCTTGTATTTACAACATGCGCATCAACGATTCTTAATATCATCACCTACTTGTTAAACTAAGAACATTCATTTCTTAGAAATTCTATTGAAAAACAACTACAAAAATAAAAGTGCATATTTGAATATGAGGTAAAACCATGGAAGAAATGATGAGGTATAGCAAAGATATTTGTTAAACTAATCATGGAAATGACAGTATTGATGGACAATTTTAATGCTGTTGAAATTTCAGAGAATGCAGTGCAGCATGTCAAATAAATGGAATACATCAAGTCTGTAACAAAACTACACAAAATTGAAACTTTTGATAATATTAATAATGATACTAATACCAACAATACTAATAAAAAATGATAATGATGATGATGATGAAGATGATGATAATATTAATAATAATAATAATAATAATAATAATAATAATAATAATAATAATAATAATGATAATAATAATAATAATAATAATAATAATAATAATAATAATAATAATAATAATAATAATAATACTATCAATAATAATTATTATTAAGATATTAAACAATTTCATTGAAAGTAAAATGAATTATTATTATTATTATTTTTTTTTACATACATACATTCTAAATTGAAGCGTCGTCAATTTATTGCCATTACTATCATGAGTATTACATCCATGCACAATTGTCTGTCAAGGCTTAACGTGATTAGTAATAGAGGGCGCTGTTAAGCTAAATGATACAGAGCATTTCTGAAAAATGAAAACTAAAATTTCTCCAGCAATATCTCATCAACGGAATATAACAATATATGTCATACTACATCAACAGACTAACATTTTTCACTTTTTATAAATGAAGCGCCACGTTTAAGATGATAGAGTATGGGATCACTAAAATACAACAATCTTGAATCAAAATGAATCAAAACTGATTTTCTTACAAGAGTGGACACTACTTAATAATTCAACATGCACAACAGCGTACTTTCTTATAATTATAAACATCTTCAAATTACTTCTTCGAACATGGCGAATACGGAGCAAACTATTGCGATGATGGAAAACATAGTAACTTATTTACATTCACGTAACTTATTTACATTCAATAAACACGTCACTAAAGCAAACTAGGTAATTCAGTAAAAACGGCAAGGACAGAGATTTTACACAATTATTATTTACATGATGCAGCAAAGAGAAAGTGTTTACAGTTTCAAAAGGCAGGAACAAATGTCGCTTCTTGCTAGAAGCGTTTTAATAAATGAGAAAAAAGGGGAAGGGCAAAGATAACAGCAAAAGAGAAGGGTGGTAAAAAAAACTGAGGACAGTACTTAAGGTAAGAAGGAGACGTGCAGAGAGAGAGAGAGAGAGAGAGAGAGATAGAGAGAGAGAGAGAGAGAGAGAGAGAGAGGGGGGGGGGAGAGAGAACGTTCATGACGTTAGAAGGGAGTGATGAGCATAAAACCCCAGCTTTAAGGAGTATCTTTGAATATAATATGTGTGCAGCTTACAAAATGAAAGCGGAAATATTAGTTAAGATTGAGGGAATGAGAGAAGAATGAAGGAGATAAGGAAAGATTAAATTTTTCCTTATAGATAAAGACAGATAGAAATCGAAAGATAGGTTCGAAATAGTAAAGAGATAGATCATGTGTAGATACGTATTTCAACACAGTATAAATTATACTAAGAACAGAAGAAAGAGAGAAACTCGGAAAAAAGGAGCAGTCTATGATTAGTGTAACAATATGCATTGCAACTACATTTCAAGCAAATTCATTTGCAAGCTGCAATAGTATTTGCTTTCATATTCAATCCCAATGTCTATGCCTCGCCCGCCCTCTCGGCGACGGTTTCCTTCTTATTCGAGCTTCCTTCACCATCACGCCCGTCACCGTCTGTCAAGACGAGCGGATCCTGCAGACCTTCGACCTCCGTGACGACCGTGGTTTCGACGTCGTAGATCTGCGTCGTGAGATCGAGATCCTCGTCGACATGCGACATCGGGTTCGAGCGCTCACGTAATATCGACCGATCGGTGTCGTTGGCCTGATCGAGTGGGACAGCGATGGGTTCGACGATATCGAGGA
This sequence comes from Echinometra lucunter, assembly GCA_029962745.1. Lineage (NCBI taxonomy): Eukaryota > Metazoa > Echinodermata > Echinoidea > Camarodonta > Echinometridae > Echinometra > Echinometra lucunter. The sequence goes on along the minus strand of CM057156.1, from coordinate 30,286,377 downwards.
ATGTCGTGTGATCGATGGACACAGAATCTTCCGCGCTGTTCGGCGGTTCAACTAATAAAAGAGGACAGGAAAATAATACAAAATTATTCATATAGACTAAATGAAAAAATCTCTGGGAATAGTAAACAGTAAATATGTCCCGATGCTGGAAATAAAATCATGTTTTAAAAAATGTGAAGTTAAGACAGTCAAGACACTTGATTAATGTTTCTCTGGAAAGTTAAATCGCAGACCTGCTACCATAGTGGTTGGTGAAACTTATCTCTGATTCTATGCAACAAAATGTAGATGGCGCTATTTATACTGAATTCTCTTTCAAAGCTGAATGGAAAAAGAACAGAAAACATTGCGGATCTTTTTTCTCCGTTTTGGTTGTTTCAAGACGCAAGGAAAACAATAGAAAAGAAAAATATATATCAAGAATAAAATCCAAAAAGGAAACAAAAATGAAGACGGAAATGAAAGTGGGTGTATTAGAAGCGGTACTTTATAGTGAACCTTCACATCAATCCGTTTATTTCAATCCCCTAAGATCTATTAGGAAGCGAAAACAATTTTAGTTGATTAATATCAATACCCGCTCTTCCGCCAGCCCTTTGTTAATCATACAGTGTAGATGGATTTTTCTTAAAGAGCATTCTGACGCCTCTTGCCAGAAATACTACCTTTATTTTTTTAATTTTTGCAAGCAAGCAAACTGAGAGAGGATGATGATGTCTTCTTTTCTCTTATGCAAAGCGTAAACCTCAATCGTAAGATAATTAATTGAATCAAACTTATCACCCCACTGTCGAAGGTGACAATCGAATAAATATTCTTTTTAAAAAACCGGGGTGCAACCCCCAACCCCCTCCCATCTATGCCCCAAATTCACTAATTCGTTTATTCAATTACCGCTGCATGGGCTACGACGTTCCACGAAGACATACGTATTATTGGCACACATGTGGTTATGTAGGTGACACTGTGTAGGGTAGGTAACGCCGTCACTACCGCAGACTGGACCACTGAGCCACCTCTCTGGGCAGGTGATGTTACACAGGACACAGCGTGGTTCTTCTTCAATCGGGTCCATCACGCACTGCTTATCTCGAACACAACTCAATGATGAACAAGATGTAAAATCTACCGGAAAACGAGAAAGAATTACTATATATTACCATCATTACAGGAAGTCAAAGTAAAATAGAGAATTAAATAAACGAAAGTGAAAAAGGCTACAGCAGTTCTAGCTCGATTTGTTTACACCCCTTAAATCCCATAGACCATGATCTTTTTGTCATTTTTTGAGAGTTCATGGGACCGAAAGCCCATGACAATGACAATCCTGTACGACAGTGGTTCTTCTGTCGGTCAGATTTTAACCTTTTGTCTCGTGGGACTCGTTCTCATGGACTGTCCGTCTACTGGGAGATCCCATATGACAACTTATTTGTATCTTTGCATTGTCTGAGGAGATATGCTGGGAAACTCACTCTCGCATCGTCCTTCGTGTGCGATGCCCACGGCCCTGCCCTTGAGACAGGAGCTGAGTCGTAGATGACACAGTGATTCATACGTGATCTGATCACGACCGCACATGTACTGGAGATCACTGATAGGATAGCGACACACCGCCCAGCAAAGAACGCAGTGAGGACGACCCGACTGGTCTTCAACGCAGCGACGACCGCCCGGACATGTTACTCCATCGCAAGAATCTGAAAGAAGATGAGAGAGGTGGGGGATCAAGAACATGACGAAATCAGTGACGATGGTGAAAGAAGAGATGAGAGGTGAGGAAGGGAGGGAGGGAGAGAGAGAATATAGAAAAAGGGAGACAGAGGGTGAGAGAAAAATAGAAAGCGAGTTAGATAGATAGATGGAGAGAGAGAGACAGAGAGAGAGAGAGAGAGAGAAAGAGAAAGAAATAGAAAGAGAGAAAGAGGGGTAGGCAAAGGGCGAAGCTAGAAAGGTGAGTCGACACCATTTTCAGAATTCATGTCATGCAATTCCGTAAAGAGTGTAGTCTTGTTTTAATTTATGCTGTGTCAACGGACTAAAAAAAAAATCGAAAATTTTCGCGGGGGATTTAGACTTTTGGGAGACATTTTCTTTTAAACTTCTGGAGGAAACAATTGTAAATTTCAGGAACCTTTGTTCTAGATTCTTACCTTGGCATTGTCCATAGTACGCCACTTCAACTTGACTGGACTGTTCGCACTTATGTGTAAGGAGTGAACACACCGACTCGTACTCATAATTATCAGTCCCACATACAGGTCCCTCATATTCTCCCTCACAATGAGGCTGACAGACGCAACGGGTTCGGTTGTTTGAGTCCACGATGCATTTCTGATCATCACGGCACTGCATCTCTTCGCAGGTATCTGGATATATAAAAACCCACATCGTTTTGGAGGGAAAATGGAAGAAAATTTGAATTACTTTAGTCAATCAAATCATCTCTTTCAGTTACAATCACATTTACATAATTCAACCAAAACAAACTGGAGAGTGTTTTCCTTTAATAGTTCCTGGGCCACGTAAATACTTCATCCTCCTCACCCTCCCACTCTACGCAATTTAGAGTCTTTAATTGATATTGTCCATTCAACAATAGATTATTGAAGTAAGTCCAAACAGTGTCCTATACTCGATTCTATACGTGGTGTTTGTGGTGGTGGGGAGGGGGGTGTGTACTTCCCTTGTAATGAGTTGATGGGTGCATCCTCCCCCCCCCCCCCCCCCCCAAGATTTAAGGCGCTTTTTTATTTCGTCTGTCATCAATTTTACCACTTCAAATTTTGACCGTTGCAAAGTATTATCTTTTTATCAGTATCATCTGACTAGAAATGAAAAAAATACTCGTTTTATTCATTCGTCAACACAACATGTTACACTTCATAGAGAATATATTTTTTTCTTTCTTACTCTCATACATCATTAATGACATTCATTTATCTAGAACCTACATTTCAACTTCAAATAGAAATGCGATCTCGCGATCGATTACAGAACACTTTTACTAACACTGATGCAAAAACACCTGCTGGAAGTTTTTTTTTAATTTTCGAATATGAAAATATATTAATCATATGAATATTTAGAGATACATATGTGAAAATAAATAATGATTACATGTGGTGGATTTTATACTGGTAGGATGATACTATAAAACTAGTTGGACAAAATTACACCAGTATACTGAACATGTAACTATATCGAAGTATTCACGAGTAACTCAATGTACTTCACTGGAGGACAAATAACAAACTGGCATTCATTAATAACTACAATGAATGTGATGAAAGATATGTTATCATACAGATTAAACACATAAATACACCATGTCTGTAATGTAAGATTAGGTATGCAAAGTTAAAGTACGGTATTCGGGGGATTAATGATGTTTTAATGGTAAATACAAGATATATAATACGTGATATATGAAAAAAATAAATGGAGCAATTTGAAAAGTAAATATGTTTTTTAAAATGTTATATAAAAAACAATTCCTACAAAAAGTTTGTCTTTTCCGTGACATACAATGTGTCACGTAATGAAAGAAAAATAGCATGATCCTTGTCTCTTCAAAGTAAAATAAGTGTAAAAATTCAGAAACGATCCATTATGCACTTGTGATCCAAAATTGTTTTCTTAAACATTTTTTTACAGAATAAATGCCTTTAATAGAAGGAAAATATTCCACGAATCATACTGCCTTTCTTCTAGACAAGATCCACGCAGTTTAGCAGAGATAAAGATCTTGTATGGATATAGATAATCGTTTGTAATCTTCTTTAGAAATCGTCTGCAACATACATTATGAAAAGTATTGATATAAAACACTAAATCGACGAATTGTGTTAAAAATTAGGGTCGGGGTGGATTGTAAACATATATACCATGTATATTGTAAGCAGTAAGTAAATTTGTTACCTTTTACCTTGGTATCATACCGCCATCTTGTGTTCTTAAAGAAAGATGATTCTCAAACTAACACATAGAAAGTCTTTCAGACTATTTGTCCACTGGCTATTGATATATCTCCTGCTGATAGTCTGCTACTACTACCACTATCACTACTACTACTACTACTACTACTACTACTACTACTACTACTACTACTACTACTACTACTACTACTACTACTACTATTACTACTACCACTACTACCACTACTACTACCACTACTACCACTACTACTACCACTACTACCACTACTACCACCACTACTACCACCGCTACCACCGCTACCACCGCTACCACCGCTACAACCATTACCACTACAACCACCACTACCGCTACTACCACTACTAGTACCACTACCACTACCACTACCACTACTACCGCTACTACCACTACTACCGCTACTACCGCTAATACCGCTAATACCACTACTACCGCTACTACTACTACTGCTGCTGCTGCTGCTGCTGTTGCTGTTGCTGCTACCACTACTACCGCTACTACCGCTACTACCGCTACCACCACTACCGCTACTACTACCACTACTACCACTACCACTACTACTACTACTACTACCACTACTACTACTACTACTACTACTACTACTACTACTACTACTACTACTACTACTACTACTACTACTACTACTACTACTGCTAGTACTACTGCTAGTACTACTGCTGCTGCTGCTGCTACTACTACTACTACTACTACTACTACTACTACTACTACTACTACTGCAGCTGCTGCTGCTGCTGCTGCTGCCGCTGCTTCTGCTGCTACGACTACTACTACTGCTGCTGCTGCTACTATACTACTACTATACTGCTACTGCTGCTACTACTGCTGCTGCTGCTACTACTACTACTACTACTACTACTACTACTACTACTACTACTACTACTACTATACTGCTACTGCTACTACTACTGCTACTACTACTACTACTACTACTACTACTACTACTACTACTACTACTACTGCTGCTGCTGCTGCTGCTGCTGCTGCTGCTACTACTACTGCTACTACTACTACTACTACTACTACTACTACTACTACTACTACTACTGCTGCTGCTGCTGCTGCTACTACTACTGCTACTACTACTACTACTACTACTACTACTACTACTACTACTACTACTACTACTGCTACTACTACGATCTTTTTCATCGCTTGATTAATAGTACTTTACGTGATCAAACATATTTTTGCTAGAACAACAACTCCCTTTCTACGGTTTTATCTGTGACGTCATGGCTTATTTCCCCCCCCCCCCCCCCCATTCATTTATGTTGAATTTCGGCTTCAAATGAGTAAATCTTGACATCATAAAACAATTCTGCCACGGAAATCACACGAACATGAATCAAAACTATTTATCATCCTCTAGCTGCTCCAGAGTCCATTTAAGGCTTGACTAAATGCACAATAATTCTATTTCTGTGCAGTATTATCCAGTGACATAGGTCAAAATAAAGCTTGATTAGTATTCATAGGCGTACGGACATATAATTTTTCAAGGAGAGCCGATGTATCTATCTGAATATCAACTTTCCTGTTTCTATCCTTTAATTTTCGAGCTCGCACACACACCGAAAAAAATATTTTTCTTCTTCTTCTTCTTCTCTTCTTCTTCTTCTTCTTCTTCTTCTTCTTCTTCTCATTCTTCTTCTTCTTCTTCTTCTTCTTCTTCTTCTTCTTCTTCTTCTTCTTCTTATTATTATTATTATTATTATTATTATTATTATTATTATTATTATTATTATTATTATTATTATTATTATTATTATTCCTCTTCTTCTCCTGCTTTTTCTTCTTCTTCTTTTCTATTTATTTATTTTTTTTGTTAGAGATAATTTTTTTCACCAAAATATTCTTAATAAATATGATATCTAAAAACCCTACAAACGGGCCACACCGCAGCCGGAATACTGGTTATGTTATTTTTTTGGTTTTTTAAGCCTGGGGGTGAAGCCCCCAGACCTCCGCCTCGTACGCTTATGTTTGTAAAATACATACCGTGTTATTGATATTTGGGGTGGGGTTGGGTGAGGCGGTCACGGTGCTACATGGAGGGCTGGCGTGCACTTACCGATTAATGACTCACCTCGGCACGGGATACATTCCGACAACGCAATACGTGATGTTAACAATGTCCACATGAGTTTACCCAAATCGAGATTCTGCCTCGACCACGCGATGGAAGGGCCTTGATTGTGACAGCATTCTTCCTGGCTGAGGTCGAGCTTGACCAGCTGGGAGCACGGGTGTCCGTTGGGCGTCGAACTCCAGCAAACACCGCCTGCAGAAAAAAGAAGGGAGAAGGTGTGTATGTGTGTGTGGGGGGGGGGGGGGCTAAGTCGAGAAAAAAGTCATAACAGTGCGGCGTGTGACAGAGAATCGAGCGCATTGCTTATATCATTATAATAAGGCGTAAGATTTATGTGTCCTCCCAAAATTTTCCAGCAAGTAGCCTATTATATGCAGTTAAAAGAAAAGTTTGCACTATGTTTATGAATCGTGGCTTAGAGGGAAGGAATATAAGACGGTATTTGAAGACAAATTTCCCCTATATCCTAACAACAGGAACGAAAAAAAAAAGTTTTCATATTGCATGCGTACAGCTTCCAGTTAACCAAGTAACAAATAAACTTCAAGTGTATAAGATGCTCGAATATTGCATTTTCCTTTCAATCAACAAATAGATAGATGGATGAATAGATATTAGTAGAAAGATAGATAAACAGAAAATACATGAATAAATAAATGACTCAATAAATAAATAAATACATAAATAAATGAAATATTGTATAAATAAATAATTAGATAAATGAATAAATAAATAAATGAATGAAAAGGATTAATAATGAAGACAGGGCATTCGTATAGAACAAAATACACATGAAAAAAAAATGTGCACAACGCAATTATACTCTTGCCCAAAATAAGATCTGCAGGTGATCGAAAGCTCGATACTTTAATGAAAGAAACCGGAATTTATATGTATTCTGTATATCATGCCTAATATAGAGGGCGCATCAACAAAAGCATTACACTTTTGAAAAACATGTCAAAATTACATTTCAACATACAGTATCCAAGAGAAGTGAGTATACCCTTTACAAAATGTTAAAATTCAAATGTAAATTCTTACATAAATGTATTACAACTATGATAGAGAAGAACGAAATTCTGTGACTGGTGTATTGATAGGAATTATCTCTTCCATAACAATAATGTATAATAGCTGAAGGATTTTGTTTAAATTTGTGGCAACAAAAGTTAAGCACACCCTCAAGGGTGTACTCACTTTTGTTGGATACTGTATATAGAAGATTTTTTCAGGTTGATAAATGCCCAATAGTCATTTCTATCAAGTGCCACCAACAAAACAAAATTTTTGTTCACGCTTTGGCGAACACTGATGTTTTTGTCCAGAGCGCGAAAAATGACTTGCGCCAAATGGAAAGAAGAGAGAAAATTAAACCAGCAGTCTGAATTAAGTACTGCCATTCAAACAAAACGCTCTTTTGCATAAATTCGTGATTATTTTATAACAGTCTAGGAATTCCGTGTCAATTTTCTATCAAAATTTTCATGATTTCATTTCTTTCTTCTCAACCACTCAGCCAGTCAGCCAATCAACCAGTCAATTAATAAGGTAATCATTTAATCAACAATCATCGATTGATTGATCAATTGATAATTCAATTGCTCAAACCATCAATCAGTCATGCAGTTGGGCAATTCTGTAGCAAAGAGCAATTTCTTTGAATGGGAGTACTTATTCAGACTGCTGGTTTAATTTTCCCTCTTCTTTCAGTTTGGCGCAAGTCATTTTTCACACTCTGAACAAAAACAGTCAGTGTTCGCTCAAGTGTGAACAAAAATTTCCATTGCTCTGTTGCTAGTGCCTCATGACAGATGAGACTACTGGGCAACTATCGACATGAAAAAATCATCTAAATATTTTGAAATGCAATTATGACAGATTTTTCAATAGTGAAACTTTTTTATTGATACACACTGTGTATTTTCTAGATCTGTTTTTTTTTTTGGGGGGGGGGATGTAGGTGCATTTCACACTTTCATGTGTAAACCTCTGTTCACAATCGGTTTTCTATCAACTCTATATTACCTATCTGTTTCAAGACTGCGGTTTGCAGGCATGCATATCCATGACGAATTTCTTATAGAATCGGTGAATCATCTAAAGTTATGTAAGCCTAAAAATGACATCATTCCATTCTTTCCATGACTTTGCCTCTGCCTTCTCAGCTGTTGTAAATAACTTATTTTGTTTTTCCTTCAGCTTTTTCCCATTTCACTTGATTTAAGATGAGTTTCTTGTCATCAAACAAGAAACAATTCTCCGATAATTAGTTTCTGCCTTTCTTTCAAATTCTGAATCACCTTTGTCTGATTTTTTTTCTTAAGGACGAAGGTTCATTTGAAAAAAAAAATCTTTTCATTCTTCAAATTCGTTTTCATATTTCGTTGACTCTCACCATTTGAAAGAAAGGTGTCGAAATTGTTGCCCTCTCGCCCTCTTCGGACGCAGCAAATTTAGAAACCAAAACGTAAATATTCGGATGAAATGTGTCAGTCCTCTGTACGTCTATTATAGTATGTCATCTGGGTATGTTTAGTCAGGAGTCACAGCTCCCTGATTTAGTTGTTTTTAATACATGTATAGGTAGCCTCCCTTAAGATGGTTGTCTATATTCATTTTTCAAATCTTATCGCATTATACATTTCTTAATTGGTAATCTCCCCCAAATTTGGCTAACAATGGATACCTAGCTGCTGGGAGAGATTTCCATTTATTCGTCAACACCATTTCATGACACAGATTGGTGAACTTACCAGCAACAGTTTCAACCACGGAAATTGATGGAAACAGAAGGCAATGAAAAACACAGAAGGCGTGCGATGAGTGAGGAAAATGAAGCTATGTTTCGCTCAGACTTCACGGTTTCTATCAAGACCATATACCATCGATCATTAACATGAACAAAATGGTCTTGACAGTACTACGAAAGAAGACTGTTCTACTTTGGACAGTTTTCGGAACTCTTGTCGAGACAGACGAAACTTTGCCTGAGGGCATGACATCATCTTTCAACATACATTGGTGTATAGAAAACATTCATGTTCTGTCGGTCTTTCCTTGTTTCAAGTAGTTTCTGGTATCGATTGTTAGACTGTTCGACTTTTTTGTCATCAGTCCTTAAAGTTCACGTGTATCTGTGATTTTTTTTGTGTGTGTGTAGGAAAGTGTGAGATGAGATGGTAAACAGCAAAGAGAGAAAAAAAATAATATAAAATGCTCTAAAAACATATCTGCATGATTAGTGGCGTAATGAGCAAAGCATTTTGAGTGCTGCGCTACCCCCCCCCCCCCACAACAAATGGTAGGGGTCCAGCTGCTGACAAGCAAACAAAAAAACACACACAAAAAGGGTCCTCAACATGCTCACGGAATATGAAAAATGACAGAATAAAAAAAGATCAAATCGGCTAGATATTCTAGAAGATTCGATGGAATAACAATGTTGAAGAGATACAAACAACAAATGCCAAAAATACGCCATTGTGCATGAAAGTATCACACAGGATTATGTCCCTAATGCGCTGTAAAAAAAAGGGGGGGAATAGAAAAAGAAAAACAACAGACAAAAGATGAATATTCGCAGCATTCATCTTTCAGACACCAGTTAGCATTAAAAAACAAAATGGGAGAATTTAAAGCGTCCATAGAACTTTGCGTGAACTTGTGGAGTAACGAAAACGGACTTTTGATAACATGCAAGGTTTCTGTTCGGCGTATCTTTGGTATCTAATTCGGTCAAATAAACAGGAGCCAATTTCTTTCGGCGCTTTTTAGAACATATGGATTTGAAATTCAAATATGATTTGGATGGGAGGGTATACATACAGCTTGATATTTTGGATTTCGATTCGTTCTCTTAGTTGTTTTCACTGATTCACTTCATTTATACCGAATCATTAATCTGTTACGAATTATCTGTTTCGAATTCTAAACATGACACTGATTAGACGTGCATCGTATTGTACATTTGAATGAAGATAAAATGGATTGAAATGAAAACAGACGTCTTCCTTATCAATGTGTCATTATGGTTTAGGACTTACAAAAAATGTAAATTAGCTATTGAGGAAATGACAGTTAAAGTTCCAGATGTGGTGAAAATGTATCCCCCCCCCCCCATTCTTCTCATTTTCTTTCTCCCGTGTATAAGTTACGATTCAGGGCACACACATTCCTCTTCTAACTTCGTTCTTTCATTTCCTCAAAATTTCTCATTTAAGTCTTAATTATGTCTCTTACAATGTCCGTCTTTCTCAACACGAAAAAGAAGAAGAAGAAGAAAAAAAAAAAACACGCTCGATGCGCATATATTCAAATTCACAGGATTTCTATTTGAAATATATTTGTTAGCTGAATGTATGTTCTATCAGAAAGGTATACCAAGCAATGAGACAAACTAGCTACCAGGCTTGCTACTTATATGATTTATAGAGCGTAGAAAATACGCATTTAAATTAAGAGCCTTTATATTATATTAGATATGGGAAAAGAAAAAAATAATGATTCAATTCAAGTAAATTGACATATAACACAGAATAAACGATATCAGTAATACGCCACCAAAGGTCGTTTTCTACTTTTTGGGAACATTTACTACTACCAGGTTTACAAAAATCATGAACTGTGAAGATATTGATTGTTTGGATTTACACCCACTTTTGCAACGACTTAAAAATGTCAACTATCCTTTGATTTTATACCTACTAGAGGCTGCGAAAAGCCGGGCTCGAACAATGGAAGGGGCACCCCCACTTCCATTGTCCGAACCCGACATTCCATGCGATACCATGATTACAGCAATGTTGTGAACATGACATTTAGATGGTTTTCAGTGTAAATCGAAGTAAAGTTGGATAGAACTGAAAAAAAAAATATATAGCACAGTTCAAATTCGAATCGATTTTCTTATGCGTACGGGTGGATATTAATATGATTACGAAAGACGAAAACAGCGAAAATACAAAGTTAAGCTGATGTACCATAGGTCCTGAGTAGTGTTGGATAAAAATGTCAAAAGAGTTAGATTGGGGAGTGTAGGACGGTAATAGCACTTCAAAGAAATAACCGATCTTACCATCTGTCACCTGTAATCCACAGAAAATCCAAATCGAAGAAATGACAAACATTAATTGACTATTCCTCTTCATTTTGATAAGTTCGCTTTCCTCTTTTACCTCTTGTTCTAGTATTTTGTATCAAATCTAAGGCTTCCACTATACTTATACTTATACTAGACTGGAGTTTATCCTCAACTAATGCGATGGCCCTTCTGAAAAAAATTCAATGAGGCTACTAACAAATCAAGAAAATGCTGAAATTCAAAACAGTTCCAGCGATTAAGAGTATTCCAGAGTTTTCAGATGAAGTAGAAGAATGGCGCTCAAAGTTGGTTGCAAGAGATAAAAGATGCAGACAGCTGAAAGTTGCGACGGTTCGCAAGTCAAACCGACCAATCAGAACCTGTCTTTATTGCTACTTCAGTTTCAACTTGCCAGTGGAAATTGCCAATAATAAATGTATTTTCTATCACGTGATCATCGCGCTGTTGAACTTCAACAAATTTTTTTTATTATTGTTTTCTGAATAATCTTGCTGTCTCTTAATGATTCCCAGTATTCGATTTATATTCCCTTTCCTCGCCAGCTTTCTCTTTCCCTCGTATGACAACTTAGTTGTGTTTTGAGAAAATTTCACAGAAACTTCTCTTTCTATTTCGTCATTATTGGTAACCGGTTTCCTACCAGACCTGTCGTGATGACAGAATAATTACATCTGTCGCCTGAATTCATGATCTTAATCATCCTCTACACATTTCCCTTTCGGTCATTAAAAGATTCCCCTGATCTTCGAATCTTTTTTTTTTTTTTTTCGTATAGTAGGTCCATGCCACAGTACAGAACTTTCGTTGCGCTCCCATCCCCCCTCCCATTTCTCTCTCTCTCACTCCCCCCTCCCCCCCCCCCTCTCTCTCTCTCTCTCTCTCTCTCTCTCTCTCTCACTCACGCTCTCGCTCTCTCTCCTCTCCATTTCTCTCACTCGCTGTCTTTCATTTCTTATAATTCTTTTTGCCGATTTCTCTCCTTCTTCTCTTATTTATAATCGCAATTCAAAGTAAGTGAAAACTTTCAACAATCACTGATTTGATAGATCCATTTGAGGATTTTCGAGAAAATATGGAGCATTCTATTTTCCATGCAGATTAATAGGTCTATTGTTTATATTTAGTGGGAATTTGCCGAATGGACGTAAGCACGAAGGTTAAAGCTTGTTACCATCAAAACAAAGGATACACAGTCAGAGAGAGAATGCATTGAGTGTGAGAATTTTGTTATGCTGGTGGGGTGATAATGATCTAATAGGCCTACATTTTATTTCTACCGTACCCAATACGGTTCATTAAAACAGAGCTGGATACCATAAACAACAAAGCGGAGAAGTATGGGGGGGGGGGGGAGGAAAGAAAGCGGTGCAATTAACTAAAACACGTATTCTTCATATTCTGCATATGGCCCTACAAGCTATCAGTGTATGTAATATTGTGTAAATATGAGAAATGCACTTCAAAAGCATCATCATGTGCTTCACAAAAAGTGAAAATGTGCAAGTGACCGGAAAAGCCAGGCCCTTTTTACCCCATAGACTGCAGACAAAAGCACATCCAGGTTGATTTTGCAAATGGCGGAATTCAGTGATGAATATCTTGATAATAACATCTTATATTTCAAAACCCTGATGATATTCCTGCTGTTAATTTATCTTTCTGAACATCTTTATACAACACAGGCATCAAAATTCAACAATTTATTAAATCCAGCCTCCACAAAGTTACCGGATCCAATCGGTCTGTGACCCGACACAAGATGCTTTTCTTTAAAATGTTGGACATGGTCCAAACCGTCGAGAGCCCGACCTATCAAGATAAATGGAAGACCCGTCCCTATACGAGCCCACTGGAATCTTAAACACTAGAAATATATTTGAAGTATGTACATAAATCATCTGTTTCTGCTTCCATTATTTCATGATGCCCCTTTGTATGTCGATGACCTTTGCTGTGTTATCATCCTTTAATGATCAATCCTTCTCTCTAAAACATTGATGATGATGATGATGATGATGATGATGATAACTATATATACTACAATTACAACAACAACAACTACTACTACTACTACTACTACTACTACTACTACTACTACTACTACTACTACTACTACTACTACTACTACTACTACTACTACTATACTGTAATAATGATAACAATAATGATAATCATGATAATAAAAATCGTAGTATAACTGGAGTCACATCATGGATCCCTTGTGTAGGAGTGAATATCGGGTGAATACCGAGTGCTCTTTCAAAAGAAAATAGTGATTTTCCCTCTCTTTTCTATATTCCTCTGCTCCTGGAGTCACGTCATTGCTCACTCTTTCTTCAGAGAGCAAAATAATATACCTATAAAGGCTCTTCTTGTGCTTGCAGATACTTGAGACAAAATATATACAATCACGTCACCGATGATGTTTTTTAAAAAAACTGTATTCACTATAACCTTTTTGCAATTATCAATTTTAGGATGTCATTACCTTGAAGCGAAGTCATTCCATATAATTGGCATTGTGCGTGGAATAGCACTGCTCGCTCATCCTTGGACGCTTGCTTCATGTCACTTTTTTGCCTTTAAAAAATGTAGACATGTATTTTAAGCAACTTGAACCTCCCCCAACTACAGTGTCATTTTATCTTTTCCTTTTGGTTCACACACATATATGTTTTATGTTGAGCCATTATTCGTTTCCCAATGTTTGATGTTTTTAGACCAATTCTACATAATTATGAATATATTTCTTTATTCTATGTATACCCTGTAAATTGTACATAATTCAGCCCTTTGGCTGCGAAGTGCACTACAAATAAAACCTTTTCAATCAATCGATCAATCAATCGATCAATCAATCCATAGGATATCGACACAGGAAGTGATATATGTGCATAGTAACAGCAGTTGGAAGTGTCGTAGTTAAGTGGTTAAAGCACTTGATTGGAAATGCGAAGATCGTGGGTTCGATCCCCGTTAAGGCGCTTATGTCATTGAGCAGGGCATTTTATCCACATAACTCTTTTACTGTACAATCATGCTTGGCATATTGATACCAGCGTGTGTGTCTGTTTCTTAAAAAAAAAATAATTACGTTAAGCAAATTACTGTCATTGAGAACTTTTTAAAATATCACTCATGGAATTTCTGTTAGAATATGAAAAAAATCTTTACAGTTGTGGTCTAACATGTTTTTGTTTGTTGTTAGTGCATTTAATCTTAACTTTTTCATTCATCTCTGTTGTTTGTGAGACTTTAACGGACAAACGCAAGAAGGCGAACTACATGTGAATAAATTAGTTAAAAGTCAGAATGAATTTCAGCCACATGTCTTTATTCCGAAGGTTTGTTAAAACCAAGATTCGTTATTCCGAAAATGAAATAAGGTTCACAATTCTAAACATTAAATAGAGTTTGCTATCCTGAAAATGAAAATGGAATAAGTTTGATAATTCAGATGATTTGCAATTAAGCATGAAATAAAACCTAGTCTTACTGGTATTTTCGGATTCAAGAAACTACTGAATAATGACACCTATTTCAATTTGAGAATCATGAACATTACAGATAAAATAACTTCAGATTTATTCTTATTAAAGGAGAATGCAACCCAGGCATCACTTTGCTTCCAGTTAGTGAAGAAGAACAAGAAGAGTGAACAGTGAAAGTTTGAGGAAAATCGGACAGTCTGTTCAAGAGTTATGAACTTTGAAAGTTTAAGTATATCCCATTTGGGGATCCTTGAATTGGCAACTTCGCCAGCATCTGTGATGTCATCGTGGACAACTCTCCATTCATTTTGTACACAGAATTAAACAGTTTCTTTATTTTCAAGAAAAATAAAATTTCTTTTGATTGATTTTTTGAGTATGACATGGCAATTCTGCAAGCATTTGGCATGTTTGGGGAAGAATTATGTTGATTCTTGACTTGAAATTTCATATAAATCAAATTTTTTGAAAAATTATGTACAAAATGAATGGAGAATTGTCCATGAGGACAACACAGATGCTGGCAAAGTTGCCAACTCAAGGATCCCCATAATAGGGATTTACTGAAACTTTCAAAATTCATAACTCTTGAACAGATTGTCCGATTTTACTCAAACTTTCATTGTTTGCTCTTCTTGGTCATCTTTATTCACTAAGAGCACATTGATGCCTGGATTGCATTCTCCTTTAAGCCTTGGCGCTACCGGCCAAAATTCGTTATAAATTTTGTAAAACTGGTATAATTTTGAAAGTAATGAAGCATCTGGTATAAGGAGTCTGTCTTAGGATGATGAACTTTCAGAATATCGGGCCTGTAAACGCGAACCTCTGGAAATCCTGGTGCCCCGCGATATTTCCATCGTGGCGCCTATATTGCCCTGCGCGTGTGGTCAATGGGATTAGCATATCAATCACATATTATAATGTTCTCATCTGAAATGAACAAATTCACACGTTTAGATGCCAACATTTGTTACTAAATAAATCGTCTGAAACAACATGGGTGGCATGAGTGTCTCGCCTGGTTCTGGGGGACTATAATTGAAGAAAGGGGGGAAACGGAATTGAAAAAGAAAAATGTCTGATGTAGCATAAGCAGGTGTTGTCAAACAATGATGGATAGGGTATCTTGTGTTGTGTGACTTTGCTGCCTTGGTTTGTTACATCGAACAGGTACTGTCATTTTATATGGATCTGACAGAAAAAAACCCGCAAAGAAAGAAATCAAAGGCAAATTGGGGAAACAATGCGAAAATAAACAATAGACCACCCCCAAACACGGCAAATGAAATTTCCATGAAACCCTTTCAGTAGTGAAGGTAGGACTCAATAATAATTCCTCTTAAAGTCAAAATTACCATCGCCCCTAAACTCTGTTTGTATTGCTTGATTAAGCACTTTTTTGTATTTATACAAAAATGATATAAAATATCATACATTTTGCATGGATGGAAGAAAATCACACATGACAAAGAGTATAATGCGGAATTAAATCACTGTCAATATAAGCTGAAGTTTGATAGTATTTGTGTGTGATTGATTGGGTTATTGCGTTCTTGTGTATTCTTGTTTTAGTTATGAACGTACCGCATATTTGCTGCGTGTGCCACCGTTGTAAGGGTGTCTGTTCAAATGAATAAATAAATAAATGATAAATAAATAAATAAACATACAAACAAATCAATAAATACACAAATGAATGAATAAATAAATAAATAAATATACAAATAAATAAATAAATAACAGACGTGTATCAATCATTGTTTCGGTATTGGACTGACCTTTAACGTTACCATCCGATAGCGTGACTCAGATTCGAACCTTGGTTTGATGAGAGTCAGTTTGTAGGCGAAGACACAGAGCTGACCGCGGACGTCACCGCTAGACAAACTCATGCTTCCCAATTTTTGACCAAAAAATACGTTGCAGGAAACTGAATAGTAAAAACGGTGATTTGGTAAAATATGCTGGTCTTCCATAAGCAAGGTAGCAATTAAAAACGGGAAGAAAAAGGTGAGAATACGCAAAATTAGAATTCAAAACAAAACCGAAAACAGTCTCCTAACGTTCAGGACAAGCTGATTTTTTTTTTTTATCCAAAGTTCATAATGAGTAATAACCTTTCCCTCCTATTATTCAAGATACATCCTCCAGTGAAAGGCCGCCATCGATATCAAACAACTCGCTGGTGATGACGGTCTCCCGCATTTCACAAGTTCTATTAATTGTAAAATATTAATTTCCCATCTACACATGTGTATTTTGAAGGATATTGCTTATTGCTTATGTGTTTACATTCTTGTATAATGATTGATTCTTTTGTATTATGTTATTGAATGCAGAAATAAAATTCAAATAAACAAACAGGCATAAGTGGCCCCGCTGTTATTAGGAACGGTCGGGTGACAGCCTTATTTCGCTCTGGTCAAAGCCGTCTTGAACCTTTTCTCCTCCAGGAAAGATCTTTATACCCAGCCAACAACAACGACGACAACAATAACTAATAATAATAATCATAATCATAATACTGATAACAATAATGATGATGAAGATGATGATATCAGTTGCTCATAAAATGCTTTACCAAGAACAACCGACCAAAGCACTTACAGTATGTTGCTATTAAATGACCTTTCAGAACCGTAATCAAGCAGGTGTCATATTTTTCAAATTTTCAGATAATTATAACAAATACCTTTCATGTCCTAAATCGTATTGACAGAGCGAACTGAGGACATTTATTATCCAAAGGACGTTATAAGGAAAAATACGTCGCTTGGCACAGTTTTTCTTGGACAAAAGTTTATTAGTCATTATACCCAAATATCCCTTGCAGAAGGTTCATTTATTTATTTTTTTTCAGTTAAGCCCGCCGCACACTATACGATCCGTCTGCGATCCGATTTTGGAAAATGTTGTTATTGCATTTGATATAAACATTCAGACATGTAAAATCTTAATGAAGAAAGTTCCGAATAGCCGTATGAATACTAAAATCGAAATTCCAGGCTGTTCTGAGCCTCCCTGTAGGAATAAAAGCAAACTCAATTCCTAATCGTAGTGACATCATAGCAATCTTGCGATAGACTGCGATTTGAAGCCGATTAGGCCTTTACTCCGAGCAAAAGGCTTGCAGCTTACCAAAATTTAGATTTTAGTCATGTTAGTATTCCTGTCATTATTTCGAACTTCAAATAAGATTATTCACTTGTTTAAACTTTCATATTTAATGCAAAAATGCCATTTGTTCGAAAATCGAGTCGCAGTCGGCTGGTGCAGTGCGCGGTGGGCTTTAACATGGAGCATTTTTGGTTAAGCTTTGTGGTGACGTATCTAGAACAAGGTGGAGCATGTCAGGGAACGATCAGTAAGATCCGTTTACAGTTTATGGAGATGCCTGCATGATGCCTCGACCAATTATCGACAGCTTAACGCTATTTCATCCTATATACTATAGATTTTTTTTCAATGGAATATTTTGAAAAGTCGCTGACATACATAGAAAGTTCACTAACAGAGGCGGATCCAGGGGGAGGCCGAAACGACCGCGGCCTCCTTTTGAAACTTTTTTTATTTGCTTATCAGCGAGAATTTTTCGGGGAAAATATACCTGAAAATGTCGAGGACCCCCTTTTTTATAGCCGACCGCCGCCCTCCTTTTTTTTGAACAAGCCTGGATTCGGCCCTGACTAATATGCATTCAAACCTCCTGACTTTAATATTGACAGGAAAGCACATGAAATCATTTCTAAACTATTTCATTATCTTCCAAGAAAACTATCAGGGTATAATCATGTATTTCCCTTGAGGGGACAACCTTGGGCCAATTGAATCTTCTTTACGGCTAAACAGGGTGTCATCACGTACTCGCATCGCACATAAATTTTTGACCGTGTATGACTTGGAAATGCACATTTTCGACATAGGATTCGAAACTTGGTGAACTTATAGCTGACCCAGAAAACTTGTCAACTCCACATACTAAACTGATATGACCCCTAAATAACCCGGACGGATGGACTTCTGTGGGCCAAGGCGATGGTTTGATCAGACCCTTGACATCAAACATAAATGAGGTTTGAGATTTGTCAATGAAACATGCTACGAAGAATAAGACTGATCATCTCCAACATGTCCAAACGATGACTTTTCTAGTAAGTGTCAGTAGCCCCTTATGGCTGATCAAGTTTTATAGCTTGAATACTGTTCTTAAGGGTATTGAAATATATCCGAAATGTGAGAGCTTGTAAGGAATCGGGACCGATTTTCTTTCAGCATATTTATTGTGTCCTTCCTCGTGTACATGAGCAGAAAGAGCAAGAATTTCACACATACTATGCTTATTTTGGATACATCAGTATTTGTCATCTGATGCTATGAAATAAAGGAAAATAAGCACTGAAATCTTTAAGTTGCATGACAACACGATACAAAGTTCAAAGTCACCGCTTATTTATGGAAGTTGGCAATTTTTGACTTTTCATCATAATTTCTGTCAATATATTCATTTCACTGAAAAGGTGTTTGGCACTGCAAAATCGGAAAATATCATTGAACATGGACAAACTGAAGCTTTTCGACATGCACTCATCAGAGTAATATTCATTTCAGATACATAGCTTTTTATAAGAAACATGTGGTAATGAAAGAAAACTTATACTGGTGTTGCCGATTTGAAGAAGAAAAGCTAATCAAATAAGGTGATTCCTGCCATGAATGGGCTAAGGATATCGTCGATAAGAGACTTTCTTTTAATCAACCTCCCTCACGTCAACTATAGCGTATTCAGTCTACAATCACAATGTAACCAGCCTTCGGGGGAGGTGGCTCATGGAATAATCAATATGATTCCGAGTCGATCTGTGATATTTAGGGCTCTCCAACAACATTGCCCGTTCCACCCATACGGGGAGGCCATTGGCTTATAATTACACCATGGATCTTATAAGATATGCCACTTTTAGCATCACAAATAGTGTGAGCAAAATGCCACTGGAAAAAATAGAATCTTGGTCTTTGTCGCATTAAAAGGTCCCTCCCAGTTCAGCAAAACAACAAAAAGAGAGCAGAGAGAGAGAGAGAAAAGGGAGAGAGAGAAAGAAGAGAGCGGGGGGGGGGGGGGGGGGGGGGTGGGAGGGAGAGGGAGAGAAAGGGAGGCAGAACCCTTGAAGGGAGAGAGAAACCGATGATGTACATTGAGGGACAGAAATCATATTTCCCGCGCTCTTTCCTGTCTCCCCATTTTTTTTTTAATGTTGTAATTTTTGTCGGGTTCATAAAGAAGGTTATGGAGGTGAAGAGGGGAGATGAGCTACTGTTCCGTCCATGTCTAAAATGCCCTCTGCATAAGTAAAGGTTCTCCGTTTCGCCGTTCAGTTTTTCCCTTTCCCTTGCTTTCTTTCTGTTGTTTCAGTTTAAGTTGCTACTATTTCTTGACATCCAGTACATGACTGCACCTCATCACGCGGTTAGCATACTTTCTCCACCTTCAGTGGCATCTCATCAACTCGACCCAAAACATTTCGCCCATACTACGCATCTCCCCAAGGTGGTGTTTAGCGTAAACGATGGGGCGGGTACCGCCTTGGCGTGTTCCGAGATGGTAGACCACAGGCATTTATTCTCGGAAAGCAGAATGGCAGCTGTTTTAGTAAAGACGTCAGACGGGACAACTGCCGCGGATCACCCTAGGTGACTATGTGGACTGCATGACACAGGGTCTTAGTTTTATCGTGTTTATTGCCTCCCAGATGCTATGCCCATGAACCCTATAGGCACCGTCAATGGGGAACTCTGAAGATTTATTTCTGAGGGTGTATTTCCTTTGAATGATGCAGCCGAGTGATTGCATTTCAAAACGAGTAAATGTTTTTGTGGCTGTGGCTGTAATTATGGAAAATGATATGAACCATACGTTAGATTCAGGTTTTAATCTTTTAGAAATGTTTATCGATTCTAATACTTACAAATGATAAAAGAAGAAAAAGAATCTATAAAAGATATTTATGATTATGTCCGATCAGGGGGCAAAATACCGAGTATGAAAAGTCCACCAAAATAATCCTCAGTGGAAAAGAAATAAGGAGATGTTTTTAGCTGGGCTTTGCACATCTCTTCCAACTGCCCCAAATATATACGTCATATATCAAAAGACTTCCAAGAGTTGGGAAATTGTTTCAAAAGGATACTGTCTTTCTCTGACCATTTTTCGTCACAATGAAATTTCATTCTGTTCGGCATGAGCAAAAGACACAAGTGAGCAACCAAGTAAAACTATGTATTGGGATATCGGCAAAAAATAATAATAATAGTACGAGGCAAACTTGATGAAACGTATCCAAGCTATAAGTATCTCCACCCCTTCTCCAAGCTTTCTCCAATTTTCCAACTCTCAGTCCAGCTCATTTTCCAGAAACTGATAATCAGGAGGCGGAATCCAATCCAGGGATGGCGGTGCGCCATCGCGGGAGTGCTCCGATATACAACCGCCGCGGCGGCTGTATATCGGGGCACAGCCCCCCCCCCCCCCCGCCCCCTCCCCGATACGTGGACATTGAGCATAGAGGTTTTAGTCGTCTTTGATGATGGGCGTGTAAAAGGGGGGGGGTTCATACGGTTCCATCCTATGCTGAATATTCTGAATAGAATACGCCACGAGTCTCTCTAAAGCCAATCCATCTTTCCTTCTCTATCACTCCTTCTCCCCCCCCCCTCTCTCTCTTCCCCCTTTCTCTCTCTCTCCTCCTCTCTCTCCATCTTTCTCTATCTCTCTCTTCCCCTTTCTCTCTCTCCTCCTCTCTCTCCATCTTTCTCTCTCTCTCTTCTCTCTCTCTCTCTCTCTCTCTCTCTCTCTCTCTCTCTATTCTGTTCAATTATATGTGTTTAATACACACGGAGTACTTAATCCATCAGATGCTTTTAACAAAAGTGCACATGAGTGCAATAAAAGAACGGTATCATCAACGTTTTGGAAAGCAATTAAAGCGTCGTCTTTTTACACAAACACATTTTTCATTTTTCAGAATAGAGTTGGTTGAGGCCCTCACAAATTAATGCATTGAAACCATGTTCTAAAATCCATTTCCATTTCGGAACACATAATTAATGTGATCCGTGAATTCCCCGTGCCTTTCAAATGCCAAAATAGACAACTAATCTCGACGAGAATAACAATAAAATGACACGAAAAACATGCATGGCATCGTTGATTGTTTTGGAATAAGAAAGGAAAACGGCTGAAGGTATATTGAAGGCTATAGATGTGCAAATTAAGTGCTCAGTCCTCCGCCTGAATATCATAGAGAGAAGAAGTGAGGAGGCTTCCAACCTTCCGAGGAGCGGCCCTTCGATGGTACTGTGTTCGAAAGAGCAAAGTCACCATCATCATCGCCACCATCTTCATCACCATCATCAACATCATCATCATCAACAACATCATCATCATCATCATCATCATCATCATCATCATCACCATCATCATCATCATCATTATCATCAACATTATCATCATCACCATCATCATCACCATCATCATCACCACCATCATCACCATCATCATCACCATCATCATCATCATTATCATCATCATCACCATCATCACCATCATCATCATCATCATCATCATCATCATCATATTCATCATCATCATCATCATCAACATCATCAACAACAACATCATCAACAACAACATCATCAACAACAACCTCGGCAGCTGCTGCTGCTGCTGCTACTACTACTACTACTACTACTACTACTACTACTACTACTACTACTACTACTACTACTACTACTACTACTACTACTGCTGCTGCTGCTACTAATACTACTACTACTTCTTCTTCTTTTTCTACTACTACTGCTGCTGCTGCTGCTGCTGCTGCTGCTACTACTACTACTACTACTACTACTACTACTACTACTACTACTGCTACTACTGCTACTAATACTACTACTACTGCTACTGCTACTAATACTACTACTACTTCTTCTTCTTTTTCTAGTACTACTGCTGCTGCTGCTGCTACTACTACTGTCAGACTGTTATTACTACTATACCACTACTATCATGACTATAGCCACCGGCATAAATCCTTATTCAAGAGTGGGGTATCGATGATCGAAATCTCACGCCAAAATTTCTAGCGTGAACTGACACACGAGTACACACATTTTTTTTTTCGAGGGCTTTGTTGCGGTAAATTCCATTCAATACAAATTTGTTTAAATCAACTCCTCTGCAAATTGCAGATGCTGCTGCTGCTGCTACCTATATACTATCATCATTTTACTACTTCTACCTCTACTTAAACATTGGAAATTCTACTTCTATTTTTACTTCCACCTTTTTTTATAGACTGGCAATACAGTATAGTTTTTCCATGAATACATATGTACATAGGCATAACACTTCATTTTTCTTGAATATACATGTACGCAGACGGTCGCTATGGAAACCAAATGGACCATGTTTTTCTCTCTGTTTCTGACGTATATCATGTCTGCTAATGGTAAGTATCACAAAATAAAAGCAGGATTTTTGACGTCAAAAATAATTGATACAAACACGTGCAAGGGTGGACTGGTCAGGGGCACTTTGGAGGAATTTATCCACGGGCCCGTCAATATTTTGGTTTGGTGGCCGTTCGATAGTTTTCAAGCAAGAGGACCGGTCATTTCAATATTCCCAAACTGAATTTCAGCCCATGCTGCATCCGTCCTGCATGCATTATAACTTGAAAGCAGATTTCTGACTCCGTAGAAAATATAGGTTTTTGATCTTAAGGCCCAGTCACACCGCCAGAACTTTGCTGGAGCGTTCCTGGAGCGGTGAAAAAAATCCATCACCGCTCGTTACCGTTCACCACCGTTTAACAGAAGTTGGCCCCCGTTAAGGCAACGCCGTATACGCTCGGCCACCGCTGATGGTCCCTCCTACCGCTCCGAAAGTTTTAAGCTACACAAAATATTGCGAGCGGTGAGGAGCGGGCAATTTTCCGCTCCGGCAAAGTTCACCACCGCTCCAACAACGCCCAGTCAAAGTTTGGCACCGCTAGAAGCAAGTTCGTGGACGCTTGGGTCCGCTAGGCCAACGCAGAAATCTTGAACGCTGGACCACCGCTGCTTCGCCAGCTTTGCCCGGGCGGTGATTAAACGTTGCACAAACTTTGGTGGAGCGGTTGTAAGCGTTTTACGAGCGGACACGGGATTGCTGGAACGGTGGCGGGCGTTGAAGCAGCGATCCATTGCGGTGATGAACTTTGGTTTGGCGTTGGTATGGAGGTGTCGGAGCGGGACCAACGCTAAAGCAACGCCGGCTTCAGCGGTGTACCGCTAAGGCAACGCCCGTGTTTTCGATTTTTTTCCCATTTTGTGCGCGGTGACGAGCGTTGTCGAAATTCGGCCCCCTCTCCCTACCGTTCAAGGAACGCTCCAACAAAGTTCGGGCGGTGAGACCGGGCCTGAAACGTTGACATTGATTTAGGCCTTTCTCAAAACCAATCACGTGGTTTTATTGTTCAGGGTGTTGTTGATTATTACTGGACGGTCTTGTAATAATATAACTGTAAAGTAATTATTTGGTTGAATATGTTAGAATTAATGAAGTGTAATAGACAAGTGTAATTAATTGCATGCTTATCTTAGTGATGGAAGGTGACACTAATATACTTATCTTCTAAGTATCCTACCTGTAAAGCGCATTGAAATGTTTATGCAATGCACTATATGAATATGAAAATGAATATGAATTATAATTGTTATTATTGTTATTATTATTATTATTATTATTATTATTATTATTATTATTATTATTATTATTATTATATATTATTTTCATTATCATTATTATTATTAATATTACTATCATTTTGTTAATATCTTTATTTTAATTATCAATGTTATTATTATTATAACTTTTAGAAAATGATTTTGTCATAAAGTAAAATAGCATCTTTATCGAATTAGTCATTGAGTCATACAATCAAACATCAAATTTTAAGAAATACGTATTTTCATGACATAATTCTTCAGACAAATCACAAGAGGTAACCTAGGCTATAACCCCACAAAATGATTTATATCCACTCCACGACGTGGAGTGTGTCCCCATGCGGGGGGGGGGGGGGGGCGTTGAATGCAAATTTTTGCACATGGGGTGAACATGCATGTGAAAACCCGGGAATGGAAAGAAAATAAAAGTATAAGGATCCGAGTGAAAAAAAAAATAATGACGATAAGTACAGAGCGAGAGAACATGAATCTGACCGATTTTATGTTATGTACACTATCCATAATCACAGAAATGAGTTAGTTTTCATTTTTGACAATTTACGAACTGAGAAAGGTTCCTTTCGTTGAAATTAAGATGTAATTTCCTCTCCCTGAACGAAGCAGGCCAACTTCCAGAAGACTCTGAAAGCATTTGCATCCGTCGTAGCACCCAGCTGGGTTCAATTCGTTTAAACTACACCCTTCCGAATCTAAAGGATACATGTCAAACGAAAGATGGACCTGGGGGCGTGACCCAAACCATTCCTAAACTTATCAATGTCCGGTTACATCTGAAAAACTCAACTTGCCGAGTGGGACAAGACCGGACTGCGCTGACACAACAGATTTGTCGTGTACCAGGTATGCCCCCAACCATCCGTCGACCAACCACTACTAACCACCTTCTCTAGATCCAAAAGAGGCAATAAGGGACTAATTCTAGTCCATTCATTTTTGTTTTCTTTATTTTTATTTTATTTTTCTTGTTGTTTTGCCTTAACCCAGACTCCGGCCCCGACAGAAATCGGGTAGAGTTGAGTGAGGTGGTAGTAGTGAGTTACAGTTTTTATCATCTCCATCCAGTGTGTGACGAGGGACGATTTTATTATGCAGAGTGTTGTAAGGTTGACTCAAGGAGTCAGCTGATGGGAACTGTCGAATAGAAATATAAATATATTTGGCAGCTGATGGGAGCTATCGAATAGAAATATAAATCAAAGTGTTAACACTCTTTTAGCAAATATTTACCTAAACAAAATAATTCATCGGTAATTTTTGTATCTCAAATATACTTGGGGTGGAATTTAAGCATAGTTATTTTGATATCTGTAGAATAATTGTTTGAACGACTTCAGTTTATTTTTGTTTTGATCTTATATTGGTTGACAAACCCCATGCAGTTAATCTATGTTTTAATCATTTAAGATTGTTTGAGCGACCCCTGTGTATCAGGACGGTGCGAGGAGATACCTTGGGGTTATAAGTGTCATTGTCCGCGCGGTCGAAATGGAACAAACTGTGAAATCATCATACCGACAGATGAGATGGGGATGATCACTCCTACGCCAGGATCACCTTCAACTAATCCAGATGATGAGCCTGCTTTGACTAGGAACAACACAGAAGAAGGTATTATGGAATACCGAAAATATACATCGGAACCGGGATTGTAAAGGGGGAGAAGGAGCACGATAACTAACGGATGGGGACCAAGGGCAACCCTTAAATGATATACCACCCCACCACAACCTCCACGCCCCCCCCCCCCCCCCACCCGCATGCGCCGGCTTATTGCCTATGCTTTGGCATAAAATTGAGGTGTACTTCGTTCGATTTCGGTTATCATTACTAGATCTCGTCACAGACGGAATGACAGCAATGTCAGCAATCTCCTAAATGTAGGCCTACACCTGGCAGAAAAAAATACTTTGCAACAAACTACACATGGCAGTCCCTTCTGACTTTAACTGAGATTCCTGAATTTCGCGCTAATTGCATGTATGAATACGACGGCTATGAGATTTCTGAATTTAACGCTGAGATTCGTGAATCTAGAGTCGAGATTCCTGAATCTGTTGCTTAGATTCCTGAAATTATCGTAGAGAGTGTGAATTCAAGCGAGCTGAGGACCAACGACACTATGGCTACTAATACTATTAAGAAAACGGTAGGTAAATACATTTCTTAAAAAATCACGTGCGCAAAGAAATGAGAAGAAAAAAAAAACTAAGAAAATATAAAGCAAATCAAAAAATCTCGCAGTGTTTGGATGAATGGTGTTGAAAAACCGATAAACCCGACTTCTTTTCTCGTCCTTACATTGCATCCATAACCAGGCGCGCTTCGAGGAAAAACGAATTGAGGGGAGGGGGGCTACTGGGAGCTTGGAGGATTATGCCAGGGAGCGAGCGACTTAGCGGTGGGAGGGGGATAATTCCCCCCCCCCCCCCCGTAAGGACTTTTTGAAAATACACATATCAAATATGTGTTTCTAACAACGACGTTAATCCGTTTTGAGGAGTGGGGGATGATCGAAATATTTTTGCCGAAATTTCTTGCTTTATTTTGCCTTAACCCAGACTCGGGCCCCGACCAAAAGCGGGTAGAGTTATGTGAGGTGGTAGTAAGTGAGTTCCAGTTTTCATCATCTCCATCCAGTGTGTGACGAGGGACGATTTTATTATGCCGAGTGTTGTAAGGTTGACTCAAGGAGTCAGCTGATGGGAACTGTCGAATAGAAATATAAATATATTTGGCAGCTGATGGGAGCTATCGAATAGAAATATAAATCAAAGTGTTAACATTCTTTTAGCAAATATTTACCTAAACAAAATCATTCATCGGTAATTTTTGTATCTAAAATATTCTTGGGGTGGAATTTAAGCATAATTATTTTGATATCTGTAGAATAATTGTTTGAACGACTTCAGTGTATTTTTGTTTTGATCTTATATTGGTTGACAAACCCCAGTTAATCTATGTTTTAATCATTTAAGATTGTTTGAGCGACCCCTGTGTATCAGGACGGTGCGAGGAGATACCTTGGGGTTATAAGTGTCATTGTCCACGCGGTCGAAATGGAACAAACTGTGAAATCATCATACCAACAGATGAGATGGGGATAATCACTCCTACGCCAGGATCACCTTCAAGTAATCCAGATGATGAACCTGCTTTGACTAGGAACAACACAGAAGAAGGTATTATGGAATACCGAAAATATACACCGGAACCGGGATTGTAAAGGGGGAGAGGGAGCACGATAAGTAACGGATGGGGACCAAGAGAAGCCCTTATTACATGATGTACCACCCCCAGCATCTCCACGTCCCCCCCCCCCCCCCTCGCATGCGTAGGGCGTAGGTATATTGCCTGTGTTTTGGTATAAAATTGAGGTTTACTTCGATTTCGCTAATCATTACTATCTCGTCAACAGACGGAATGACAGCAATGTCAGCAAACTCGTGAATTCATTACACATGGCCGAGAAATTACTCTGCGAAAAATACTGTAAACATAGCAATCCCTTCTGACTTTGTTGATAAGATTCCTGAATTCGTTCTAATTATGAATATGACAGCTATGAGATTTCTGAATCTATCGCTGAGATTCCTGAAGTTATCGTGGAGAGCGTGATTTCAAGCGAGCTGACGACACTATTGCAACTAATACTACTGAGAAAATGATAGGTTAATGCATACGAATATCCCGTGTGCAAAGAAAAGACAAGAAAAACTCAAACAAAGAAAATACAAAGCAAAACATAAAATCTCGGAGTGTTTGGATGAAGGGTGTAATTAATGTTGAAAACACGTTACTCAATGGGAACTGATAAACCCGATCTATTTTTCTCCTCCTACATTGCATCCATAACTAATTGAAGAAAAATCATACTTTTCACTTTAGATTCAAAGACCAATCAACATGCAATAATATGTACACATTTTAATGAAGTCAACAACATTGATCATCTTTATACGCTGGCGGCGACAGGAATTCGATAGGGGATTTCTAATGTGACAGGCCGTCCAACTTATAAAACCAGCCCTCAGACCACAAATTAACCGACCTTAAAGCCAAAATATCGAGCGGCTCTTGAGGGAAATTCTACAAACTCGGGTACATGGTCTGTCAGCACTTGACTGTGTACATGTATTATTTTAAGTGTCATTTTTCTAAGAAGCATGTATTCTTATTGTTGATGAATATCAATTTGGCAATTATCGGCAGTATACAATACCAAAATACAACCGCTGTTCTCCATGGGTTGTGTTGTGCTCCCAGCTACGGGATCTTCGAGGTGTTCACTCCAGGGGCGTAGCTACAGGGGGGGGGGGGGGGGGGGGCACGTGCGCCCATAAATTTGGTTTGCCCCCCAGGTGCCCCCCCCCCCCACAAAATCAAGAGGTAGGAAAAGAAATATAAAGAAAAATAAAGCCCAAGTATCTCACTGTCAGCAGGCAAAAAAAAAAGGTAAAGCAATACCGAAATGGGCCAGAAAGGGAAAAAAATGTAGACTTTTGCAAGTGCAGATTTCAGAATTTTCTTGCTCGCTTCGCTCGCTCTCCATATTTAGAAGCAGCATGGTTTGAGACAAGTCTAGTTCAAGTTCAAGTTCAAGTTCAG
Organism: Echinometra lucunter; assembly: GCA_029962745.1. Classification (NCBI taxonomy): domain Eukaryota; kingdom Metazoa; phylum Echinodermata; class Echinoidea; order Camarodonta; family Echinometridae; genus Echinometra; species Echinometra lucunter. Next base: position 30,257,324 of record CM057156.1, on the reverse strand, counting down.
GTTTTATTTCCAATATAACACAAGATATAAAAATATCTTTTTTTCTTTTAAAATAGAAATATCGTGATCATAGACCTACATCATTTGTTTTCTCTTTTTTTTTTCAACATCAAAACAAAATAAATGTCTGCTTGACACAGTGTATTCAAAAACAGACAGCATGGACCAGCGAGATATATCATATTTGGTAGAGTGGTGACCTAATTAATATACCATTTAAAAAATTATAGGTCTAAACTGTATTTTGACGACAAAGTGGTTATTTTGGCTAGCTCGCTTCGCTCGCTCGCAAAATAGATAATATTATATGTGTGTGTGGGTTCGTGTATGTGCCAAAAGGTAGGAAAAGAAAAAGAAAACAAATTGAAAAATAAAGCCCGAGTATCTCACTGTCATTAGGCAAAAAAAAAAAAGGTAAAGCAATACCAAAATGGGCCAGAAAGGAAAAAAAAATGTAGACATGTGTAAGTGAGGATTTCAAAAAATTTTCTTGCTTGCTTCACTCGCTCTACATATTTAGAAGCAGAACGGTTTGAAACAGCATAGACCAGCGAGATATAATTTTATTTGGTAGAGTGGTGACCAAATATATTATATAAAAAATTATAGGCCTAAACTGTATTTTGACGACAAAATAAAAAGTGGTTATTTTGGCTCGCTCACAGAATAGAAAATATCATGTGTGTGGGGGGGGGGGCGGAGGTGAGTGTGTGTGTTGTGTGCGTGTTTGTATGTACCCAAAAAATATATTTTGGGTGCCCCCTACAAAATTTCAACCCCCCCCCCCCCCCCCGTGTCCCCCTACTGAAAAAATCCTAGCTACGCCACTGGTTCACTCGTGACCAATAACCCTTTCGGCCTCGTGTTTTAAAGCCCCTACGTGGGTGCTATATCAGAGATCACTTTGCAAGGCGCAATTTAATCACATCTAAAATTATTAAGCCAGTGTCAAATAGGCTGTATCCTTATTGGTTGACCACTAAGTTACGTTCATTTTTCAACCATGAGGAAAGCTTTTTTTTTTCTTTCTTTCTTTCTGTTGTGTTTGTTTGTTTTGCTCTTAAAAGTAAGTCTTTATGCAAGAAGCCAGTTTTAGATAAAAACAAAGTTTTGTTGTTGTTTTAGTCCATTTGTCATTCAAGGTATTTTTCTTCCTTTTGTTGTGTATATAGCTGTATGCCCAGATGGTTGGTTTATGGACAGAAATTTGACCAAGTGCTACAGGTTTGGTTATCGTGGCACCTGGGAGCAAGCCAGACTGATATGTTCCACTGCAGAAGTCGTTACTTCAGTGGGAAAGAAACGGATCCCATCCCTACTTACCTTCGCCAACCTCAAGGAACATCTTAGCTTCCATCGAGTTCTACGAGACATCGGCCGATATCAGTACGATGATATTGCGCTTCTAGATCCCCCTGACGAGTTTGCAGAGGATGCTTCCAGTTGGTGGGATTCCTTCAATTCTCTAAGTGACTTCTTCGCTGAATCCGAGTCCGCGTTTGATACTATTGAAGATATACAATTGTGGTTGAACTGTGGGACCAGCACCATGGAAATGAACAACTGGAAGTGTGACGTAGAGGGTAATGGAACCGTAACGAACTACACACGTAAGTACCTTTACGCAGGCGGGGGGGGGGGGGGGGGGGGGGGGGGGGGTGGAACACTTGCGTACCCTCCCAATCAGCTGGCGAAGAAAAGGAAAACAACAGAGGAATAATGAAACATGGAAATAAGATTTTTTTTTAAATCTACAATAGCTTATAACCCACGCTACATTTAATAACATAAATAAAAAAGAAGACACTTCAACGATTGTTTGGTAACAGTGTAGAATAACTTGTAAGATACTGCCTACACATTATTTGTAGTCCCATTCTTCATATATTTTGGACGCCATATTGTATATGCCCCTATATGTGCCCTTTATAAAGGGGGGAGGGGGGGTGTCACTAAGTGAATGTATGAGCAATGTATGATTACATATAGGAGCCATATTTCCAAAGCATTTCCAATAACCACGTGGAATCTAAGGAGGGAAGTTTTTTTTTTGTTTGTTTGTTTGTTAGATCATTTTAAGATAAGTTAAAAATTGTCTGATTTTGATTACTCATCCTAATGAAACTAGACTCACTGCAATATTAGTGATGTGACAGCAGCGGTGTTGAATTTCACAAATCTTTGCTCAACTATCAAAATGAGTCATCTTTCATATAAGCATTATTTATATCCGTCACGATATGAATCTCTGAAATTGATTGGTCCAGTGCGCATCACGTGATAAAATACAATTCCCACCAGCTTCATGCAAATAAGCAAATTTGCTATGGAGGGTAACATCTGACGTTACGAGCCGTGAATAGTACTACTATTCACGGATATTATATACGGCGTATGATATCGCACACAAAAAGTGCACACTATAGATTGTGACTACATTTAATTTTGAGTGTGCCTACTGGTATTTTTTTCCCGGGGGGGGGGGCACTCAGTATATAATGCGTGGTGGGTATGTGCCGCGGAGAAGACCCCCATTTTTACACTCAAATTTCCCTTCCAAAGCATAGCATTTTTATCTTATTGAGAAAAAGAACAAAGAAAAGCCGTTCCAAAGCATAGCATTTTCTTATTATCGAGAAAAAGGAAGAAAGAAATCCGTTCCAAAGCTTCGCATATTTTTCGTTACGCCGTTCCGGCCGCATTGATCCGCTACAATGAGCTGCATTACGGTGAAAAGCGGCCCTCAGAGCGCTGTCCGACCATCGCCTCTGCGCGAGCGCACCCGCCGTCCGTGCCGCCGGGCTAGCTGCATGCACGTATGCCCGTTCCATAGGGATACATACGCACTCACACGCAGGCGAACCGTTCCAAAGACCCCCGTTTTCACAAACATTTGTTGTTCCGAAGCCCGTTCCGAAGACTCTCCTTTTCACAATAAGCCCGTTTCAAAGCCCCCATTTTTTCTCTCGCCCGCGGCACATACCTACCACTTTTGGGGTCGAGTACCCCCCCCCCGGGATTTTTTTAGGCGTCGAAGCGTGATGATGTTATCATTTTGTTAAATTCAGATCGCGCGCGCAGTGCAAACACGGTAATAGACCAATTTCACAACGCAAGAGGGCAGCAGACTGTTCGACACAGACATAATGCGATGGGCGCTCCAACTTTTATAGTACACAAGTCAATAGCGCTTTATGTACATTCGTTCGATTTTTTGTCAATTTTGACCAATATATGCAGATTTCTTTTAATATTTGCAATGAGAAATTGTCAGGGAAGTTCAGGTCGCAGCTGTACGGTGCCACAGGAATTGGAGAAAGTTTAGAAATTGGAAGCTAACTGAGTGCGAAATTCACTCGGTTTTGACTCATGTAGCCTGTTTGTGTGAGAAGCCGTACTCCCTACACAGGTTTCCGTAAGCAATGCGAAGGAATCCGTCACCAGTGGGTAAATCTATCAACAGAAAAGACTTTGAAGTCAAGAAACATTATCATTAGGTACTTTGGCGTAAAATTTAATGAGTGAAAACATGACTTTGTAAACAAGGTAAGATCATTTGCAGAGATTCTTGTCATGACGGATATAAATAGCGTTATATCCGTCATGATAATCTCTGCGATTGGTCCAATGCGCATCATGTGATAAAATACAATTCCCACCAGCATCATGCAAATGAGCAAATTTGTCATGGACCTTACGGTAACATCTGACGTCACAAGCCGTTCATAGTTCGTCGGGACCTACTATTTACGCAGTGGCGGCACCAGGATTGTTAAAGTGGGGGGGGGGGGGCAAATGGAGGGCAAAAGAAAATGTTGGGGGGGCAGGGGCAGTCAATTTTTTTTTGCGTGTATGGAAAAATCAAGCGTGAAGCGCGAGTTTTAGTCGAGGCGTAAATCCACTTTGAGGAGTGGGGGGGGGGGGATAATTGAATTTTTGGATTTTTTTTCCTCTTACACACATTTTAATATCAATTTTGCGAGCGAGCAAAGCGAGTGAACAAAAAATAACCGCTTTTCTGGTTTTTAATCGCATTTTCGAATAAATATTCTGAAATATGACAAGCAAGCGAAGCGAGCGAGCCAAAAATGGCTACTTTTCTTGTTTTTAATTGCATTTCAGAAAAGAAATTTAAAAATATGATGAGCAAGCGAAGCGAGCGAGCCAAAAATAACCACTTTTTTGTTTTCAAACGAAGTTTTGAAGAGCAGAAAATGGAATTTTGGAGCACTTCACAGCTTGAATATGATGCTTATGAAAACATCAACTTATTTACAAATTACTGTATAATTTTTCTTTTCAGTCCTCAAAATTTCTGGGGGGGGGGGGCAACTGGGGGGCAAAGCGGCAAATGCCCCCCCATTCCCCCCCCCCCCCCCCCCCCCCCCTTTTGTGCCGCCACTGTATTTACGGATACTATTAAGAGCGTATGACATCACGCAAAAAGTGCGTACTTGATTTGTGACATGACTTTGCACGTGTCTATTGTGTTAGGCGCCAACGCGTGATGATGTCATCATTTTGCTAAATTTAGATCCGCGCGCAATGCAAACACTGCAACAGCGCTGTTTATACTACGGTTCCATGACATTTGCTCCGGCGACATTTGCTCCGCCGACAACTGCTCCGTAAATGACGACAAGTGCTCCGCGACAAGTGCTCCGCGACATATGCTCCCCCGACATTTGCTCCGCCGACAATTGCTCCGCCGACAATTGCTCCACCGACAATTGCTCCGCCGACAATTGCTCCGCCGACATTTGCTCCGCCGACATTTGCTCCGCCGACATATGCTCCGCCGACATTTGCTCCGCCGACATTTGCTCCGAAACGACGACATTTGCTCCGGCGACAATTGCTCCGCCGACATATGCTCCGCCTACAGTTGCTCCGCCGACATATGCTCCGCCGAATTATGCTCCAAAACGACGACATTTGCTCCGCCGAATTAATTATAATCATCAATAAATTGATAATAATTCTACTCTGCTCCGACAATTGATAATGATTATGACAATTGCCTCGCCGCCAATTTCTCCACCGAAATGTTTTGGAAACCACGACACTTGAACCTTGCCCCCACGACACCATTCAGTGAATTTGAGGGCATGCCTTTATTATGTTTATCATCATATGTCACTCTAAATAAGAGTAATCATAGTAAATCGGAGCAATTGTCGGCGGAGCAAATGTCGGCGGAGCAACTGTCGGCGGAGCAACTGTCGGCGGAGCAACTGTCGGCGGAGCAACTGTCGGCGGAGCAACTGTCGGCGGAGCAACTGTCGGCGGAGCAACTGTCGGCGGAGCAACTGTCGGCGGAGCAACTGTCGGCGGAGCAACTGTCGGCGGAGCAACTGTCGGCGGAGCATATGTCGCGGAGCACTTGTCGCGGAGCACTTGTCGTCATTTTCGGAGCAGTTGTCGGCGGAGCAAATGTCGCCGGAGCAAATGTCGTGTCACCAGTATCTACAGATGCAGAATCTCTAATTTTAAGAGTGCATATTCTGCCCTTTTACTATTACTAAAGATGACGGATATAAACCAAATATATACGGCCGTGAGAGGGTCTGGTTAAATTATGGTGCCCTCAGCAACTGGAATGCCTCAGCTCGGGTACCATAGTTTGATAGTTTCCCACCAGACGCTCTCACGGCCGTACATATTTGTATACAATTGTTATAGATCTTTAGAATCTAGATGTAGAATCTCTGATTTTAAAAGTGCAGATTCTACTCTTTTACTAAAGATGACGGATATAAACCAAATATATACGGCCGTGAGAGGGTCTGGTTAAATTATGATGCCCTCAGTAACGCGATTGCGACTATTTTCTTTCGGGGCTGCGCCAGGGCGCGCCCCTCGGGAATAAGCCTATAGTCGCATTCCTGTTACTTCGAGTACCATAGTTTCCAACAAGACCCTCTCACGGCCGTATATATTTGTATTCTATATCAACTCCTGACGGCCTGAATCATTGCTTCTTTTTATTCTATTTGTTTGTTTGTTGTTTACATTTGTGTTTACTCAGCATGGGGAGACAACGACGCTTCTGATGCTCCTGTAAGAAACATGACAGACCCGCTGTGTGCATTTCTGTTCATCTGGGATGAACATTACTCGACCGACATCTGTAAGAGTAAAAAACACGTCCTCTGCCAGTTTTACCTTTAGTGGAATTGTGTGATAACTGTATTGGGGTTAATTGAAGACGTATGGCCATATCTTCATCAAAAAGTTTGGACCCCCCTCCCCCACCCCCCATAATGGTACCCGAGAGAGCTTATTGAATAAGCATGCCCAAAACAAAGCACAAGAGCTTTCCCTCCTTACAACTTTTATCTTGATATAATACCCGAATGGACTGGATTTTTTAAAAATACTTTTTGTCTGTTTTTATATTTTGAAATTATTATCTACGAAGGGGGGGGGGGGGGGGTCAATGTAGTTGGTCTAAGACAAAATAGATATATATTCAGTAATGAATTTTCAATTTTCCATTTCATTTTTTTGAGATATATGATGAAAAGAACTTTAAGTGTTAATTTTCAGTTTGCAGATAATTTCGTTGGTGATATATTAAAGAGTTGTTTGACATGTTAAACCTATTTAGCTAGTTCCTTCCAACTGTCGACAATTGTATTTGCTGTACATTGCATTGCATAGCTGTAAATGAGTCACCTTGTCAATATCCAAACCTTTTCATACTTTTATGTTTGCTTCAAGTTGAATATACCAGCCTGAACTGAACTTTTCGAGTTTTTCAGGCCAGCCACAACAAAAAAGATTCATAGGTGACCAATAAATCCTTGTCTATCCATGGCCCACTAGCTTAATCTCTCTCTCTCTCTCTCTCTCTCTCTCTCTCTCTCTAACACACTCACACATTAATGAAATGTAAATGAAATGTATATAAATTTATGCACAAATACGAGTTTACATATTTCAATATTGCAACTCCAGTCATGTAATATAAAAATGTAATAAACTGTAACATAGCAAATATACTTTTCAATTTTTATCAGTAAAATGAAAGAATTGGGCATAAACAAGATAACAATACTTTACCAACAAGCAATATATAAATTGTGGCACTGTGGCTCAGTGATAGAGCATTGGTCTGCGCTACTGCCCTTTGGTAAGATATTAACTCTTTGTACGCTCAATTAATTTTGAGGAGAAAATAATGACAATTGTTCTTTTAATATTTTATTTGAATTCTACTCGATACTGGTCATTATTTGATAAGCACACTAGCTGTTTTTAAGATCCACTGGTAATTATTGGGATTTTTCAATTAAATTCTACGAATGTGCACTGGTCATTATTCGATAGGCACACTAGCTGTTTTTAAGATCCACTGGTAATTATTGCGATTTTTTCAATTTATTTGTACGAATGTGCACTGGTGCACAAAGAGCACACAAGGGGTTAATCCTCATTACCAAGTCCTTCAGAGAGGACTAAAAGCCATCTGTCCCCTGGTTGCTTACTAACAAGCATACACATGCTTTTTTAGCAGTCAGGTAAAATAACCATTTAACCATTTCCAACATTTCGATTATTTGGTTAGCATCATTATGATCAGGCAGCTAGGATGGGTATTTTGTTTCTTCAGGGAAATTCAACATCTCTGTTGTTGTACATACGTGTATATCCATTTTGGAATATGGGAATACCAACTGCAATCTAATTTACATGTACTTGTGCCAAATGGCACCATGCTGGGAGATTTTGTCTACTTCAATTTTCATGAAGTGCTCTCTCTAGTCAAGACCCTCCTTAAAAAGCTTTGGAACGGTTCAAACTGAAACAAATTTCCTGTTCATGAATATTTCCCAAGTTTAGGTGTTTTATCATGTTATGTATAAAATAGGTTCTTTGAAGAAGATAGCGTATTTTTTTCTGTTCTTTTCTTTATGGTTAAATCTAATTGACTAACAGTTTTTTCTCTTTAACATTTAAATAGTATTACAACTGTTTCATATTACCGTAGGCCCCCATCTCACTAGAAAGGCGATCATGGTGACAATGGCGATCTGTGAAAATTTTGCGAAGCGTGGCAGAATCGCCTTCCAACCCCATTTTTTTACCTGCGTGGTGATTGCACTGCTGTTGTGATGACTTAGCAATACCAGCCAGGATGCGCAGAAGAATTGCGCAGAAACGTAACTGAGGAAAAATTGTCTTGGGAACGGGTCTGAAAGCACGGGCGATAGGAGCCGCTTTTCATTGCGCTCCTTGAAGTACGCTTTAGGCATTGCTGATACGTTAGAGCTACGGGCATGTCGTTTTTACAGGAGTTTCAAACATGTTCAAAACGTGGTGTTGACAAGGGTGACGGTTGCGATCATTGGCGCTTCAGAAAGGCTCAAGATACGACTGAGAAGACTGAAAAAGCTTAAGCCATGATTCACCATGCTTTGTCGATTTTTGGGGATCGCAGCGGAATCGTCTTCTACTGAGATGGGGTTATTACAGTACAGTGGAAACTCACTATAATGAAGACCTTGGGACCATGAAAATCACCTTGTTATATCAGGAATCTACTTACATCACAGTAATAAAACAAAAGAACATTAAAACCTAGGATCAGCAAAATTAGCTCATTATATCAGAAATATTGTTATATCAAAGGTCTTTACAACAAGTTTCCACTGTACTATAAAGGCTACTGGTGTAATTTTTCATTCAGCTTGTAAAACATCACAGTTAATATAATATTAAACTTAATCAATTTGACACAAAAAAAGTAATCCAAATAGCTATCTTTCTTGTCTTTTCCGAGTAGCTGCATGTGAATAAGAGACTTAATAAATGGTGGCACCAAAGTGACCCTTTTAATAATCAGAGGCATGGGGGGGGGGGGGGGAGTGACCTGGGGGTGGAGAGAGAGCAGGCCAATCTCCTACAGTAGTGGCTTTCAATATTTTGTTTAATTGTTTTTACACCGAGCCAATATCAATTTAGTCAACTCTCAAAGGTTTAACATCTATGGATAATATACTCCACATGATCTAGTGTTCTATAGGAATAAATTTCCTAGCAAACAAAATATGAAATGAAAGTGAACTGCAGCAGGTCCATGACAGAACACACCTAGCTGAGCACACCATGGAAAGCATCCGTTCAAAATATTAAAACGCTGAACCCTTCATTTCATGACAGGAGGAGGCATGATGATTCTTTGAAACCAAGCGAGACTTAAATGCCCTTTGATACTTAAGGAATCAATCCTCCTCAGCAAGTCCCTTGGACAGCATTTCAAGCTGTAGGTCCCACAGGTTGCTTACCAACTGTACAAGAATACACTCATCTCTTTTTTACACAGTCGGGCAAACTAAATCCAGTTTTGCAGCTAATGTTTTCAGAGCCCACAACACGAACACCTCAAAGTCGTAACGTTTCCAAGGAATGTACTTATTAACAGCTCTTTCAGCTGCCTCCAGAGTTGGATGGTCATCCTGTGCTAAGGGACAGGCGAGTGAGCAAAATGGCCTTTCTGCCACTGGAGAATGAATGATGACTGGATATAGCTCCTTAAGATGGTCCTCCTCTCCAAGATGGAACAGCTCTGAAATGGATAAAGAGAGATGAGAGGTTGGAGTATCATTGTATGGTTGTAAGACAGATGCCCCTGTGACCGTTGCTCCTCCTCTGTTCTGTACAGTAACTAATACTGAAATTTAACCAAGTCACACATGATACCACATCCTAACACCCTAAGACAAACTTAAAACCCTATTGCAATCCTGAACATATAGGGACGTATCTTTGACATTATAAGCAATTGCCACTAGAATATAAGTCAGGTCTTCGACAATATTAATTACTGAATGTGACAGAGAAGGAGAGATATAAGATAAAGTGGGAGATACAGAGACATATTGTAATGTTATACTGGGGCAGAATGAGAGATACAGAGTCAGAGATAAGACAGAACAAGACAGAAAGAGGAAACTATATGAAGAATAAGGATTGAAAAGAAAGCAAACGAAAATAGAAACAATGAGGTAGAGAAGATCAAAGACGGACACTACTTTGGCTTCCTGGTGTTAAATGCAATTGACTATCGATCATCGTTAAAAAGGACACAGAGCATGACTATCATCTTTTCATCATCATCATCAAGATCATCATCATCATCATCGTCATCAAGATCATTTGTAATACCTATGTGGTATATGAAGAACCGGTCCATTTCCTGTTGATGTTGTGTCTTTCTTTCTCTCCTTCCAACCAGTTGTGAGCTGGTAGAGTCTGTTGGGATCCCGCTTGGCTTGCACCTCAACCTAAGCACACAAACACAAGTCAAGTACAAATGTCTGCTAAGAGACCTACTTAAGAACATCAAATTAAGACTGACTCTTCCACATAAAACCAAATAATGACCACTTCTGTTGCCAAATTTCATTTTTATGTTTCATGGGTATCATATTTTTTTAGCTTTCAGCTTAATAAGGATTTTTTTTTAAAAATCAGTTTAAAAATACCATGAATTAATGATGTGTCATTATCAGCTGTCATAGACATGCCGATTATCTGGTCAATAATATGTATTCCTGTATGTATGCTGATGCTTTTTAGAGCAAGATATTTGTAAAGGGATAGTAGAAAACAAGTGATTTATATCCTCTCCCCCCCCCCCAAATACACACAAATTAGCTAGCATATTGCATTATTCAAGGCATGATGATAATACAGGACAAAAACTGGACAGTCTCGCTTCAAATGTGGAAAACTAAAAATTTCCATCTTAGTCTGTTAGAAAACCCACCTGACCCTTCAACCTCTGCAATCTCTGTTTCTTCCTCTTCTCCTCTTCCTCCTTGGCTTTCTCCTTGGCCAAACGTTCCTCCATCTGTCTCTTATCTCTTTCCTGGAACCTCACCCTCTCTTGTGCAGCTACTCTCCTCTTCTCCTCATCCTCTGCCTCCCTCCTCCTCTCTTCTTCCATCTGCTGGAGGAGTTCTTCTTCCTTCCTCTGCTGGATGTGCATCTGAACTCTGGCCTTATCCTCCATCTATCATACAAAAAACAAAACGAGATTAGCAAAATGTGTGGGGTTTTTCTAGCTTTTGTGCTGGAAATTCTGTATTACTGCCACTATATGATTAGACTGCAACTGGATTTAAAAAGAAGTTGCAATGAGATGAAATATAAAATTCAAAGAATTTTTTTTTTTCAAGGTCGCAATATGTCAAATGAATAGTGATTGTCAGTTGTTGCGAGGCTGCGGTTCAGTCAGAGAAAAAGCCTTATCAATGTTCAAGACCTCAAATCAATTATACAATTGACAACATGAATATGTAGCCCATCAGGCTCTTCCTCTGACAGGAAAGCTTAAAAACAGTGATAAATTCCATTTTATTCATCACTCTAAATCAATACACACCTTCCTTTGTCTTTCCATTTCTTGTTTTCTTGCTTTCTTATACTCTTCTTCCAGTTTCCTTTCTTCCTCTTCAGCCCTTTCTAATTCCTTTTGTACCTGAAGAAAAATAATAACACTTCTTACATATAACAAAGCAAACCAAAATAAAAACATACTAAAATTACTGATACATAAAAAGCAAGTGTTCCAGTTCAGCAACATCATGATCGCTGGTCATTGACCCATGATTGTCAATCACATTCCCACTTGTTTGAAAATTGGGCCTAGAAATCATCCCTCAACCACTTTTTGTAGATTTCTCTCCCTCCCCCCACCCCACTATAATAAGGGGCTGGCAGTAGTTTAACATACCTGTATGTATAGATGACATACCAGCCAGAGTTAATTGCATGTGTGCTTGTGTGCACTTCACAGAAGCACGCCATGTGTAATATACAACATTTCAATCAAATACTGTTTTCATATTGTGGTCTAAATTTGGGGCGTTCTAGGAGTGCCCCAGATTTAGGCCCCCCAAATGCATTTGTACTGGATGCATGCATCAGTTATGATTAAAATTATAATGTCAGTTACATCACAGCTATAACAAAGGAATATGATTACATCACCGAATTGAGACTAGCTTTAATCACTTTGACCGTACACACTGAAGTTGGGGTGCCCCAGGACCGGTTCTGGAGCACCCCAACTTTTAGTATGAAAATGGTAACAGAGACCTACATCACTCATTTAACCTGTATGACCTAGTTCTTCCCAAAACAGGTCAAAGTTTAATAATGACATATTTGTACCTCTTGCAGACTAGTGGGTATGATTTATTCAAGAGAATTAGTTAAAAAGGAAAACTTTGTAGTCAGTATAATCCACTACCAATGAAAAGGTTGATATTGTGCTCCTCATATTTTCCCCACAGCAAATTTTCATTTAAATTTCCATGCAAGTGAAACAGGGGTGCCTTGTTCATGTGTTCAGCAATGTGTTTTGACTAAGAATTTTACTTTCTTTTTTTTCCAGACACAGAAAGTGTTGTCTCTGCCATGAAGTTAATATCCACAGACAATATCTTATGCCCAAGCACTGGGAAGCCAACATTTCACCCATAAAATTTAGTTTGCTATAGTTTTATGGATTTGTGGTGGCACAATAGTTATCCTGGTGATAAAGTACATATGGATTTAGAGAAAATGGGACAATGTGAAACATACTACTTTTTGCCATCAACAGGGAATATTATTTGGAATACTTACTTTCCATGCATTAAGTTTTTCATATTTCTCTTTTCTCTCCTCCTCCATCTTCTTTGCTTTCAGCTCAGCCTTTCTCAGTTCTGCTTCTTGCTTTTCTTCATCGTCTTTTCCTACATTTGACATCAGTTCATCTTTCTGAGCCTGTCAAAGAGAAAAAGGAAGAATATCACCAACTTGTGTACATCCATGAATGTAGTTGGATGAATAACTTTCAGCAGACAACCAAAAAAGAGCCTCAGTATAATTTTGGACATTTGAAGGAAATATGTTGCAGCTCTAACACAGTTGCCATCACTGGGCCAAATTATATCTTTCAAAAAGATATGATCAACTTCAATATAAGCATCCTTTATAACACTTTATATGGTGTCTAGTGCTTACTTCTTTAACAAGTCTCCATTTCTGTATAGCGTCCTTCTTACGCTGTAGGAGGGATGTGTATTCTTGGTACCAATTCTCATGACATTTGACATCTATCATATCTCTGCCTGGTAGTGATACTGCAGCTTCATCCATGAATGCAGGTCTTCCCTGGAGATAAAAAAAATCAAATATAATGTATTCAAAAGAAATACATGACAGGATCATATTGCATTTAATCAGTCAATCTTCTGCCAAATTTTAGCATTATCTTGTGACATGAGTTAAACAGTAGTTGTTGATCATCTTTTTCCTGAGTATTTTCATCTTCCCCTCCAATGTGCAAATATTTTCCCGCCCTCCTTTTATTTTCTCAGTCAGTTTCTAAGGACAAGCATGGTTTAACCCCCATGATCTATGGTATTCAGATTAGTTCCAGGATGTGCAACTATCTTGTGATTATCAGCAACAGATCAACAAAGACACCTCTTCACCCTGGATTTCATTCAGGGACTATTGCTAGTAAACAGACGAATGCATTATAACTCTTTATCAACTTACCTATGCAACAGGAAGGACTGGGGAAAGGGTTAATAAGGAGGATGTTTAGAAGGGTACTAGATTAAAGAAATCCTGGCCTTTCATTCCTCAAAGGCCTCAGGCAGCATGGATGGAATGGCTTTGGGACAGGGAGCTGTCAAAAAGGATGATTACTAAGCCTTTGTATATGGCTTAAAGAGAAGGAGACAGAGAGAAAGAGATGGAGAGAGAGAGAGAGAGAGAGAGAGAGAGAGGGAGAAAGAGACAAACAGAAAGTATGTGAGAGGGAGGGAAGAAGTGGAGGGGGTTAAGAGGGAGGGGGAAGAGGGTTAGGAGGGAGAAGGGGAGAGAGAGGGATTCAACCTATAGTTGTCTCCACTATGACTTATAATGGCTATCCCCTTTTTCTTACCTTGAATTTATTCCTGATCTTCATGAATGTACCATGGTCATATTCATCCCAACCTCCTCTATGGCCTCCTGTTTGCTGTAAGAAACGCTGTTGGAACAAAAAAAAAACCCCAAAAATGCACAAAATATGTTAAATACAGTCAAACCTGCTTCACTGACTACCTGCAGAGAAGGACCATCTGTCTAAAAAGACATTTCTGTGTACATGTAAACCTTTATTAAAGGAATCTATTCATAAAGATGATTTCCTTCTTTGAGTGCTAAGTGTGTACAATCTTTACTGTATGTGCAAAAAGCTTAAACTATGTGTATTCCTGTTCCTCAAATAATAATAATATTGGATATTTATATAGCGCACATATCCACCAAACAAGGTGCGCAAGGCGCTCCCAATATTACCCCAGCTAAGCTAGGCTACCAATTTCAGTGCTCACAGCTTTCAAGGAATTCCTTCCTGCTGGTACCCATTTACACCTGGGTCGAGTGTGGCAAATGTAGATTAGTGTCTTGCCAAAGGACATTAGTGGTTCAAAGCCCGGAGACTTATCCACTGGACCACAACACCTCTAATAAATAAATAATCAATAAAACCAACATTTTAATTGTACTAGTAATCAAATGGAAACACGGGTTCATTTTATTGACCATAAAACAAAGTGGAAATGTGGCATTTACATGGTACAGCTTCAGACATTTACATTAATACATTTTTCTTTTTTCTGTAGATAATTTCTAAAGTTATCATGAGAGCTTTCTCTAGTTCTATAAGCCCCTCAATCTGAATTTTCCACATTCCCTAGTTTGATATTGCATTTCAATTTCATTCAGCGCTGACAAAGAATCCTGTCTCATCATTTAGAATATAATCTTTTCATTTTCATATTTCCTTTCTTTCTGTCAGGAGACACAGGATCCCAGGAACAGCATTCACACAATAACCTGCAAAATTTTGGTGGTTTTCATTTGACACTTTCTGTTCAAGCCACTTAGTTTTTATCATTATTTTTCATCTTTTGTACATGTATGTAGATGTACATTTACTGCTGATAACAACTAAGTTTAGTAATATGACACATATACCATTCCATTACAGTATATTCTATCATATAGGCCCAGATTCATTAAGGCGGTTTTCATTTTAAACCATGGTTTATATAAACAGAATAAGAATAAGTGTAAGCACAGATAAGCCAAGTGAGCGTATAAAAATGCATTAATGCCTGCCCGTTGGACAAGAGGACATGTGCACTTTGGGAGCTCTAATTTAACCATAGTTTAAATTTAACTTATAGTTTAAACATAAATCTCTTTTGTGAATGTGGGCTAAAGAGTCTATTAGCCTGATGAACACCAAGCCCAATATAACTCGGGCTAGGGTCCATGGAAAATGCATGTTATGCTGAAATCAAATCATGCTCAACACATTAATACACAAGGACATCAACATGAAAGCTTACCTCAAAAGCAGCTACTTCTGGAGGCATGGAAGCCATAGCATTACGTGCCGATGACACTGGCTGAGCTTTAGCCGATGGCTTGGTGTTTACAGGGATGGTTATGGGTGGAGCTTGGGCCCAGGATTCATACCTCTTCTCAAGAGCTGTAATCTCTTGCCATAATGTTTTCTCCTCCTTCATAAGTTCTTCATAGCTACAAAGAAACAAGGTTTAGGATTACCAACTGGGGACAATGGGCATACATGTGAGATCATATGATAGTTAACAAGAGAGACTGGTGTAAATCAAGAATTATATGACAACGCATTTTCTTGGAAGGCAAATCTTAATCTGGCTTACAAATTCACTCTCGGGCACTCGTTTCATAAAACCTGTTATCAATAACAAGTCATAAGCTACTGTTATAAGCTACCAAAATCCTTGCATCTGATTGGCTGAGAGTAAATTTGTCATAGAAACGTGGCAGTTGTTACTGATAACAAGTTTTTATGAAACAGAGCCCGGCATAGTAGCTCAGTGAAACAGGGTGGTGCAAAAAGACGCATTTGGAACATAAACAATACATGACTGCAATATGCACTGTGCATTCTTTACGCACATACATGTATTTGCATCACTCCATTTTGCTAAGCTCCATGACAAATGAATGCAAGTACATGTAGGACTGAATTACTTGCAAATGCTGGATGACTTGACTAGATTCATGGATATTTTTTTTTTAATTATACAATGTACTCTTCAAAGAGATTGGGATTTCCAATAAAGAAAATGAATTGAATTTGAAGTCAAGGTTTTACTGAAAAATCTACAAGAAAACCTTTCATTTCTAAACCCCCTCCCTCACCATCCACATCACATTCTGCACACAACATACCCAATATGACATTAAATGTCATATTTTGTTGTAGGAGGTTATGCAAGATAACCACGTAGATGTTTGATTGGGTACTCACATTGTTCTCTGTTGGCCCTTGAATGAGTTGATGACTGATTCAATATCTTCCATTGTCTCCTTCAGTTTCTCTACAACTGAAAAATGGATCAAATTTTGACAACATACACTGTATATTATACATAATCATTCACAAAGTTATACTCATTAAAGGAAACCAATGCCCTCAAGTCTCGTAGTTTTTAAATCTAATCTAAGAATAAAACTGATCAGCAAAAATTTGAAGGAAATCGGACATGGAATAAGAAAGTTATAGCTATATAAAATTTTCTGTATGACATTTTTTGACACTACCATAGCTATTGATTGACATCATTTTGTGGACAACTCTGAATATGTTTTGTACACATATAATCAAACATTTTTATTTTGCTTACGATTTGCACATTTTTGAAGCCAAACTCAAGACATATAAGGTAGGAGTGTTTCTCCACAACATATTTGAGATAAGGACAATGAAAACATGTGTTCTTCAAATAAAACAGAAAATGTGAAATTCTGTATACAATACATATTTAGAGTTGTCCACAAATTATATCACCAATAGCTATGTAGAGTCAAAAACAGGAAATTTAACTTTCTTATTCCGTGTGCGATTTCCTTCAAATTTTCAGTGATCTGTTTATTTTCTCTAAGCTTTGTTTTAAAACTACTTCACTTGAGGGTGTTGGTTTCCTTTAAGCTTCAGTAACTATTTGCAAGATACATGTACTAGTGGTGGGTTTTTGTTTTGTTTTGTTTCATTTTTTTTGTTTGTTCGTTCTGGTGCATCCTCAAATACCATAGCATAAATTACATGACTTTAATATATCGGTCATCTCTGCACGAGTAATACATGAAAATATCTTTACCGTACCGTTAAAATCTGCCTGATTTTTTTCTTAAAAAGATAAAATGAATACACATGTATCAAAATTCTTACAGTTCGTGGATAAGATCAAGGTAACTTACATTCTGGAGTTGGTTTCACATTTTGAAGCTGATGTTGAAATTTATCCACAGTACTCCTCATTTTGTCTAGCTGCCCTCTTATTTTCATCTCTATTTGAATTAAACAAAACAATACACAGCCATTATCACAACAAAATAGAAATTTTCTTTATATCTGTCAAGCTGACCACTTGTTTCTCTCTCCCTCCACCTCTCTCTCTATCTCTCTCTCTCCCTCTCTCTCATCAATGTCTCTTTCTCTCTTCTCTCTTTTTTCTCTCAGTATCTGTCAAAATCTCTGTATCTCTCTCCCCTTGTCCTTTTTTCTTTTCTTCTTCTTCTTCTTCTTCTTCTTCTCTCTCTCTCTCCCTCCCTCACTTCTCTGTCTCTTCTTTTATATCCCTTGATTATATTACACTCTCTGCTACTATTGCAGGTATTTCCTGTCAGTCACTCTATAAACTGCATCAATGAGCAGATACATAGTGACATTCACATTTGGAGCTTGAACATACATACATATCATTTCTATATATTTTCTCCATATTTTTATATTTGTACATATTATCCACTAAAAGCAAAATAATAATATGTAGTTATCATACCTGCCAACCGTGACAGCCAAGAAATAGGAACAATTAAGAAATTTTCAAAAATAGGAACATTCCTAAATTTCCTATTCAATACTAAAGACAACTTTGTACAGAAATAGGAACACAAAGATTAAAATGGCAATTTTCTTTCCCCCAAAATTGGAATATTCCTATTTAACCCATTCGTGACAGGAATTATTTAAAGCCTAATTTGATCAGCTTTTATTCTTCAAATTGGCAACACCAAATTTTTTTTTATTGCTACATTTTAAAAATAAAAAATCATGTATCTGAAATAAATATAAATTGGCAAAAAGTATGAAGAGAATTCAAAAAGTTGCCAATTTGCAGGGGAAAATGGTGATTTTAAAATTTCCATTGCATTGCCAATTTAAGGATTTTAATGCTTATTTTCATTTTTTTAAAATTCAACATTGAACAGAAAATATTGACGCAACCAAAATGGGCAGTTTGTGTAGAAATTTTTGCTCTTTCTACGCATGTATTTGGAATGATTTCTAGGGCTCTGCATCAAAGGTTATAAGGCCAAACCACATAATGTGGACCTTCTGTCACGAATGGGTTAATAAGAACAGTTGGCAGGCATGAATTCTATTTAATAATACAAGATATGAAATAGTGATATAAATTATAACTATCATGGTTACTGAGTTATTACACATTAGCTTACTTTCATTTTTCCTGTCATTGAGAGTCTTTGACTCCAGTTCCTCCAATGTGACATAGTCTTGTCTAAACTCACTTCTCTTACTGTAAATATGTGTTTGTTTTTCCCTCTCCAGACCTGCAATCCTGATGATACAGAACAAAACAATTTAGGCAACATGAACACATGGATTTACTTATCTTGGGTACATCTTTTGATATAAACCAAACAGAAAAAAAAAGCAAACAAAAAAGTTAGAAAAATGAATATTGATGAATACATATTCAGTGAACCCGTTGAGCACGATTTGATTTGGTATAACACACCTTTCCCATAGTCTCCAGCCTGAGTTATTTCAGTCATAGTATTCAACAGGTTAAGTGGCAGATCATTTTATGAATCAAACCATTTTGCAGGCATATGTCTCCCACAAGGAAACAGCTTCAAAGCTAGGACTATGACAGTATTGTTATAATGATAAAGACGTAAAATAACAGTCCGAGATAACCCCTATGGAACCCCCATGGAAACCAGCTCTGCTGTCAGAGTGTTCCACCCATGAATGGAAAATAAATGAATAAATGAACAACCTATATTGCCAAACAGTACACAGAGTTTATCAGTAAAAAAAAAAAATCATTAAGGCTGAACACTTTACTTTTTATCCAGCTGGTCAAGTTCCCTGAGTAATTCAATCTTCTTCACTTGATCAGAGGAGCCCTTCTGAACCCAGGTGGCTTTGTTTCCAGTTCTAGAAGATGATCTTCCACTGTCCACTCTGGAAGAGCTGCGAGATGAAGACCTTCCGCTGTCCATCTTTGCTCTCTGTTGAAATTCAGCAGAATTAAAGGTTTGCATGAACACAAAGAGGACGGGGCATGTCCCCCTTAGACTAATTTCGCAGGGCCGTTCAAACTGCTGCATGTCATGCCACACCCCTTTCTGACTCTTTTCTTCAAGTCTTGGGCATTTTTTTTGACACCAAGTTTATGAAAATTGGTCATACTCTTATCGAGTCACTTTACCTGATGTGACCTAATGTCAGCCCATTTTGAGTTTTGTGTTCAACATTCTCATGTTTGCCCTTCTTCTCCAAAATTCAAAGCTGTAATTGACATCAATCCTAATTCACCCTTGGTTCAGATAACACTTGGGCAGCAGACCTCAAAAATATAAATAAATAAAAAGTTTGAAGGAGAAAATCAGAGAAACACATAAGAAATTCATAGCACAATATAACTCACAAAAATTGAAATCACTAGTCCAGGGACGTCTGGAGAGTAAAAAAAAAACAAAAACAAACAAACGCTAACGCTATGGAGAGTAATAGCGTTAGCGGTTTTTTTTTTTTTTTTTTTCTATCCAGACGTCCCTGGACTACTCAGGCAAGCTCAAACCTGGCAATGGCATAGCAACTCCTAATTTTATTCCTTCACTAACATTCAAATATGGCTGAATCAGATATAGAATCTAGCAAATTTGAAGAAAAACAAAAAACAAATCTTGCTCAAGGTAATTTTGTTGTCTGTTTTTGACTGTTGCAACGGTGAATGTTCGCCACAGTCCGAGGTACATTTGGCCCTATGAGTGCAAAACGATGTACGACTGTCATTTGATGACAGGGTCCCAGGAGGTTGTCAACCATACACAGAAAGCGGTAGGTGGGGCAATTTAGAGTCAACAAAATTCATAACCTTCTCATAAACACTCACAGAATCACAATCATTCAAGTACGTTATCAATCAACAGCAAATAAATTCCACAAAATAATTTCAAAATCAGAAAATCGAAATACAAGTAGCGTTAAAGAGAGAGAGAGAAGGTGTTTATATGAATCTCAAAATAATTTTCACTCACGGGAGCCGCCATATTTAAGTCATGTACACTACTTCACATCAGTTATTGTGTGAAAACAAAATAATAAACATATTTCCTTTTAAACGTGTTAAGAAATTTAAAAATACCACTTAAATTAATTATTAAATGAATTTTGATTTTTTAATTTTAAAGTATAATGGATAATCTAATAAATGGAATACAAATTGGCATTTATTTTAATCGGCCTGACGTTACACAAATCGTCCAGTAAGTAACTCGGACTGGCAGTATTTGAGATGCTGAACGTAATACTGAATGATGTAAAAAAAAAAAAAAAATAAATAAATAAAATTAATGTAATAAAAAGATCCGTCTAGAGATTTAGTTGACAGATGCCATGTTGTGATGATTTAATGAATGTTTTATTTGTATCCCCAGTGGCAAAATGGGCCAAATATTTCGGAGGTCGCACTATTCCCCCCCCCCCTGAAAAAAAAACCCCAAAACAAATGAAAATAAAGTAGAATAATGAATAAGGGATGGACCAACTGATGACAGGCATAGACTGAGAACAAAAAAAAAAAAATCTGAGGAAAATGAAGAAAAACAGAATAAAAATGGTCCAATCGGCTAGATATTCAGGAAAATTCGATGCAATGACCATGCATGAAGATCATATAAACAATATGATGAAAAAAAAAAACAATGCTTGTTCGTGAAAACTTTGGAGGAAGGCACCCCCCCCCCCCCTTGAAAAAAAAAATCCTAGCAGTAAGCCAGTGCGTGCCCATACTTTTGGCCCATACTCAAAATAAAATTATATTGTCATTGTTCATTGCTGAATTGAAAATTTGATAATTTTGTCAGAATCTTTAAGAGCTCATTTTCATGCAGGTTGGAAAATAAAGTTTGACCAATTTTTGTTTGTTTTTGTTTTAATTTCAACAATCTTACCCTCCTAACAAATTGGATCTGTAAGAAACGGGGAAAACGTACTGAGAATCATGACGAATAAAAGCTTAAAAGTCTCTCATATCAGCGGTTGTTAAGCTGAGTCTGAGACTATGTCTGGCTTCCTGACCACATTAGAGGAAGGCATGGCCATACGCAGCGGGGAGGGCCCCCATCCCCAATTTTTTTTTCAATACTTCCATTTTTTTACTGAAAATTTTCCAAAATTCCATTAAAAGTGTGCAGCAGATCTATCAATTTCAATTTCAAAAATGCAAAAGTGCCCTCATGACAAGCTAGGTCGTTTTGCTCGGGGCTTTGCTCCTTCGCTTTCATGTTTTTTTTTTTCGAAAATTCTATGTAGTCTTGCCCCCCCCCCCCCCGAAAAATTTCTACATATGGCCCTGGAGGAAGGATGGAAAATGTAAAATTATCTTAAAATTCCCCATACCAGACGGATTTTTCTGTCTAGCTAGAACTAATGAAGTAATGATCCCCTGTATCTGAAGGATGATCGAGTGGCCTAGCCCATGGAAATTGGGTTGTTTTTTTTAAGTGTCCATTCACATGGATGTGGCAACACTCCAATGATCCAATAATTGTTTGCCTCCTAAGAACTTACAGTCCCTGACTTCGAAGAGGGGAAAATCTTTTATGGCACTTAAAAATGTCAAGCTTACGTTGGCCGAATCTAATTAGGTCATACGTTTTAGTGGGCAATTTGTCTAGGATCCATTGTTGATTGCTGCGTAGAAACAGTAAACAATGCATTGATCATGTACCAGCAACACGCACATACAGCCTAGATCTAGCCATAAGTTACACGATATGCAGTGCAGATGCAAGCCATATCCGACCAGCTCTAACACTAGAGAGAGGCGTGACGTTAGATCTAATCCAGTTGAAGAGGAGAATTCTCCCTGAACTTTTCGTTTTCATTTTAAGACAAGCAGTATAGGCCCTAATTCATTATTTAATCTTGTTGCTGTCGACTGATGTCGTGACTTTCAACAGTTGGTGACCTGTGACAGTGTTGCCTGTGTCTGTGATCTCACGAGTCACAAATCAACAAAAACAAACGCTACTTTAGTACTTGCACACGTCGCGACATTGATCAGTCAGAGGCAGAGGCCAGCCAGAAATCATCTGCTTTCTGTTATTAGTGAATCTAAGCAGATAGGAAAGAAAATGGCAACAATGAATCCAGCAAGAACACTGAACAATTCAGGAGGAAGATGTCTCATGGAAAACTGGGTTGAAGAGGTGAGAATTTTATTCCTCTTAGTCTTATTCAACTTCAAGGCAAAAGATGTTTTAAGGAGGAACATATCAGTAACTTAATTCTCTTCCAGTTGGTACATTAAGTTTGAATATAATTTCTTATTTTTACTAGAATCTGATCTAAAGTCAAATATTATGAACTATTTCTGAATTAAGAAATTTTTTGTATGTTTTTTGTTAAGTTTGTGTCAAGTTGTGTCAGCCCTTACATTACAAGAAGCACTGGTTATAGTGATGTTTTATTCACATTTACTCTTTGACAGAGGCAAGTCTATGAGACAGGTCTTGACAGTGCGGGACTGACTTCTTCTGAAAGTTATACATCCAACAGCTCTCTACCATACAAGGATGGTCACAAGGGCATCCTCACACGAGATTTAGACTCTCGTGTGGAGAAGGAATCAACTTGCATGGGATCGTATCAGAAACCTGCCAAGAGTGGAGTGCGAACAGTTGGTAAGAAATTCTTAATTTCCTTTAAATCCTGTATTTCTAACTAATCTTGTAACAGTACTTTTCATACTTGTAAACCAAGGAATCTGTCTCCAAGTCAAAGCAACGTGAGCTGATCTGGAGTTTTCTAATTATTCCCATTTACAAATGTTCAAATAAAGAGATTAAATTTTATTAAAGTGATAACCTTATCCATGCTCCCTTCTAATGTGCTTTAACAGTTAATTGTTGAGGAAAACTTGGTAAAGTTAAAATGATAGGCACTTTCACAAAAAAGAAATTAACCAGAGAAATTTTCTTTCTTTTGTGCAGGCCTTAAGAAAGAGTTGATGGAGAGAGCCCTCTATGCCCAGGTTAGCCAAGAGCTCCAGAATGAAGTCGATGAGCCGCCACCCATTGCAGAGTACAAGTCAGTGACTCAGAAAGACTTTTTCAATGATGATTTCAAGTCAGAGTTACCGGCACCCCTTTATGAGCACAATGTCAACACTGAGCAACCTATTACATTCTGGAGCCAACATAAAGAAAAGATTCCTGTAAGTTTAACACAGAGGCTAAAATAGAATTGTTATTAGCACTACATGTATGAATGAGACAACATGAAAAGGAATTGAAAATATAATTGTAAATCATAATTTTTTAAATACAACTAGAGTGCCCAACTTCCAATGAAGACCAAACACTTAATAACATTGACTGTAATCTTAAAGGCCTGTTCAGATATGACGGAAACGGCGGGGTTTTTTAAAGGGTATTTTTTGTGTGCAAAATGAGTAACAGTGACGCAACAAAGGATTGTGCTTGGAATGTCTTGCACTCATTCACTTGCGTGTTATCAAATGTGCTTAAAACCCCCCTCAGAAAAACCTGTATTACCACTCAAGCCCCACCTCTGACAATTTACAGGTAGAACAAATGTTAGATCACTGGGAAAAAAAAGCATTATTTGTGAATTGCTTGGCTGTTAAGAGTTATTAGAATACATACATGCAGATGATTTAAGGAATACATGTATGTACTGCAGACTTCTGCTGTATGATAATATTCTGTGAGGTATTATGCACCTTATATTTTTCTTAAAATATACATTTCTAATTGGACTATAAGTGTAGTATAAAATGCATTAACATTTGCAAGACATATTGTAGATGTAAAACACATTATTTATTGGATCATAATCTGTTTATTTCTTGATTTTTCTCCTCTTTCAGGGCGTTTCTCAAATCAAGACACTAGACACCCCCTTCAAGAAGAATTCCTCGTTCAGCAAGCCTATAGCAGAGAGCTTAGATCAGCCACAACCCTACGAACAAGAGAAGCATCCCTTTTTATAACACTTTGATGTAGCCGCTTCTCATTCACCACATCAGTTTACTTGTAAAACTGAGATTTCCAGCTCATAATGGGAGAAAAACACGAAGATATACATGTATTACATTTGACCCCATTGCATTTCATGATCCTGCTTGCAATTTGGCTTGCTAAAATAAGATTTCAAGCTTTCCGTCGGAAAAATGTGGAAATGTATTTTCTGTTTTAACTGGACATATTTACAGCTGATGTAACCACGTAGGATCAGTGTAAAGAGGAGTTGCTTTTGTAGGTGAAATAATCCTGTGTGAGTTGTTTATAATCTGAAAAAATAATTTGATGATGGCAAGAAATTTCTGCTACAGTATAATGAAGACATCCAACTACATGTATGCATTTCTGAATTAGAGTAACATAGGAGGAGATCTACTTTTTAAAATACTTGTTTGTGCCTATTTTTGTCATATAGTCCACAGTTCACCAGGGCCCCATCGTACAAAGAGTTGCGATCGATTCGGATCAGTCGCAACTTTGAGATTGATCTCAACTCCTATCTCTTAAGTACACAGTTGAGATCAATCTCAAGTTGCGATTGATCCAAATCGATCACAACTCTTTGTATGACAGGGCCCAGTTCAAATGTTTTCCAGTACTGTTTGGTTGACCTTTTCTTTGCAACTTTTAGATACTATATAGTGATATTACTCTTGGGTGAAATCTGGTAGATATCATAACTTGTGCATGAACTTGTAATTTTGCTTAGATTTTATCTCTGTCCAAATTATTCTTGTCTGAAAGAAAAGCCATCTTTGGGCCTGAGACTGTGAGCCCCATTGCATGTGTAAAATTTGCAAATGGTTGTATACTTTGTAAATCCAAAATGAAAGTTGAAGGAGTGGAGTGCACATGTAATTATACATTTAACAGTGAAATCTATTTATATTTTTAGTACAGATGTATTACATGTAATCTGGTATTCTATGTCATTGCGAAAATTTTGTAATTATTGAACATGAAAATATGAACTGGGCAATTCCATGATTAAGTGGACATCGCCCTAACTTTATTTTTGCTCTTTCTCAAATTCAGGTCAATTGTAGGGGTTAAAACTCATACAGAAATTGTAAATACAAAGTTTTATTTCTTCGTTTTATTTCTTTATGTATTGTAGACCTTGGGTGGGAGAATATGTTGTTTCAAGATTAGGACTTGAAATGAAATGGATATTTAATTAGCTGCATCAAAAGGTATGAACATTTGCTCAATTGTAATGTTACTAATCATGGAATTGCCCAACTATATATTAACATATAATTCCAGTATTTATCCGTTTTACACAGAATGACAACATTACGGCTCTATATAACGTACATGTAGCAGTCACTGCTGCATGATGCTGACATACCTCTGTAGTGTAAAACAAAATCACAATCGACTCGGTTTTCACTACTGCATATAAATTGTATGTATTGGAAATCACTGACCAAGCTACATCTACCTTGAATAGTTACAAAATGTGTACCATCTTGTAAATATTTTCTTATGATTGTACTTTTTTAAAGCATCTGGATGAAATATATTTTTAGCCTGTTGAATACAGTATTCAACTTGTTATCAATATTATTTTAGCCCCGATAGTTGGAGATAATGCAAAGTATACCAGTTTTATTTGTGAATCTGTACTCTTTGAATACAACTGTTTTATTATTATTTTGAATATATTTGTATAAACTGATTTTGAAAAATTTAGAAATAAAAAGGACATGTAACGTACTAGTAATTTGTGTTTGTATTTCATCACTCCGTACAAATATCAAATATTGAATCAAGTGAATTTACTGTACATGTACTAATTTGTCTTTTTATTAACACTTACTGCATTTCCTTACAATTATCCCATCTGTCATGTCAAGCACTCTATGCTTCTAAATGGGGCTGGAGCGGGGGGGGGGGGGGGGGGCTGGAAAGTCGCAAATCATGAGGTTACGGCGGGTGGCCCAATTCGAGTCACAGTCGGGTAGCTCCGTATATTTTCAAAAAAGAACACGCAATATTACAGCAACATATGGACGGGCGCCGGGACGGGCAAAATATTGAAGAATCGGGATCATCAACTTATTGATCGTCTTGCTTTTCATGCTGAATCACTTGCAGTGATTCTGCCAAACAAAAGCCGAAGTGAGTATTCCAAGAGAAAGGTGCCCCACCCTCACGGAAATTTTATTCGCTGGTCCCAGGTTGTCGTGCAGTTTGGCTGGCAATGCAGAAAAGGCGATTGATTTTGGACCCACAAGATTTGCGACTTTCCACTCCCTTTAAATGCAGGAACTAGTCATATAGTTGCATGAATTTTTCTTCACTGATTTCTACCGTTTCAATTTCTAAATCACTCGGTAAAAGATCACCACAAGTGTCTATTGCTTTCCAATGTGTAATCGCGGAGTTATTGTTCATTTCTAGCAATTTTTCTTTAACTTGTATGCATTCTCCATTGGCGTAAATCCGGGGGGGGGGGGATATGTCCCCCCCCCCCCCACTTTTTCGAGGGGGGATGACATATACAAATATCTCTCCCCCCCCCCCCCCCCCGCCCGCGTCGCTCGCTCGCAAAATAAAACAAATTATTGTGTGTGTGTAGGGGGGGGGGTCTACTCGCGTGAGTAAGGGTGTGTATGTGTATACTTTTTTGGCCGAAATTTCTTACTCACACGCGAAACATTTAGGCAAAAAGTCGATCACCCTTTCCCCCCCCCACCCCCCCCCCCCTCCTCAAAACGGATTTACACCGATGGCATTCTCATTTTGAGCGGATAGCAATGCAAGAAGATTTTCTTATGACATTAATATTCTTACGTAGATTTCCTACTCTCGATGATAAAAATGGAAAAGAAGAAGAAGGAGAAGAAGTAGTAGTAGTACAGTGGAAACTTGGTATAAAGGGCTGGGCTATAAAGAGAGTCCTGATAATTTTGCTGGTCCTGGGCACCGTTGCATAAAACTTACCATGAATGGTAACTCTGCCATCAGTGGTAACAGGGGCGTAACAGGTACCTGTTATCAAGGGGGGGGGGGGGGGCAGAGCCCAAAATTTCCTGGTAACTAGTCTATGTCTAGAATCTGTGGCGTAGCTAGGAGGAGGACGGTACTGCTCCACCGGCGTAAATCCAATATGAGGAGTGGGGGATGAAAAACTTTTTAAACGATTTTTTTCCCTCTCACACACATTTTGATATCTATTTTGCGAGTGAGCGAAGCGAGCGAGCAGAAAATAACCTCTTTTCCGCTTTTGAATCGCATTTTCGAATAAAAATTCTAAAATATGACGAAAGAGCGATGCGAGCGAGCCAAAAATAACCACTTTTCTCAATTCTAATCGCATTTTCGGATGGAAATCCTAAGATATTGACGAGGAGCAAAGCGAGCGAGCCAAAAATAACCACTTTTTTTGTTTTCAATAGCATTTTCAAATGGAAATTCTAAAATATGATGGTTGTTTATGATAGACATTCAGAATTTTTACTAACTGATTAATTAAAATATATTTTCTTCCTTAAAAAGTGTGGCTGCATGGGGGGGGGGAATTTGTACACACCAGCCCCCCTCTCCCCAAGTGGGGATGATAGATCCCCCACCCCCCCCCCCCCCCCACCCCCCGGAATTTACGCCAACGTAGTGCTCCCTAGAGGGGAGGGTGCATGGAAGCGGAAGCTCCGACGTTTCTTTGAATTGTTAGTTGTCGGTAAACCGCAGAAGATAGGCGCCGGTCTCCGGTCTATCTTCTGCGGCGTAACTAGGATTTCATTTTAGGAGGACGGTAGTGCTCCCTAGGGGGGAAGGTGCAGGGAGGGGGAGTTTCTCTCCTCCCGCGCAAAACGCGGAAGCTCCGACGTTTTTTGGCTGTCAGTTCCCGCTCTTTTTACGCTCTCTGCCTGTTATCGGGGGGGGGGGGCATACGCATAGCCAAAAATTTCCCGGTAATTAAGTCTAGAATCAGTGGTGTAGCTAGGATTTCCTTTTAGGAGGACGATAGTGCAAAGCGCACTCCCTAGGCATGCTAGGGGGAGGGTGCAGGGATGGTGATTTTCCCCTCCCGCGCGAAGCACGGAAGCTTTGACGTTTCTTTGAATTGTTCGTTGTCTGTTCCCGGTCTCTTACATTCTCTGCCTGTTATCGGGGGGGGGGGGGGGCAGAGCCGAAAATTTCCGGTAACTAAGTCTAGAAATAGAATATGCGGAGGTGAGCCCGCAGCGCGAGTTGCTTGTTGCGAAGCCTTTAGCGGGTGGGTCCTAGGGTTCTGGCTTAGGGCCCCTGATGGGGGTCTACAGGGAAAGCCACTGCGGGGGTCCAAGGAGTGGAGCACCCGGAAACTCCGGTGTTTTGGAACTAAATTTTCCCTCCTTTCTTTTCTTTCCCTTTGCTTTCTTTTTTCCCCCTTTCCCTCTTTTCCCTCTCTCTCTTCTTTTTGCCCTTTCTCCTTTTTTTTTCTTTCCCGTTCTCCTTCTTCCTTTCCCTTTCTCCTTCTTTCTTTCCCTTTCTCCTTCTTTCTTTTCCTTTCTTCTTCTTTCTTTTCCTTCTTTCTTCTTCCTTTCCCTTTCTCCCTTCCTTTTTCTTCCTTTCCCTCCTTTTCATTTTTCCCCGGTGGTTTGGTGGATTTTCCCGCTGAAATCCTTCAGGGGGCACTCTGCCCCCCCCCCGGCTGTTACGCCACTGAGTGATAACTACCATGGTAACAGTGCTCAACAGCCAATCAAATTCAAGGTTTAAATGGAAGTTACCATTAATGGCAAAATTACCATCAATGGTAAGTTTTATGCAACGGGGCCCAGGTCCTTTATCTTCTTTGGGTTTTTTTTTTTCTTTTTTTCTTTTTTTTTTGATATATACGGTCAAACTTGCCGAAGTCGACTCTACCATATCTACTTGGACTTATGACTTCAGCTTAGACAAAATTCAAGTTACATGACTGAAAAAACCCAACAAAACAATAGATAGTTAAAGAAAGGGGTGTTGTGAATGCCTTCGACTTATGCAACGTTTCAACTCATGCAATGATGACATTAACTGTATAAAGAAACAATTTTCACTGTCCCAAGGTCCTTGGTATAATGAGTTTCCATTGTAGTAGTAGTAGTAGTAGTAGCAGTAGTAGTAGTAGTAGTAGTAGTAGTAGTAGTAGTAGTAGTAGTAGTAGTAGTAGTAGTAGTAGTAGTAGTAGCAGCAGTAGTAGTAGGAGGAGGAGGAGGAGGAGGAGGAGGAGGAGGAGGAGGAGTGGTAGTAGCAGTAATAGCAGTAGTAGTAGTAGCAGTAGTAGCAGTAGCAGTAGTAGTAGTAGCAGTAGCAGTAGTAGCAGTAGTAGTAGTAGCAGCAGTAGTAGTAGTAGCAGCAGCAGTAGTAGTAGTAGTAGCAGTAGTAATAGTAGCAGCAATAGTAGTAGTAGCAGTAGTAGTAGTAGTAGTAGTAGCAGCAGCAGCAGCAGCAGCAGCAGCAGTAGTAGTAGCAGCAGTAGTAGTAGTAGCAGTAGTAGCAGTAGCAGTAGTAGCAGTAGTAAGCAGTAGTAGCAGTAGTAGCAGTAGTAGCAGTAGTAGCAGTAGTAGCAGTAGTAGTAGCAGTAGTAGTAGTAGTAGCAGCAGCAGCAGTAGTAGTAGCAGCAGCAGCAGCAGCAGCAGCAGCAGCAGCAGCAGCAGTAGTAGTAGTAGTAGTAGTAGTAGTAGTAGTAGTAGTAGTAGTAGCAGCAGCAGTAGTAGCAGTAGCAGCAGTAGTAGTAGTAGTAGCAGTAGTAGCAGTAGTAGCAGTAATAGTAGTAGTAGTAGTAGTAGTAGTAGTAGTAGTAGTAGTAGTAGTAGTAGTAGTAGTAGTAGTAGTAGTAGCAGTAGTAGCAGTAGTAGTAGCAGTAGTAGTAGTAGTAACAGTAGTAGTAGTAGTAGCAGTAGTAGCAGTAGTAGCAGTAGTAGCAGCAGTAGCAGCAGTAGTAGCAGTAGTAGCAGTAGTAGTAGCAGTAGTAGTAGTAGCAGTAGTAGTAGTAGTAGTAGTAGTAGTAGTAGTAGTAGTAGTAGTAGTAGTAGTAGTAGTAGTAGTAGTAGTAGTAGTAGTAGTAGTAGTAGCAGTAGTAGTAGTAGTAGTAGTACAGTAGTGGAGGAGGAAAATGAAGAGGAGGGGGGGGGGGGGAGAAAACTCTGTAAGTGCTGAGGTTACAAACTTTTTATACGGAGAAACGGCAACGGTGAAAGAACCCCAATTCTTCTGTTAAATTCATGTTCAAATGTAACATTCATGTTCAAATGTAACATTATTCTCGTTATTTCGGTTGCTATCATCAATAATGCATGCGTCCATAGTCACCGCAGTAAACCAGTAAACCAATAAAACCCTTCTTGTGATTCCCGTTTTGTTGTTTTTGAGTGTGTTAGTGTAATTTTATCCGCACTCTCGATTTCATTGCTTGATTCCCAGGATTGTTGCAAAGGAAATGTTTTCTTTCTTTTTTTGTGTGCTCTCACGACTGAAGAAGTTAAAAGCCTCCTAAAACTCAGACTCTGTCTGCGCTTTGAAGAAATAATCAAAGGAAACAGGATTACCACTTTGTTTTCGCTAGCTTTCATCATTTTGGTTCCCTTTCCCTGATATTGTGTAGCTGCCAAACCATTCGGTTGCTTTTATGAGGATTTTCACCTTTTTCTGTCTGTGTAAAAGATTATTCTTTTCCATTACCCTTCTGACAAATAGATTTTTTTTGTCAGGAAAAACAAAGGACATGATTTCTTGCCTATCAGTCTTAGGCAATCAGATCTATTTTTCAAGGTAATGTATATATTTTAATGTTTTCTTTTTCATAACGATTTATGTTTCTCGGAAAAGAACGCCGGATATCCACCGTAATCTATCCCCGCCTTTTCCCATATCCATCATACATCAGCACACAATTCATAACGGAAATATAATGACATCTAAACATCTTTTGCATTATGTTGGATATTATATCGCTTCGAAATCTCCATTTATCTCTTCCTAAATTCTTTGAAATCGATTAAAGGATATTTTCTATGATTTGTTTTCATATACATTTGCACATCCATCATTTTTTCTGTACATCCAACGATCTTTTTTGTTATTACTATAGCTTATAATGGCATTTTATTGGTATTCTCAAGAATTATTTTTGTTCTGCTTCAACTTTTCCAAAAACAATTCCAGGAAGATCATTATTATCTGTTTCTATGCATGTAAGTTTTTCACCTTCATCTTTTTGGTGATTCCTTATATTTCACTGATGCGAAATAAAAAATGAAAGGGGAAAAAGAAAAAAAAAACAACAACAAAAAAGTCCTTTATCTATTCATCTTCAAACGATTTCATCTTTCTCTTTCACTCATCCCCTCTCTCTCTCTCTCTCTCTCTCATTTTCTCTCTTTCTCTCTTTCTCTCCCCATCCCATTACTTATTTCCCCTCTTTCTATCTCGAACGATTTCCCTCCTAATCTCTTTCCACATCTCTTTCTATTTCGAATCTCCCCCTCCTCTCCTTTCACTCACCCCCCCCTCTCTCTCTCTCTCTCTCTCTCTCTCTCCCTCTCCATTTTTTTTTTTTCAATTAATGATGCCTGTAAAATTTAGAGAGTTATAATTATGGTCTGACTGGTAAAGACAGAGGAAGACAAAGAGTAGCAAATACAAGAGTGAAATTTATTTTAAAGTGGTTTTTTTTTCATCACAGTGTTTTACTGATAATTGTGCAAAAGTCTTAAAAGACCAGGCATTTTATATCGGATCTCGCGCTCTATTTCGCCTTCTTTTCTATAGCTAATATTTTGCTCAATGCAAACCTAATATCCTTAATACTTTTTTTTTCTGAATAAGAATAATTAATTTGATATATATATCTACGCCACCTTTTTGTGCATTCATGCATTATCCTTAAACTATACAGATCCACACATACACATACACCCTAAATGCAACACTAGCAGCACCTTTTTGGTAGCAATCTTGCACCCTACATGAAAAAGGTGCAAAGATGCACCCTTTCGTACTTGTTTGCACCCGAAAATGCCCGCCTGCACCCTTAAAGGTGCATAAATTTTTGCATTCAAAAGGGTGCAAATTTGCACCTTTCCTAAAGGGTACAACTGTGCACCCTTAAAGGTGCAGAATGCTTCTTTGGGTGCAAGTTGTACACACTAAGAAAAAAAGGTGCAATTTTGCATCCTTCAAATGCAACACTGGGGGCTCCTTTTTGGGTGCAACTTTGCACCCTAAGAAGCCCTTTGCACCTTTAACAGTCAGGGAAACTCTCGACTTCCCGGGAGAGGCCATAATCCCCGAAAGTAGACTTATTACGTGGCACTGCGTAATCGCCGATGATCCCTCCGCTGAGCGAGACTGTACAAATTAAATGGTCCGTGTGATATACCGTTGAAAAAAAAAATCATACAAAATAACCAACATGGCAGAGGATTTTGTTACCTCGAGAAATTTAATTTTCTTTCACATATTTGCGTATAAAGATGATACACCATGTTGGTTATTTTATATGATTTTGTTTCAACGGTATACACACACGGACCATTCACTTTGTACAGTCTCGCTCAGGAGCGATTACGCAATGCCACGTAATAAGTCCTCTTTCCGAGATTAACGGCCTCTCCCGGGAAGTGGGGGGTTTCCCCGGACTCTTTAAAGGAAAATTCAACCCAGACATCAGTGTGCTTCCAGTGAATGAAGAAGACCAAGAAGAGTACATAGTGAAAGTTTGAGCAAAATCAGACAATCTGTTCAAGAGTTATGAACTTTGAAAGTTTAATTAAATCCTTATTATGGAGATCTTTAAATTGGCAACTTTGCCAGCATCTGTGATGTCATCGTGGACAACTCTCCATTCATTTTGTACATATTTTCTCCATTTTTAAGAAAAACAGAAATTCGTTTGATTTATTGTTTGAGTATGACATGGCTACATCAATTCTACAAACATTTTGGGAAGAATTGTGTTGATTCCTGACATGAAATTTCATTTAAATCATTTGGGGGGGGGGGAATTTATGCATACTAAGAATGGAGAGTTGTCCACGATGACATCACAGATGCTGGTAAAGTTGCCAACTCAAGGATCCCCAAAATAGTGATTACCTAAGCTTTCAAAATTCATAACTCTTGAAAAGATTGTCCGATTTTGCTCAAATTTTCACCGTTTCCTCTTCTTAGTCATCTCCATTCACCAAGAGCACACTGATGCCTGGGTTCCATTCTCCTTTAAGGGTGCAGTTAGCTATATTTTGCACCTTAAAGGGTGCGAGTTGTATCCTTTTAGGGAAGGTGCAAATTTGCACCTTTTTGAACGCAAAAAGCATTTCCGGGTGCAAACAAGAACAAGAACATTTTTGCCGGGATTTTTGCACCTTTTTCATGTAGGGTGCAAGATTGCACCCAAAAAGATGCTGCCAGTGTTGCATTTATGGTGCAAACTTGAACCTTTTTTTCTTAGTGTGTACCCATAAAGGAGCTCCCAGTGTTGTATTTGAAGGGTGCAAAATTGAACCTTTTTTTTCTTAGTGTGTACCCACGAAGTTATTATATTTCCTACAAATTTCAAAGTTGCTTTTTAAAATATCTACGAAGCCTACCTAAAATCACTCTTTCAAGGTTTAAGAAAGTTTCGATCTTCACATAAGAAGAATCATCTCAAATAAACACTGAATAAACAAACAACAAACAAACAAACAAACAAACAAAATATCTCTCTCACTTTAGAAATCCATGGTTACTCAAATTTGGCTCTGGCCTGCTGGCTGTAGACACACGGTGCAAAAAAGTGAACGTCCTTATAATTCGTTTAGACTCCACTTTATATGCTCTCTTGAGAAGTCATCACTTGTTTTGTAGGACGTTCTATCATTTTGGCGACCTATACTTTCAACAAGTGTCTCGGTCATCTCGGTATCGCTGTACACTCTTAGAAATAAGGGTGCTGATTAGAAACTTTTTTTTTTTTGCCCCACATTTGGAACCTTTAAAGAACCATTAATAGCCTAGAAACTTATTAAGGTTCTTTAAATGGTTTTTAAGGGGTCTTTAGAACCAATATTGGTTGTACAAGGAATCTTTTGGGGTTCTTGAAAATGTAAAGAACCCTTTGTAGATTCTGAACCCCTTTTTCTCTAGGTTCTAAATACGGGACAAAAAAGTTCTAATCGGTACATTTTTCTAAGAGTGTAACTTCGATTTAAGGCGATTTAGAACGATTATTTTCTCGAAGTATAGTATTGCAATGATTTTAGTCATGAAGTTTCTATCGCTCTATACTTCACATGGACTGGCGTTTAACAACTTCATTTTGTGTATGAAACACAAAATATTCACTAATCATTGTAACCCTCGAAGTAAGGATTACTATGAATAATAGAGTCTTTATAAAAGTCTGTTGTACAGATGAAAGAGTTGGTAATAAGAAAAATATATGCATTTCCTTGAAATTGACTGTATATAACCCTACTCTTCAGAACTTTTGTTTCAGTAGTTTGGGAAGTGTAACTTTTGTAACTATACCAAATAATGATTCATCAGTTACGTGCTCAAAATATTATGACCCCGTCTATCTGTAAGAGGACAAAATCAGTATGCACTACCTCTGTATCATTCTCATCCTAATTAACGGCGGATTCCAAACGAATATTGCCTTTCAGTAACTAGCGCAGTGATGCAGCATCTCGGTCTGTAGTAGCTTTATGCAGTTACGTGCTTATTTGACAGTTTACCAATTCGTTTATCTAAGCCACATTAGATCCCTTGAGGCTGTCTGGTTTTGAAGATACACTAAAGCAAAGACTAAAGAACAGACATTAATCTAATTTCAAATCAGTTTGTAGACAGCTATTGCATTCCATGAACTATATTTGTCCCGCACCATACTCGTCATGTTAGGCTTTTTAAAAAGCCTATTCCCCTAAAATCAGTAAGAGTTATTTCATTTCATTGATTTCATTTATTTAATATGTCCATAAAGGATCATTTTTAATATATATTTACATGTACAATCTTGCTTCACAACAATTTTACAACATAACTACAATTGACAATCATATCAAATACAAGTCATGTAAATTTTATTCTTTTCGCCATGGTCTCATACTTCATGTTTGCCTGAATTTTGTTCAATCTCGTTTCTCACGGTCTTGTTCCTATATAGTATGCACTCATTATGATCAAGATGATACAACGGTATACGTC
>CM057156.1:30202194-30221241 GCA_029962745.1 Echinometra lucunter | reverse complement strand
TATTCAGATATTTCTCTTATGTCAGTTGTTTGAAATTTGGATTTCAAACTTTGGTCAAATCACCTTTATTATAAGAACCTTTCGCATTTTGAATATACCCTGTGAATCTGAAGGCATTTACACTATAATTTAACTTTAAAAGAATGGACATGTTTGATAATGTTCCTGGATTCCATGAACAATGCCTATCTCTTCCATTATACTCGTTAGGTTGGGCCTATATCTTGAGACTTTTGAAAAAAATTATGATCCCCTAAAATCAATTCAACGGCTTTTGGGATATATGAGTTTTGTCCTTTTCTTTTGAAATTAGATTACTGGCAGTGGTCAAATAGCTTTATAAAATTGTCGTATCTTAAAGATGGAATATAAGAGCAATATAATAGAAAGCACCGGTTCTCATGCCATTTTACAATAATCGAATTTGGAAAAGGCAATTGTATTCCATGAAATACCTTTCAAGTCGACAGTCGTACTCCTTATGGAACTTCTAACATTCTCTTATCCCTTTCCCCTGAAATCAATTTCACGGCACTCGAGGAATTCGTCCTGCTTTTAGTTTTTTCACTTGTTTCATAATCAGATTGTGTATAAAGTGGTCAAAGCTCCTTCAAAACAACAATTTAATACAATGATAGATTCGTCACGACTATTATTTTGCCTATTGCAAATCGCCAGAGAATTAAAACAAAGCTTTATCCTAGCGGCTAAAAACACAAAAAATCCCATGTGATTCTCCGAGTTAAAACGCCTCAGGGAACTGACAATGGACATCAAGAAAGTGTGACTGTGGGGGGGGGGGGTAGGAAGGGGGGTATATTCTTCTTCTTCTTCTTTCCGAAAGTACGTTATGACTGGTTATGATAATACTAAAGCATTCACTAATCGGATTTTAAGATAAGGCCTCATTTTAAAAAAAAAAAAAATGAAAATGAAATAAAATGGAAAGTTTGCCTCATCAGTATAAACGGATTACTCTGAAATATATTTTGATGGAACACTAGGAGTAATTCAGATGGGATTGCACTAGATCTGTAAAATGTCACAACTGGCAGATCAGATGGCAAACTAATACACAAGTCTTTACCCCCAAATTTAAAAGCATAACGGTCTTTTCTTTAACGTGTTTTCAAAGGAACTTTGTTGATACTCATGACGTTAATATCTTACAATAGTTATGATGATAATAATATTATGGATTTATGTCTCCTAATACATCTCCAATGTCTCTAGCACTTAACAAAGATATTAGTACCCCAGTTATCGGATTCAGGCTTGCCTTCATACAATGTATGCACCTTTTCACTCCCTGGGGAGCATTCCAACCAAGGCGTCTTTTGCAGGCGCTCACAATGCTAAACAATTAACCACAATGACTTTCACATCCTCCCAGGTACCCACTTAACACCTGGCCGGTCGTGGGTTCGAACCCACGACCTTCATATCTCCAGTCAAGTCGTCAAACCACTCGATCACGACACCTCTACCCATAACTCATTATCTAGTTCATTATTTAGACTTATATAGATTAGGCACATTTTTGTCTAAATTTCTTATTTCTCATTTCTCATATCTTGAGGAATAAAATAGTTACAGTGTTACGGTTTCTACCTACAACTAGTTGAAACCAACCACCGTGGTATGCAAGTTTAACTAGCTCGCTCTCTCTCTCTCTCTCTCTCTCTCTCTCTCTCTCTCTCTCTCTCTCCACACCTTTAAAGATAACGTTGACAGACGACATGCAATTTAGCCTCGCAGTTTTCTAAAGTGACCTTCTCTGTTTGGTAGCTCAGAGCAGCACAGTCAGCATGGTCAGAGGTCCCGTGTTTCCCCCAATCTGCACGGATATTGAAAAAAAAAAATCTAGTATGTCATCAAGGATCAATAATCACTTATCAATCATTTTCATCTAAAAAGAAGCTTAATGTATGATTATCATGGATCGGTTTCTTTATAAATGAATACAAATTAATAAAAACACATTTTGTTTCTGCAAGATGCTTTTCAACAAGCCGAAAATATATAGATCTTTCCCCATTTTTTTTCATTAAAAAAAATCCCATCACCAAAATTAACAAAAAAAAGATTTACTCACTGTCATCTTTGATGGTTTTGTTTCTGTCGTCAACGCACTTCCAAGTGTTGCTTACATCTCCATGTTGATGGTATATGCAGTCTACCCACGCCCCACTAAACCACGCATACCACGAACTACTGCTACTCTGAAAGAACTCGGTATACAGCATTATGAAAAAGTCTTCCAGCTCTCGTTCGGTATCGATGGTGAGCAGAGACGTGTACTTGATCTGTTCGTCTTCATCCGACGTAGGACATCACTGTACCGTGACAGTATTGATAAGCCTCCTTCCAGGACATAGTCACGTCTCGCTGCTCTATCCAATAGCACTTCGACACATACCTTACCCAACCAAGTGGGCATTCACCTGGTTTAAATAGTTAAAATGGTTAAATGGTTTGTTATTTCACCTGACTGCTAAGAAAGCATGTGTATGCTTGTAAGTAAGCAGCCAGCTTTAACGGCTTTAAGTCCCCTCCGAAGGACTTGGTAATGAGGATTAATACCTTACCAAAGGGCATGAGCGCATCCGCTTGGTTTCGAACCCGGGTACTCCCGGTTACGAGACCACTGCTCTACCACTGAGCCACAGCGCCTCCTCTTGTATAGCCAGAGTTAATTTTTTAATAGAACAAACAAAGGTGGAAAAGATCAAAATAGCTAGAGTTATGCCTCAGTCACATAATTGGGGTGTTGCAAGAAAGTTGCAATTAATTGCAAATAATTGCTAATTTTGAAACAACCATTCTGATTGGCTCAGGGTCTGCCCTTTTAAGAAGACATGCATGCAACAATGATTTTGATTGGCCAGTGACAATCAGTTGCAACTTGCAATCGATTGCAACTTTCTTGCAACACCCATTAGAGTCACTTACGTTGAGTTACGTCCGTCGCCTCCGTCCATTTTGCATGCATTTGTATACAGCATAATTTTTCACAATTTGACGCAGCGCCGGACGCCGAGCACTATGTGACTGGGCCATTACGAGGAGACACAAAAGCCCCCAAACGAGTGTCATTTAATTTAGGCTGGAGGATTGCTTCGACTTCGGCTTGGGGGGGGGGGGGGGGGGAGGAGGACAGGGATCAATGGAAACCTGTAGATCAAAATCAATAAAAAAAAATTGATGATAACGTAGATGAAAACAGAAGGGTACTATATGCAAGACGAGATATAATCATAAGTTCAGCCGGTGATGGTGAGACCGGGGGGGGGGGGGAGCAACTTAAAAAGTAACTCTGCATGGCAGACCTCTCAATAATTTTGTTGGCATACCTTTTAAATACTGCTCTTTTGATTTCTCTGCATTTCCTAAACCAGCCTATCATGCATTTACTACATGTGGCTCGAGAAAAGAAAACGTTTGTTCGGAGGAATTCGAAACGTACGTATCTCGACTAGAAATCATATACAAATAATAATGAACTACTGTTTGAATGTACTATGGTATTCACCCAGGCAAGGCAGATATGATTCGTTTGTTCGTCAACATTTTTATCTAAAAATATAACAAACGTAGCATCGATTCCACATGTGGTGTGCATGGGCATTAGTTCGCGTGTGTTGTATCGTAGTTGAGTGTGCATAGTCGAGGTGTCGTAGTCGAGTGGTGTAAGGCACTTGATTGGAGAGGCGAGAATCGGGGGTTCGATCCTCGTTGCGGCCCTATGCCCCTGAGCAAGGCGCATTTTATTTCCATTGGTCCTTTATCGTACATTGAATACATTATCCCGCTATATGCATACTGATACTAACGTGCGCATGTGTGTTTCTTAGAATAAAAAAAAAGTTGTATGGGGGGTACACAAAGATTATAGTTCATCTCAAATAGTTAAATCATTGAAGAAGAATCGTAATTATATGTAATATATTCAGAAAAAAAAAAAGAATATTTCTTTTTTCGCACGTACAAGAAGTGGGACGTCAAACCCGATAATTACCTAATGCGAAGATACAGAATATTATATTAGATTGTGCGAGATAAAAGGGGAAAAGTCACAACTCTACCTGACGCTTCCTCCGTTGTCATGGTAGCATTAGCGAGATTCTGAGCAGACGACACGTTTCCCGCGCTACTCAGATTTAGGGTCATCTCATAAGTGGAGTTGATAGCAGTTGCCATGGTTACACTTATGTTTCCTGTACTTTTTGAAATACTTGATGGTGATGTTGGTATCGGAGTGGTCAATTTCATTTCCTCTGTCATGTTGACATCCATTTCTATTTTTTGAAAATGATAAGACTAAAGTTAATCATTGGACAAGAAACATCTGTCTTTGTAGAAAAAATTCTTGAAAACTAGTGAAAAGATTTTTTGGAGGTCAACTGAAAACATAGATGCTTTACCAAATGACAGGAAATTTAGCGTGAACTTTTATGTTCGATTCTAAAGAGAAAATTTTGAAACGACAGTAGAGAACCATTTTTTTAAGGAAAAAAAAAGATGAATTCCATCAATTATTTAGAACACGTAGGCCAAGTTATTTCAAGAAAGAAAGAATTAGAGAGGGAGAGACAGAGAGAGACAGAGGAGAGCTGAGCCAGGGTACTACTGAAGCACCTTGAGCAACTTAATGTTGCTAGGTTGATTATAAGTAATATGAAAATATCCAATAAGCCTACAAGTTCATTTTAACTACCAAATATCATATTATACCTTCTTCTGTGTCGGTCCTCACTGGAGCCTGGTCAGCATTTGGACTATTTGAAGTCGGCCCTGAATTAGGAGTAGTCAGTTCAGTCTCATCTGTTGGTGTGATGATTTCACAGTTGGTTCCTTTTCGACCGTGTGGACAATGACACTTACAACCCCAAGGTGTCTCCTCGCACCATCCTGATACACAGGGGTTGCTCAAACAATCTGAAAAGATAAAAATAAATTTTTAAAATCAATTTCAATAAATCTGACCACTTTCTGAAATTGATTGACGTCCAAAAACAATTTGCCACCTTTTCATATTTGAGTGAATGTCGACTGCTTCAGCTTCAACAGGAGGCCTAATACTAAACTTAGCTGTACTACGACTTCACACTTTACATTAAATTCTATCCTGATTTATGATCCTGGAACTCCAACTGGGGATTTTCATTTTCATTTACTTTTTCTGTTCCTTTATTAATCATCATTTTCAGTATCTGTCGACGTAAATTTTGATGTCCATTGTAATAATATTCAATGTTCTAATGTCTTGTAAATCACTGTAATTTTCGCCTTGTACTGTCCAGTTAATACAGGCAGTTTATAGGCTCATTGTTTTTACATGCTTTTAACTGAATTATTTTCAATAAATGAAGTATGTGATTTAAAAAAAAACTATTCATCCATCAAGCTGAAAAGGTAATACAGTAATTTCCCCCATATGGAATAAAAATTTCTATGCCTAGGAAAACATGTTTCTGCCAATCATGAATCAACAAGACTTACATATCAAAGTTTAACTGGTTAATTCTTGTTGAGCACATTGCTGCCCAGTGTTCTCAACAACACAGCAGGAACTCGGTATAAGCAAGTAAGTGAGTTTTCTTTTTTCAGTGGTGCAGTTATAGCTTTTGCAATCCGGTTATATGTGACTCGTCACAACAAAATCAGACAGAAGTCGCGCGAAGAGAAGTCGAGAAAATGGGCAAAATAGTAAAAAACTACAAAATTTTTGAAATTTTGTTTCCTTTATTTTCGGGATCTTCCATGTTTCAAGTATGCTCTGTAAAAAAAAAAATCTAGCGAAAACAATAAAGGAAAAAGAGTCGAAAAAGCAATTTTTCTGCGAGTGTTTTTTTTCGGTCGGTCAGATCTTTTTCGGACACATGAGCGAGATCCAAAGATCAAATTTGGCTCCGCGCTAAGCTCCGCCCCCTAGCGACACACGCCTTCGGTAATTGGCCATTCATAGTCACGTGATTTCAGAAAAGAATGACGCAATGTGTGTGGTTTTTGAAAAGCGAAAACGCGATTTAGGAAAGAAAAAAAAAAAGAAGGAAAACCTGAACGGTTGGGATTTCTATTATTTTGACGGAGATAACAAAGATGTGTCTCGTCGTGTGTTGTTACTTTTTAAAATGGAAACTTTTATAGAATTTTTGAACAGTGATGAAAAATAAAAGTAATTTTTTTCTGAAAAGGGGTAAATGATTAAACGGAAAGAAGTACAACTCGCATACATGCCCTCCTAAACTATGAGAGTTGAGAAAATGGACAAACCTTAATTAAGACATGTAATCCGTTTTATTTAAATTTGAATTTTAACATGATACCAGATTGAAATGAAAGAAAAAGAGAGAGAGAAAGGGGGAGATAGAAAGAGAGAGAGAGAGAGGGGGGGGGGGGGGAAGAAAGAGAAATTACCAAAGGAGGGGAGGGGGCAGTCTATGTAAAATAATGTCCATGATTACTGTTGCGTGATTTTAGACCGAAGTCAAACTAATAAGACAAAGTCTTGGTTGTGGTTTGGTAAAGGGGAAGTTAACGGAATAGACTAAAGAAAAGAAAGAAAGAAAAGAAAAAAAAAAAACTCGTCAAAATTACTTCGGTATTTAGGTTTTGGCATGGTTGGTAAGGGCTCTCTTGAACATTTGCAAATCCCCCGGAAAGTGTAAAATAAAATGGATGACAGTATTGAACAAGGAATCCATGGGCAAGGGTGTGTGTGGGTCGGGATGGGGCCTGGCCGGGAGGAAGATAAGTAAACGCGTGGATAAAAGAGTCAAACACTTAGGAAGGAAAGAAGTTTTCAAAAACCTTGAGTGTTTTATGATGTATAAAAGCTATTAACACGAGGACAAAGAAAGACAACCAAAAAGACCTACCCCCGGGACCTACCCCTCCTCTCCCCCTCCCGGGCTTTAGAAAGACAGAACAAAGCTATAGACCAATTTCACCTCCGGTTTATGTATTTGGCCCTCTATCGGCGACGCCATTGCTGCGGTGGGCAAGCGCGCTGACCAACATTGGCTCTGTGTACAAAATGAATGTAAGATATGAGATATGCCCCGATATTGTTCCATTTACTTTATTCTAGATCAATTAAAAAAAAAAAAAAGCATGGAGACATGGGTAGATGAGGTAAGACAATGGTCATATCTAACGGATGAAGATATGATGTATTTTTGTACTTTCGATGGTTTTTCGCTTAGTTTTGTCAGAAAAGTTCGATTGCAGCATAGAAACCGTAGTAAACGGTAGCCCTAAATTTTACCCTGTTTACAAAGTCATATTTTCACTCATTAAATTTTACGCCAAAGTACATAATTATAATGTTTCTTGACATCAAAGTCCTTTCTGTTGATGTTTTTACCCACTGGCGAAAAATTCCTTCACATTGCTTACGGAAACCTGTGTAGGGAGTACGGCTTCTCACACAAACAGGCTTCATGAGTCAAAAGCGAGTGAATTTCGCACTCAGTTAGCTTCCAATTTTAAAACTTTCTCCAATTCTTGTGGCATTTGAGCACCGCACAGCTGCGACCTGAACTTCCCTGATAATTTGTCATTGCAAATATTAAAATAAATCTGCATATACTGGTCAAAATAGACAAAAAATCGAACGAATGTACATAACGCGCTATTGACTTGTGTACTTTAAAAGTTGGAGCGCCCACCGCAGTATGTCGAACTGTGTCGAACAGTCTGCTGCCCTCTTGCGTTGTGAAATTGGTCTATAGCTTTCAGCGATTCTAATCAAAGCCGTGCCTTTATACGTCCACAAACGGCAGCGAATTCTATAGTAAGGGTGGGGTGGGATGGGGATAATAGATCTAGGGTGACCTTTAAAAGAAAGTAAGGAAAAACGTTTTCAAAAGGCGGTTGACTTTATGGATTAAATTTTATTGAAAGTTGAAATGAAGATGGGTATAGTGAAAATAACCATTATTCTGTTCATGATTATGCTCTTTTCACTTCGCATCAGTGTCTAAAAAAAACAGATAGCACGTTCAAGAAAAAAAAAAAGATTGATTTAAAACGCTACAAAGTTGGTTGTCAGTGAACACGAGTATTTGCTTTAGAAGAGAGAAAAAGCTAAAACTAAAAGCAATAATTTCATCAAAGCTTCCAATTTCACAAACCGGCTGCGACTTTTATCGCTGTTTTTGAAAGGTAGCTTGAAAGAAAGAAAAGGACCTGGGACAGCAAGGAGATGATTATTAGGAAGGAGAACATAGACTTGTATAGCCATGTCAATTTTTTTTTCATGGTTAATATTATAGCCATTTTTCATAAGTGGAGAAAAGAAGTGATTTTTTGTTGATGTTGAATTAAGGGGGCACTCTTGCCAAATTCGGGTAAATAAACGTTGTCATGGTTGTGAAGATAAATTTCCGTCGATTAATACTCAAACTCGTTTTCGTCATTATCACTTGTTACAGATAGCTTGAAGTAACGATGGAGTTTAAGAGAGAGAGAGAGAGAGAGAGAGAG
Organism: Echinometra lucunter; assembly: GCA_029962745.1. NCBI lineage: Eukaryota > Metazoa > Echinodermata > Echinoidea > Camarodonta > Echinometridae > Echinometra > Echinometra lucunter. The sequence continues at coordinate 30,212,751 of CM057156.1, read as the reverse complement.
AGAAAGGGAGAGAAAAGAAAAAGGAGAATTTGATCTGATTTGATTTGATTTATTCCCCGTTTGTACAGTAAACATGTAAACACAAATATATGAATTCAGTAATCTGGTAATTACATATACATAATGAGACAACATTGTAAAAGAAAGAATAGAAATACTGAGGAACTGAACGAAAAAAAGTTGACCTGACTGAAACAAAAGTAAAACGGGGAAGCATGTTAAGAAAGTAAAGCTTGTATATAGGTGTAAGCCCCTGAAACTTATAGTTGTGTGCATACGGTCAAGAGGGGAAAAAACACACAGAAGTTAGACGTTAACAGCATAATCAAGAACATTAAAGTAACGGAGAGGAGTGAAGGTGCATAAGAGGGTCGGGAGCAGTAGGGTTTGGGCACGAGTTGCTGATTATTATTGGCTGAGTAAATATTTCTTAAGTTTATGTTTAAAAGTGTTAAGACTCATGTGTAAGGAATTCCAGTAAGTGGGTCCGGAGAAAACAAACGGGTTTTGATCGAAGAATTATGTTGTTGTAGGAAAATCATGTATAGGGTTATTTTTACGAAACATAATTTATAACCTATGGCGGGAAGGTAGCCTTCTTTTTTCAATTTTTTTTTAGTTTATACATAAATTGGTCAAGTTGGAAAAATGGATATCCTTTACCTTGAGCACATTATTTAAAAAAAAATATATAGTGTTTGTAAAAGGTGAAGTGTGCGTGCATGAAAGTACTTTTCTTCTGTAGAAGAAGTATTCTACTTAATCGTGTTTCTATTGCACTGCCTCATATCCATATGCCATAGCAAAATCAAGATATAGTATAAAATGAGCAGGGTAGAAGAAGGAAGAAAGAATGGGTTTGTTAATAATCCCGATGTTTCGTGAGATATTTTTTAACATGATGTCGATGTGTGGTTTCCATGGTAAGTCATTATCAGTAAAATACCCCAAGAATTTGGTTGTAGAAACCATTTGAAGAACAGTATCATTACGAAAAAGCGTTATCAGGAAGGCAGGTAATTCTGTTGCTGAGTAAGAAAAAGAAGAAGAAGAAGAAGAAGAAGAAGAAGAAGAAGAAGAAGAAGAAGAAGAAGAAGAAGAAGAAGAAGCAGCGAAGAAGAAGAATGTGTTTTGGTGTATTGGGCGTCTCATAAGTTTGGTGAAAATGTTTATTGTGGAGAAGAATTGTGGCGGTGGTTCGTTAAATAATGACGCTTTCGGTTATAAACTTTAGCAAAAAAATTTTAACAGTCATTGAAAAGAAAAGTATTTTTCTGGAAAGAGTTTAATGACTCATGTTAATTAGAGTGGAGAAAAATGGACGACCCTTGATTAACCCTTTGAGTGCGAGCCCTCGCGGAGCGGTTGTTCCCCCTGTGACGGAGCGATTTTGGTTACATTGCCCGCATTGGGAAATTTGGCGGTGCTCTCTACTTAGATCGCCTATTGCACTTTACACGGTCATTTTCGTGATTTTTAGTGAATGTAAACCTGAAAGGCCAGACTTTTCTCTTCCTAAAAATGTAAGTTTTGTTCATTGAAACTAAAAATAAGGTCTGTTATTATAGAGGCGAAAAGCCGTCCTCTTTTGCTGAAGCTTCGCCTTCTTCCTTTTCAATACACTCACAATACAAATTGCGTAAGCGCCGTCGCACGCACGCACGGTTCGATCGATACCCCATTGTTCGATTCATTCCCCCATTGTCGTCTGCTAAACATGCTAAAGCTAATGGTCGGCCGATGATTATTCGCGTCATAGGCCTTACATTTTACATGAACTTAGAACGCATTTCGTCGTATTATGACCAATATTGTGACATGATTACTTTAATCCTTTTATTTCATCAAATCAAGTACAGGCCAATTCAGGGAAATGAATTTTCAGTTTCCTGAATAATTAACAATAATCCAATTTTTACTTCATTTGTCATATCTTTTTTATTTTTTAGTTCTTGTCTCCCGCCTCATTCTGTCTATTTTCTCCGTTTAGCCATCTCTCTTTGTTATTTTCTAATGTACATTGAAGTATCAGTAGAAGCATTAATCATGTTAATGGATTTTGTTCACTCATATCTGCTTTGAAAGAGCAGAATCACGGTGATTGGATGAAAAAATAATACTTATTTATCACATCTCATTGCCGCTCTCTCTCTGAATTATTCAGGATTTTACTGCAATTAGAATTTGGTTTCATTGTATTTTATTTCTGTATTGCATGCAATAATCTATTTTTGAATGGTTGCGGCTAAGAGTAATCTTCATTATGTTAATTCGATTGGAGAATAATGAGAACAGCAGAAAGAGCTGATATTGAGAGTATGAGTTATTCGATACGCGATAATGAGGAAAATATTGCAAACCTAGAAAAACGTTCAGGTGGATAATGGCGAGTCATATACAAACCCAAAACGATGTCAAATTGTCAAATATGTATAACACAAATAACAGAGGGGGGGGGGGGGACAATGGCAATCATCGGGCGGCGATTCCGCTTAGTCCCATTTATTATTATCATCATTATTATTATCATTCTTATTGTTATCATTATATATCAGGTCAATTAAAAGCACATTTTAAAAAAAAAATCCTAAGCTTCTGTAATGAAATATTTTCAGAGGGGGAAGGATCATGATTATAAATAAATGATAGATTCTGCCAACGGGGAAAAAGGAAAGCAAAACATTTCATATACCTTATCTTCTTTTCAACTGATGTCTCTAAATTTATGATATAGGATAAAATGACACGGTATATATACCAAGTGGACACAAACTACAAACATTATGAAAATATAATACGAGAGATATCTCAGTATAATGCTTTTTTCCTCTTATCGTACATAAGAGGAAATGCAAATGTTTAGATGTCCTTTTTGTTGTTTTCATATTCCACTTTCCAGCACTGTATCTAAATCTTTTATGTAATGCGATGACGTAAAAGATAATGTACATTTTTTAAAAATCCCTTTCTTTTGTAAACCAGTAATACTGGAGATAGTCAACCTGGTTTTCATATCTTTATATCCGTGGTGTTTTTTTTCCGTATAAACGAAAGTCCGATCATGAGGTTTGAAAGGGTATCAATAGGAAAATGTGAAAATCAGTTTGGGATATTTTTAGAAGTGACAACCCGGGAAAATATTTGTAGGGAGAGAAGTTCGCAACTATGTTTTGTTCAAAGCAAGAATTATTTTATTTATCATTTGAACTTTTTAAAATCAAATCGGGAATAACAGATACCTAAAAACGCAAAGCTAAATAGGGACAGACCCAGGGTTATCACAATTGCCCCAAAATGCATAAGGACAAATATATATATATTTTTTTACATTTCCAACATTTTTCTTTTATGCCTGTAGGCCTTTTTTCATCCAGGACAAAGGAGGGGACACGTATTATAATTATTCTCCATGTTCACTTTCATCGAAAGAGGGGGGGGGGGGGGATCACTTGTTAAAATGGATGACATACGAAAATGGTAATAATCTAAATAATCTAAATACCGTGGATTGCAATAATATAAAAAATAATACTAATAATATTTTGCACATTGTTTATATATATATATATATATATATATATATATATATATATATATATATATGTATATATACCCATATATATATATATATATATATATATATATATATTGTTTCTATTCTATTTTATGGAATCTGATGACGTCGAAGATACATGTGAAGGCAAAAATAAGTATGCGCAAAAAATTATATATTCATATTATTTTTTACTGCATAAGTGCACATTCCTTTTTGTTAGATAATATAACTGTTTACATCATCACAGCTTTATTTCATAGTGTTCCCATAATTCACTGAGTTTTTGTTTCTGTTTGTTTGTTTGTTTGTTTGAATGTTTTTGTTCGTATATTTTTTTATCAGTCCAAATTCTGATATCAAGATAGCTCAAATTTACAGGGCATTCTACCATACATAATGCACTCAGCCCACCATGGCTTTTTGTATGTCATGTATTCAGTTGGTCAACCCACGTTTACATCCTCTTCTTTCAAAACGCTAATCTTCCCTATTAGTTGCCATGACTTTCTTTTGTTCCTCTTTGGGTGGGGCCTGGTGCAAGCAGCTAGGACGGCGTTTCATTTTGAAAAGAAGAGATGAATGGTCCATTTATATATGATGTGCTAAATTGGTCAGTTTCAGTTTATAGAATAATAGGAGCTTGGTCAATTATGAACTTGGATTAAAAGTAGCGGAGTTATTAAAGAATATGATGTTTGAAACAGGTGTTTCGAACAGGACAGCGATTTCTTGTCACGCAGCGGGGTGGATTTCCTTGCTTACTTGCTTTCTTTTCTTTCTTTTTTTTTGGGGGGGATGAACTACAAAGAACCCTAACGAGAGAGAGGAAAAGGGGGTTTGAGGATACATACAACTCTCTCGCAAGAGGTTGCCTGGGAACAAAAGAGTTCGGCTGGAAGTGAAGAATAGATTGGAAAATGGACAGAAACAGAGCAGTAGGCATGAATATTGCAGTTAGCAGCTCGCCAATCCAATATCCGAGCTGTGTTGAAACGACAAAACAAACCCTTATTTCAATATCCCAACAAGACTGTTTGTGTAAATTATTTGCCTTTGAAGCAATTTTTATTTTTACTGTGTCTTTACAAAATACAAAATCTTTATTCTCAATTGCTGGCCTTTTTCTATAATAGTGCTTCTGTCTGTATACTTCCTTCCCCTGTGTCTTTTACTCTTTTTTTCGCTCTCAAAGTCCCCCTCTCCACTGTTAAAAAAATATTAGAAAAAAAATAATAACCAACACGAGAGTAATTATTGGGCAATATTTTTATCCAATGCGGGAAACATACTGCCCAGTTGGGTCAAAAATAAGCAGTAATTTACCCAATATTTTCTAGAGTGTCCATTTTGGAATATACTTCAAATTATACTCTTTTCCGCTCGCCCTCTCCTCTCCCTCACTTTCTCTTCTTCTCCCTCTTGCTCTCTCTATATGCTTCTCCTTCTCGTTCAACCTTCTTCTCTCTTGCTGTCGGATCTAACTTCTTATCTTTTGCTCTGTCTACTTCACCTCTCCCTCCATCTTTTAACTTTTTTAATAGCGCATCATTTTTCTTTCTAGATCTATATCTCCCTCTGCCTTTTACTCCTTTTTCTTCTTCCTCTCGCTCTCTGTTCCCTCTTGCTCTATCTTCTTTTTATCTTCTTCCTTCTCTTCCTCTCTTCTTTCTCTCTCGCTCTGTTTCGAGCATAAATTTTATAAAAATTGAATATGACGTTATAGAAATTTTATTTATCACTATCATTATTATTATTTTTAGACTACTACTACTGCTATTAATTATTATTATTATTAATTATTGTTATTATTATTATTAATCATTATTATTATTATTATTATTATTATTATTATTATTATTATTATTATTATTATTATTATAATTATTATTATTTTTGTTATTATCATTATAATTATTAGTATTATTATTATCATCATCATTATTATCACAGTTGATGTGGTTATCTTCTTCCTCCTCGCGCTCTCTCTTTTTCCCTCCTGCTTTATTTCTTTCCTCTCTTGCTCTATCTGGAGCATTTAATGAAAATTGAAAATTGAATATTGGTAATATTGAGTATTGTTATAATTATTATCATTATCATTATTATTATCATCATCATCATTACTACTACTTATTATTATCGTTATTTTCGTCGTTCTCGTCATTTCACTTGTTGGTTTGAAGGAATGATAGAGTTTAAGAGAGAGAGAGCAAGAGAGAGGGGGTCGAAAAGGGAGAAAAGAAGGAGAAGAAAGAAGAAGCAGAAGAAAAAAGAAGATGAACATGATGAAGCGACATAGGTGTTTGGGTGTATGGGGCGTTTGATAAGTGCGGTGTAAAATTGTTATTGTGGAGGAGATTGGTGGGGGTAGTACGTTAATGGCGCTGGCGGTTGAAAAATGGAACCGTCAATTTTTATCTTCAATTCGCTTTCAAAATGATAACAGGTCGACTGAAATCACGGTGGCAAGAGAGACAAATCTCTGTAAAAAAAAAATGATGGAGAATACTGTGTTGAGAAGGTTGTGTTTTGATGAAGAAAAAATGTAGCTTAACCGAAGGAAAATTATAGGCATACTCTTGCAAAAGTCGGGTAAATGTATAGAATTATCAGTTCATCTTGAACTTGAAGGTGCAAAATGATGAAAGAAAAAAAATGATAAGAGTCTTATAATAATCATAGTATTGATGTGTGATGTCAAACCGTGAAGGTAAAGAGAAAAAAAGGAAGAACTGTCAGGTCATGATGACTGATCACGGCAAATTAAGAAGAAAAAAAATAGGACTTAGGAAACAGGTATTTATAAAAAATAAATTTAAAAAAATCACGCAAGACAACTTTATGTATATCATGTTTTCAGTGTTGATTCTTTTCAATGCATCGCGGTGCTTTATCCTGATTTATCCAAATTATATTCTTTGTTGAGAAAACGAGGCGCGGATTCTGGAAGAGAGAAGGCCCCGCACAATGACTGCCCTGAAAGGCCCGCAACGCACAATAGCAGAGTAATACGGCTGCGAGTCTCGGCGGGAAGCTTTTCAGAGCCGTAAAACAACTTGTCTTTTTCCCATGAAAAACATTATAATTCATGACCGAAACAATTCAAGGCCTTTTCCAGAATGAATTTGACATTACCCGTTGGAAAATGCCTCGTGAAGACAAAACGGAAGTCAAACTTTAAAAGCGTTTTTCTCGAAGAAATACTTTACCAGAGCCCCCGCCTTCTCGGGGTTTAATGGCAATTATCTCAACAAATACTCTACCCCTTAGCTTGAGCTGTATAATCAAATTAAAGCTTGAGAAATGGGGAATCATAATCACCCAAAATATGACATTTGAAAACATGCGACTTCTGTCTGATTTTGACGTGACGGGTCACATATGTACTTGATTTTCTCCAATGAAATTACAAAGAAAAAAAGGAAAGAAAAGAAGAAGGCATAATACCTTGTATGCGACAAACTGGATGCGCATTCCTGGTCCAGTCTTGCTTTACTCCACCACAAGTTGAGCTATTGAGTGACGCCACTTTGATAAGTTTAGGAATGGTTTGGATTGCACCCTCCGGTGTGTTCTTTATTTGACATGTACCCATCGGATGCCGGAGGGTGTAGTTCAGACGAACTGAACCAATTTGAGTACTGAGATGGGTGCAGATGCTTCCAGAATCTTCCAAACCTTGGCCTACATCAAGAAAGATGCCTGTAAAATCCCTCGAGATATCGTAATCATTGTCTTTCATTTGAGTATAATAAAGGGGTTCATGTATGAAGCATTATATTAGGAATATTTTCATTTGTCAAAAGCAGGAATTCCCACTTGAATCGCAAGTAATATGAAATAATTTCTGCCAATGTAAAAAGATCGATGACGAACAATGACGAACAATCAGGGGCGGCGCTAGGGTATTTTGATAGGGGGCACGATGACCCATAGGTGAATTTATTGAAGTTTTAAATGAACATATAGGGGTATTGTATAGTTGCGAGCCACAGGCCTCTCTTTCCCCACCCTCTGCTTTCTTCTCCCTCCTCTTTTTATTCCTTCTCTCCTCTTTTTTTCTTTTTTTAATCACTTGAAAAATCATAGGGGCGCATTCGCCCCCTTCCTCCCCCCCCCCCTCCCTGTAGCGCCGCCCCTGCGAACAATAGTAATCTAGGGCCTAGATTAATCAAATACAAGTTCTTGCACATGTTGCTGAAATCCAACGAAATAATAAGAACCTTAAATTTCGGTTGTTCGATCTATACACGTGATACATGCACAGTGCACTGTTATTTCTTTTTATCAGGATAATAGTTGTGACATTAATCGATTAATAAAGCAGTATGCAAGTAGTGGAAAAAACTAAATAATGATACTTACGCATAAATGATACTTAAAAAACGAATGATGATACTTACAATTGACCATTAGGGTGACTAGACATGTCAAATGTCCAACAAAACTCAAGTTGTCGAACGTCATAATGATCGTCTGCTGAAATTCAAAATAGCAATCGAGAATTCGTTTTTTTTTACATAGAGTCAAAGTTACCCAGAATCAAGATCATTTTCATTTTCGGTTGCACAACATTATACTCCTATTGCAAATCAATCCTTGGTGAATTTCTCGCGCTAACCGAATTTCTAACCATTTCGAACCCTGGCCATATCCTAACGCTAACCTAATACCTATCCTTAAAAACCCTTTCAAGCCTCACTCTCATAATAAATCTTTGACGGAATAAAGCCTAATGATTACGACAGACCACGTTGTTTTCACATTGTCGGCCTTGTAGAATACTAATTACGAACAGCAACATTGCTTGATACCGAAAACGGTCTTTGTACCTTTCTTCAGAAGTTTTTCGCTGAAAATGTGGAAATCTAAGGAAATACTTCAGCTATATAACACCTGGGGAGCTGATAGCACTACTGTCGCCGCATTGAAAGATTGTTCCTTGCAGATGTCAGTTTCATAATGCATGAATATTATGAAATATTGAAATAGGTCACAAGAGCTTATCATAAAATATGAAATTTAGTTCATGGTGAGACAGAAAAGTACAAATACGCAGTTTCATATAGTTTCACATCTTTATCTTTTTCTCTTTCACCCTTTGAAAAATTGTTCTGAGATATGAGCATACCTATACATCTTTTAAAAGGAAACCAACACCCTCAATTTAAGTTTGTTTTTTTTTCTGTACGACATTTTTGACACTAGCTACTGATGAAATCATTTTGTGGACAACTCTCAATATGTCTGTACACACATAATTAAAAATTTTCATTTTGCTTAAGATTTGCACATTTTCTTTAGCCAAACTCAAGATATAATAATGCAGGTGTGCTTTCTCCACAGCATATATGGGATAAGGACAATTAAAGCATGTATTCTTCAAGATAATAAAGAATAGGTAAATTCTGTGTACAAAACATATTGAGAGATGTCCACAAATCATATCACTAATATAGCTATTATAGCAGTGTCAAAACAGTAAATTTTATGTAGGCATAACTTTCTTACACCGTGTACGATTTCGTTCAAATCTTCATTGATCTGTTTTATTCTGCATGTCTTAACTTTAATTTTAAAACCTACTTGACTTGAGGGTTTGGTTTCCTTTAAAAGAAATATGGCGAAGGGAGAGCTTAAGGGAGAGATGTGATCATGGTAACTGGAACATAATGATGAGGGTCAAGAGAAGAAAGAGAAAGAGAGAAGAAGAGGAGAGAGAAAGGGGTCGTGGAAAACCATAGAAACAAAAGAGAAAAAATACGGCATGGCAAACAGAATTAGATTTTAAAAAAAAAAACATTTATTTAAACTGAAATATTATTTTTTCTCTATTCCTTCATCCAGCTCTCGATGGAGACTGGGCTGAGTGTAAAGAAAAGTCGAACATGCCCCCCCCCCCCAAAAAAAAAAAAAAGGAAAAAAGGAAAAATCATTATTTCCAGAAATCAGCAGTATTGACTGACTAATTGATACAGAATGTCATTGTCATTTCTAAGTTTTCATAATCAATAACATAGCTTACAAAGCAAGTACAAAATCATGAAATGAAATGCATGGGAACCTACACTGGAAAGCATAGCTTGTTTTTATAGGTTCCCTGGTCCTGAATAAACATATCTTTCATGATATCATTTTACAGGTGACTATGTAATCAAAATACTCAAAAGATATTTGAAAATAATACTGATGATGAGTGAAGAGTATAAAGTCAAGTTTAAATCAAAAACTCGAACTTGAGGATTTCTTCTTTAAGGTATTACAGTACACGAATTTTGTTAAGCAGCTCTAAAAACAGAGAGCGTCACCTCCGATTGATTCGAGTCAACTACGCATACCGTCGAGCTTAGGCAGGCAGCTAGTATAGACACGAACAAAACTCTAGTGATTAATTCGCTTTTTCTGCAAATTAAGGCTCTCGAGATTTAAGGCGCTTTTCATCAATCAGGGGATGACTAATGGTTGTGATCTTTGATTCTTCAAACACATCTTTGCCATGAAAATGAGAATCACGTATACTCAGGGGTAAGGGCGCGCCCGGGCAGGAGGAGCTGCGTCGGGCAAGAAGTTTGATGGATCTCTGCATGATGTAATCAAATCCACATATCTTGTCTTTCATGCCAGTACATAATTCCATTTATTATAATTGCATAGGCATCACTATAGAATGATAACGATGGGGGAGAGAGAGAAGTCGAGGTGAGATAAAATCAAATCAAATTAAGTATCAATACCTCTGTGTGTGGGTTTTTTGTTTTATTATTATTTACAATTGCAAGAAAAAAATCTATTATTTACAGTTTTATTGCAATTGATATCTTAATCCTATCGACTAACAATTCTGATTTTAAATAGCATGAAAATAACCGACAAGTCTATGCGATTTGGTTGACAACGCTCACAGGATTGCCGATAGAAACGGTGCACGTGTAAGTACAGAGATGCCCCCCCCCCCCCTCCTCCTTCGGCGTCTCCGATAAGGCTCCTCAGTGAGACGCTAT